>QLTV01003667.1:123371-137019 GCA_003457575.1 Thermophis baileyi
ATATGGAATTTGGGGAGACATTTGTTAACATGATTGAGGCAATATATTCCAAGCAAACCGCAAAAGTGATGGTTAATGGGGATATCACCGAGAACTTTAACAGGCATGAGACAAGGATGTCCGCTGTCCCCCCTACTATTTATATTAACATTGGAAGTACTAAATAGAAATATTAGACAAGACTCAGAAATAAAAGGAATGAAAATAAAAACAGAAAAATATAAGCTACAGGCATTCGCAGATGACCTGGTATTTATTTTAGAAGAACCACAAGAATCTGAACCCAAGTTAATGAAAATAATAGCAGAGTATGGTGAAGTTGCAGGACTGAAAATAAATAAAGAGAAAACTAAATGTCACAGAGAAACAAAAAAAAAAGAGTTAAAAATGTCACAGAGAAACAAAAAAAAAGAGTTGGTGGAAAAGATAGATATTCAGATAGTTAAGAAAGTCAAATACTTAGGAGTTCAGTTAACAGCAAGATGCGCAACTATAAAAGAAGATAATTATATGAAGCTGTTACAACAAATTAAATTAGATTTGGAGAAATGGAAAAAACTGCAGCTATCGTTGATAGGAAGGATAGCTACAATAAAAATGAACATTGTGCCGAGACTGTTATTTTTATTCCAAACAATTCCGATAAAATTAGAAACAAATTTTTTTTGAAGAACTAAACAAAATGATACTAAAATATATTTGGCAAGGGAAAAAAATAAGAATAAGACTGAAACTGCTACAAGTTACTAAACTGAAAGGGGGCCTTGGGTACTACCAGGATTCTGCACTTGTCTGAGTGAAAGAATGGGTAAACTTGAGACATAAAAGACTATTAACTTTGGAGGGACATGATCTCCAACTGGGGTGGCATGCCTTTTTATGGTATGGGAAAAATAAAATACATGGATATTTTCAAAGACACCTTATTAGAAATGCACTATTGTTAGTATGGGGGAAAATTAAAGAAAGACACTATATAAAAATACCAGTCTGGCTCTCCACAATGGAGACACTGATTCATCCGAATGTGATTAATATGGAAAAAAATTGTAAGGTATAAGGACATTTTGAAAGATAAAGAGGAACTCAAATCTAAACAAGAATTGGGACTCCAGTTGACGTCACGGCACTATCGGACGTGAAAAGTGGGTCTCCGCGAACTCACGCCGAATCTCTTTGTTGGAGGGCCCCATAAGGGGCTAAAGTAATCCTGTAGGGGTGACAAAGAGTGGAGGTGTGCCCTGCAGGTTGCAGAGAGCGGCGGCACTCCTGCTTGATCCAGGGCTAATTCCCTCTCATCCAACGATGAAGAGGAGAGGCAGCCATTATGGCTGCTGTGAAGCTGGGGCAGCTGAAGAAACAAAGACTGTGCTGGAGTGGTGTGTGAACAGTGACTGGAATTGGGTGAGATGATTTCTTTTTTTCTATTTAAAACCTACCCCAAAGAAAATAAACTCTGGAAAAGGGACTCTTTGAAGAGTTTGTTTAAGCGACAACCAATTACAGAGAGAAAAATCATAGACCTGAAAGAAAAGAAAAGGATATTAAGAAGAGAATGCAAAATCTTTAAAAATACAGAAAGATTGGATTTTTAATTTTTATTGTCAATAAGGCATTTTAAAATGCTGGAATTATTGTCAGAATTTTGATTATTTGTTTGAATAAATACAAACGGAATTTGTTAGAACCTATGCAATGTTGAAGTTAAGCTGAAGGTGCCATCTACTGGTGAATGGAATACATTACATCCTTACAACCTTGAGAAAAATACTGATAAGACAGAGGAGAAAATGGAAATAACACCTGGAGGACTGCTGTGCTATTCATTGCTTTATTTATTCCATGACTACTGGAGCTCTAACATTGAAAATACGGAAGACATCTAAGTAAAGTGACTTTTAAATATCAGGAGTTATGATTGAACTTATAGCGGAGACTTAAGGAGACATTTGGAAATTTTCCTGGATTACCTAAAAAGTGGGACGTAAAGAACCATATTACTGTATTTTCGGAGGAGCAACACCAGGACTGAGTGAATGGTGTCCAGATTGACTTTCTGAAGGCAAAAATAATTGAGACTCTGGGGCAGTGATTGAACATTGACAGATTACTGAGCGATATTTGGACTTATCAAAAAAGAAGGCAAGGAAATAAAAAAAAGCAGGGGGAAATAAGTGGGTTGCAAAAAGAATTGGTGGCAATGTTTCAAAGCATTCAGGATACTATGAAAAGGAACCACATGGAGATAATGGACTTAATGAATAACATAAATGGGAAGTTAGAAAGTGCTCCACAAGGGATAATAGCAATAGCAATAGCAGTTAGACTTATATACCGCTTCATAGTGCTTTACAGCCCTCTCTAAGCGGTTTACAGAGTTAGCATATTGCCCCCAACAGTCTGGGTCCTCATTTTACCCACCTCAGAAGGATGGAAGGCTGAGTCAACCTTGAGCCGGTGAGATTTGAACTGCCGAACTGCAGCTAGCAGTCAGCTGAAGTAGTCTGCAGTACTGCACTCTAACCACTGCGCCACCTCAGCTCTTCATTAATAAATAATGATAAAAAAGCCCAGGAAATAGAGGAGACAATGGAGAGACCAGGGGAAAAGACAGAACTAAATAAACAAACAAAACAAGAAGATAAGAGGGAGAAGGTAATAAAAACTTATGAAGCAATTCAGGGAAAATAAATGCTAAAAGACCAAAAAATGATACTAGATAAACAGAAAGATATATTTGAAAAGAAAATGGAAAGTTGGGCAGATCCTTTGGAGATTTGACAACAAAAGGTAGTAGAGATGGAAGAAATTACATAAATTAAACAGGAAAGATCTAGATAGAGAAGAAGACCCAAGGGAGGAATTTGGCAGGCAAGTCAAAAAATGAATAAAAATCGAAATACTAAAATGGGCAAGAGATGACGGATAGAGGAAATGTTGTGTAACATTGTGTGGCTTTACTAGGAGCTAGAATAGAGGCAGACACAAGAAATAGGGGGAATATTATTATGCATATTTTTATATAATATATTAAAAATAGTAGCTAGTTATAAAGATTAGAGGTTGAAAGATGGTGATACTATGTACGTTCTAATGATACTGTTATTATTAGAATGGGGGATTAAAATGTTGAACAATTAAATAATGAAGGCTTATATTTTAATACAAATATGTATAAGAATATTATTATAATTACATAAGTATAATTTAAATAACAAATAATATTATTATTTCATTACTATCATTACTATTTGTATTCAAATGAATGATACCCAGATGCCCCACTGTTCATGTATTGATATATTTAAAAAAAAAGAAAAAAAGAAAAAAAAGAAAAAGAAATTTTAGATATGCAAATGCTTGTAAAAAATGGAATAAGCAATATGTGATTTAAGAAAAAAGTATTGAAAAAATTGAAGACAGCTGTCTACAAGTGTGGGTTTTTGCCAACCTTTGTAAATGGAAATCAGAATTTGATATATATCCATAGAAACATAAAAGTGCAATAATAATATGATACTTAAGAATGTCTATGTTGCAAAGGGGAAAAAAGCAAAAGTGAATAGGTGCTGATAAACAAAAACTATGTGACTAGTATGAAAGAAGTACATTAAAATGGTATGGGCTGGCATTAAATTTCTTGGTGTTCTCCTTATCCTAAAAGCAAATAGTGTGAGTATTTATGTGTATGTAAGAGAAAACAGTCATCAATTAATTCCAAATAAATTATCAGGAAATTAATTTAAAAATAAATAAATAAACAAGAATTGATTAATCAAGGGATCAATTTAGCATGGTGGCCATACGTGGAAATACAATCAAGATATGAGAAAGATGCAAGAATGCATGGTTCTATAAAGAACCAACAGAACTAGACCAGATATTACTAGGGACAGATGAAAAATTAATTTAAAAATGTATAGCTACTTATTGAGTATTAAAATGGAAGAAGAGCACGTGAAAGAAACAATGATAAGATGGGCTAAAAACTTTGGTTACTCAATAGAATTAGACAAATGGCAGAAATTGTGGGATAGAAATTGTAAATTAACAACGTCAACGGCCTATAAGGAAAATCTATTCAAGATGTTTTATAGATGGCATTTACCACCAGCGAGGTTAGCTAAGATGTTTGAAAACTTATCAGCTAAATGTTGGAAGTGTAATCAGACACCAGGTTCATATTATCATATGTGGTGGACATGCCCAAAGGCAAAAAAAAAAATAATACTGGACTAAAATACATACTTGGTTAGATAAAAATGATAAAACAACACATAGATTTGAAACCAGAAATATTTCTGCTGGGGATACTACCAGAAGGGGCGTTGATCTTACCTGATATGCCTCTTCTCCAAAATATGGATATAGCATCCAGGAATGGGTTAATCCGTCTGCTCCGTGATTGGACTGAGTGAGCCTGTCAAGTTGTTTAAGTGCCTCCCTTGTTGCTATGCTTGGCAGTTTGGAACGAAGAAGCGAAGATGACAGACTCCATTGTGCCACGTCAAACAAGACCATTCCTCCGGCCCAACGCCACCAACAGTCTAAGGACGTCAATCGGGTGGGGCTGGATGCTATATCCATATTTCGGAGAAGAGGCGTATCAGGTAAGACCAACGCCCCTTCTCCCTCATAGTGGATATAGCATCCAGGAATGGGACATACCAAAGCTGGCTGTCCAAAATAGTCCGCCAGATGTTGGAGACCTCAGTCCCGCACGACCTGCTGGAGCACCCTCCTGCCAAAGGCAGCCTCGGCCGAAGCGAACACATCAATCTTATAATGTCGCACGAATGGCGAAGGTGAAGACCAGGTTGCCGCCCGGCAAACCTCCTCTAGCGACGCCTGGGTTGCCCACGCAGCCGACGTAGAGGCGCTCCTCATAGAGTGGGCCATGATGGTAGCCAGCAGCTGCCGCGATTGTAATTCATACGCCTTGGAAATTGTGGAACGGATCCAGCGACCAACCATAGATGGCGATACCTTACGTCCCAGCGACACAGTTTGGAATGACAGAAAGAGTGACTCCGACTTGCCAAAAACAGCTGTCCTCTTAATATAAACCCGCAACGCCCGACGTACATCAAGGGTATGCCAGCACTTCTCAGACTGATGAACGGGACTCAGGCAAAAGTTCAGGAGTACAATCTCCTGCGCCCGATGGAACCACGTATTCACCTTCAGCAGGAATGCCGGATCCAGTCTCAGAACCACTTTGTCCGAGTGAAAAATACACAAATCGGACCTGACCGACAATGCCGCCAACTCGGACACCCTCCTGGCCGACGTAATAGCCACCAAGAATGGCACTTTACAGGAAAGGTGACGCAAGGAGGCCTCTCGAAGTGGTTCATACGGCGAGCCCATCAAGGACCGCAAGACAAGGGGAAGGTGCCAAGTAGGGTAGCGATGGACAATCGGAGGGGTGATGTTGGTCGCGCCCCGCAAGAAACACCGAATATGCGGGTGAAGGGTCAACAAAGCGGATCCCTGGCAAGACAAAACCAATGACAGAGCTGCAACCTGCCGACGCAATGTGTTCGGGCTAAGCCCATTGTCCAGACTATGTTGGAGAAAAACGAGGACATCGGCGATCGACGCATCCGATGGGACGACGGGAACCGTCTCGCACCACCTGCAAAAGGCCCGCCACGTAGCATCATATATGCGGGTTGTTGAAGGCCTGCGGGAGGCTTGCATGGTAGCAATGACTGCAGATGGAATCTTGTCCTTCCTCAGAGCGACCCGCTCAAGCGCCAGGTGGTCAGTTTGAATCACTGCGGGTTCGGGTGGATCAGTGACCCCTGGCTGAGCGCATCCGGCCTCTGAGACAACCTCCAGGGAGGAGATACAGAGAGAGTCTGCAGATCCGCAAACCACGGTCTGCGAGGCCAGAATGGCGCTACGAAAATGACCTCTGCCTTCTTGAAAAGAATTTTCCAGATAACACGAGGAATCAATGGCAGTGGCGGGAATGCGTAGAGAAGGCCTTTGGGCCACGGAACTCAGAGGGCGTTGGTCCCCAAAGCCCCCGGCGCTGCAAAGCGAATGAAGTAGGCGCCGATCTGGCCATTGTTTGGAGACACAAAGAGTCTATCTCCGGCACCCCGAATTTGTTCGTCAGCTCCCTGAATAGAGCTGGATGTAATCGCCACTCGGCTTGATCTAGCAATGACCGGCTGAGCCAATCGGCTTGAACATTGGCGGCACCCGAAATGTGGTCTGCCCGTAGGGAGAGCAGATGTTCTTCTCCCCAAAGGGCCAGCTGGCAAGCCTCGGCCATCAGCGCTCGGGACCTGGTGCCCCCCTGGCGGTTGACATGTGCCTTGGCTGCCACATTGTCGGTCATCACCAACACATGGCGCCCCGCTACCAGCATCTGGAAAAGTCGGAGGGCAAGGTGAATCGCCCGGAGCTCCAGCCAGTTGATGGGATGCTTGCACTCTTGCTCGGTCCAGTGACCCTGGACCATTTGAGTCTCCTTGTGAGCACCCCAACCTGTCAAACTGGCATCCGTAGTCAGGACCAGCTATTCTGGTTCCAAAACAGGCCCCCGTTGAGAAGAGCTGGGGATCCCCACCAGCTGAGGGATGCCACGACCTCCGGAGGAAGATGCACCCTGGCCGGAGAGGTGCCTCTGCCGGACTTCTGAAAAGGTAAGAGGAACCATTGGAGGCTATGGGAATGGCCCCGGGCCCAGGGCACAATGGCGAAAGTGGACACCATTTTCCCCAATAGGGTGGACAAAATGGAAATCTGCGCTGACCGGTCCCTCTGAATAATTGACACCAATGCCTGGATACTGGCCCGTCTGTCAGGGGAGAGATATACCCTACCCTGCACTGAATCTATCACGGCTCCCAAATGGAGCAATCTGGTAATAGGGGTGAGATGGCTCTTTTCCACATTAATGGAGAACCCGTGGTGTCGCAGGACCTGGAGTGTGGTCTGAACATCCTCCCGAGCCCGAGAGGTAGAAGACGACTGGACCAAGATGTCATCCAGGTAGCACTGGACATGCATGGGAATCGCCCTCAACACTGTGGCAAGAGCCGCCAACAATTTAGTGAAAACCCTGGGTGCAGATGACAGCCCAAAGGACATCGCCCGGTACTGGTAATGATTGCCAGCAAATTGAAACTGCAAATATTGCCTATGGAGAGGCACAATAGGCACATGTAAGTACGCCTCTGTCAAGTCAATGGAAGAGAGGAGATCGCCCTCCCTAACGTCCTCCAATATAGAAGAAAGTGAGTGCATCTTAAACCATTTGTAGATGACAAAACGGTTCAAACATTTCAAATCGAGCACTGCTCTCCGCCTCCTCCCGAGGCCTTAGACAAACAAAATCGAGTAGAAACCGTGTCCGCGTGATCTTCAGGGACGGCCTCGATGGCACGGATATCCAGCAAGTGCTGAATAGCTGTCTCCATGAGGATCCTCCTTCCCGGGACTCGGGAGACCGGACATCGGAGATAAAACCTCGGGGGAATGGAGAGAAGCTCAAGAGAGAGACTGGATCGAATAGTCTCTCGAACCCAAGTGTCCGAAGTGGACTCATCCCATCGGTCAGCAAAATAGGCCAGGCGGCCTCCGATGGGATGCTCAGGAATACACTCACTGAGGGCGCCGGAACGAACGACCTCCTCCCCCTCGAAAGGGCCGCTTTGATTTAAAGGGGCGTCCCCTATCAGGGCGGTCTTGGCGCTGTCTCAGCCTCTGAGGAAAGAATCCCTGAGACCTCTGAGTCATGGCACCTGATCAAAAGGTCGACCGTTGTGGGTAAGGGGAAGGCCGGAAATCGGGGCGTCTGGTCACTGATGGCAGGATCTTCCTGTGGTCCCTAGTCTCGGTCAATAATGATTACAAGCACTCCCCAAATAGGGCATCTCCCGCAAAGGCGGCCGTGGCCAATCGCCACTTATGGCGGGCATCCACCTGCCAATTCAACCATAACAACCTCCGAGCCACCACCGTTGCACCAATGGATCAGGACGCAAAGTGGGCTGCATTCAAGGTGGCGTCTGCAGTCAGTTGGGCAGCCGCAATCAATTTATTAATGTCCTGCTTGAGACGCTTATCAGCGGCCGGAATCCCTTCCATCAGCTGCCGAAGCTAGATGAGGGAGGTTCTTGAAAAGAAAGACGCTGTGGTGGATGCCCGGATCGCCCATGCCACCACCTGATGAGCCCGTTGGAGTGACTGTTCCAATCGGCGATCGTCAGGGCGCAAGGATTCCGCCGGGTCCCCGGGCAAGCTGGTAGACGCATGAAGCGCTGCCACTGGCGCATCAAGCTGCGGAACCTGCAAGGACCTGGCCAGATCAGGGGCCACATTATACAATTTCTTCTCAGCCGATGAAGGACTGGGACCCCCACCAAGACTGGGACCCCCACCATTGTCTCGCGATAATGTCTACGAACATCTTCAGCGAGGGAACCACCTCAGCCTCAGACGTGCGCTCTAGAAACAGAGGGTCCGTGAAATCTTGGCCTGGCTGTTGCTCCGGCTCAGAGTTGGGTGTTGCCAGGCCGGCTGCAATTTTGGCCTTATGAAGTAAGGGTCGAAACAGGTGGATTGGAAACAAACCGACGACCGACGGCTGCTCAAGCGGAACGCCTTCATCGTCCAACAATTCCAGTTCAGAGTCGTAGTCACGAGCAGACGCTTGAGACTGATCGTCTCCAGCCGACCGGTCTGATCCCTGACCCACAGACTGGGCATAGTCCTCCGCAGCCATGTAGTCCGTGTCATAGCCATGCCTAGAAAGGGTGCCAGCAACGCCCTGACCATGTTGTCTAGACTGTTGAAGTCCTTCCGCAATTCCAAGCCTAATTGCTTCCACCATGATAGCCTTCATGTCAGCCGGAATCGCCGGACCGGACTCCTCTGAAGACCGAAGGCCGGTGGCTGTGGGAGTAAAGGTGGCCTCTGGTGCCGTATTCCGCTGGACCGAAGTCCCTGCAGCAGCTTCTGACAAGGGGAGGAAATCCTCTCCCAGGCCCCAAAGTTGACAATTGGAGTTAGTGGCAATAGTGTCTAGGTTGGGCCCCCCAACACTTGACAGACCAGTCTCAGGTGTAGAAGACCTCAAATCCGCTGCAGCCGGAGCGGTACTGGAAGCACGACGGTTGGAGGCCGCCTGATCACACAGCTTGTCCAGCCTCTTGTGATGACGCTGCTCATCAATACTGCTCGCTCTAGATGCCCTAGAGGACGTAGAAGGCTGTGCCTTGGATGTAGTAGGTCTCTCAGAATCAGATGACCTATGTCGACCACGATGGCCTCTGGAAGCCCAGACGAGGCGGAACAGGAGGCCTTGGATGCCATGTCAATGGGCACCACTCGGCTAGCCTTCACGCTGAATCAGGCAAGGGAAACCATGGTCAGAAAAAACAGGATGTGTAGTCAATGACCGATGCCAGATGCCGGTTTACGACAAGGTCAGACGCAGTCCAATGGCTAATCTGGTTATCCCCCTTGCCAGGCCGTGTCCCAATGGGACGAGCCTCAATAGCCGTGCCCTTGTGGGGCGTGGCCCTGCCGGTCACCAAGAGCCGTGCCCTTTTGGGGCGTGGCTAGCCGCTGGACTGGGGGCGCACACACTCCACTCAAATGGCCAGGAGCTGAACTATATGGGTGACCTATGCCATGCTCGATAGGGCGTGGCTGACTGCAGAACCGGGAGCGCTCACACTCCACTAATCATGTATTTCTTAATACATATGATATTTCCTTTTTCCTTCTTCTTTTTTTTTAAATTGTATTTAATTGTATTTATTTATTTATTTATTTATTAATCTGCAGTCAAGGAGCCGTCTGGTCTCCTCAGGCAGTCAGCGAGGCAGCGAGGGGAATCCACAAAATGGCCGCTGGCCGGTTTAACGCCTGCCATGTGGCCGTGGTAATAGTTGCCGGCCACCAGAGACTAGGCAGAGGGTCAGGAAGTGATTACAGAGCCAGGCACCCCTTTCGCAATGCTGTCCTTCTCAATTGCTGACTCAAAGACCAGGAAACAATTTGGAGAAATTAGTTCGGTCGCGACGCTGTCAAAATGGCCGCCGTGACCTCCGACAAACAGCTGGGATCAAAGGGCCGATTGGAAGCTGACAGATCGGACAGAAACGAAGCTACCTGGCCCCAGCAATCAGAGAGATCGATCAATTAGAAAAGCGATGTAGTTCAAAGCACTTGCCCAGCTGTAACGAAGAGCTCTGACTAATCTGAGTGCCCTGCTGCCTGAGGCAGCCCGAGCCGCGGGCCGGCTAACCGCCCGGCAAACAAGCAGTCTCCGACTCACCACACCGGCTCAGAAATCAGGAACGAAGCTAACAGTTCACAATCAGAAACCTCAGAATAGATATAAATTGGAATAGAAACCGGAGGAATGGTGGCACAACCGTCCAGAGCGACTGAGTGAACAAAACTGCCAAGCATAGCAACAAGGGAGGCACTTAAACAACTTGACAGGCTCACTCAGTCCAATCACAGAACAGATGGATTAACAGATTTGTTTATTTATTTTTTAAGAAGTACACCTTTTCATCCCCCAAATCAGAAATACACTCCTAGGTTATCTACTGTCATCTGGGATTTGTTTTTATTGTTTACCTAGATGAATAAGCATTAACTCTTCAATATTTATAAACTTTCGAATTGTGTTTGCAGAACAATGGAAAAATGATGAGGTCCCGACAGATGAAAGTGTAAAAAATATATATATTAGAATATTAGAAGGAAGAAACAGAATACTTTTTAACATGGGATATATTTTACCAAGGGTTAACTAACAAAAACGGAGGTTAGAATTTAAAAAGAATTCAAAGAGATAATAAAAATCTGTATTGAAAATATTGCAAGATGGACAAACTAATTGTTTTATTATTTTATTATTAATATTGATATGTTTATTAAGATTACTAGTATGATTATGGTTATTGTTGTACCTTTACTTAAAATTAATTATGCTCAGACAACGCGCTGTTCAGATAGACATGGATTTTTTAATGTTTTTTAATGAAAAAATGCACCAAAACATATATATATAAAAAGAAAATTATAATCCTCTTTCCTCAAGTGAGTGGGCTCACAGAGTTGTCAGGTTTCATAGGTATATATAATAGATAATCCCAGCCTAGTAAGGATTCAGGAGTCAGATTTATAATAGTCACCTGCAAATTTCTTTATTGACACTGAATAGGCCCACATGTTAGCTGGTTGGCATACAAGTTGTAGAAAATTCAAGAATTCTATTCTTATTACAAAGGATGGTGAGACTATTTGCATGTTTAATTATAACACGGAGCTGATGACAGCTATGATACATGAGTTATTATTGTGATTGACCTATATAATGACAAGACAATATTGTTAGACCATTCTGAAGTTGAGAGAATGTAGAGATCTTTTTAAGGCTTGTGGTATGTTTTGTATATATAAAAATTTAAGTTGTAATTCCTTTTTTATTAAACTGTACATTAAAGAATTATTAAATGGAATATAAAATCTTGTATATTATAATATTCAGATTTGTTTTGAATGTTATTTAAGAAAGGGAAACAGCATGGAAATATAATGGAGATGATTAAGCAAAAATAAAGTCTCATTTGTGGGTTAAACAATAACACAGATACAGTAGAACCTCTGGTCCAGAACGCTTCTGACCACGACCAAATCGGGTTCCGACCAAAAAATTCATTTATTTTTTTTGGCGGCCTCCCTTCCGCGCCATTTTTTTTGTAAATGCCAAATTTCCAAAATTAGGTTCGGGCCACGATCAAATTGGTTTGCGACCAAAGTTATGGAACGAATTATGGTTGTGACCAGAGGTTCTACTGTACTTAAACAATAACACAGATGTCTTCCTTATCAAATTTATGCAGTGTAATTACATTGAGTACTTGAGATCTGAAGCTTCTGTTAGGGTTTTATTCATAACATCAACAAAATAAACTGATAATTTCTTTGCTGGATTATGTCTTGGATAGTAGCAATTAAAAAAAAAACCTGAAATTTTCATTTTCCAATTTCTTGGAAAAGAAATTTAATACTTCATCAGTATATTATGTGATCTGTCTGTGTGATTCCATTCTGCTATTTTCATATTTATGTATGCCTATTTATGTATAATTTAGGAAAATTATATGGTCCACCAAAACTTACACTATAATACATATGTTAGTGTTGCATGATTTTTTTTTGTTTTTATATAATAGGAGCCTAATTTTGAGTGTCATCTATTATGGGAAATAACAGCATCCCACACTTAAAAACTACATAATTAGATTTAAGATTGGACTATGAGCAAACTTCGACACATACATATCTCATTTAGCAACTGAAATCACTTTTACCTTACTCTGTTCCCAAGAGATTCTACTTTTTCCCACAGGCCAAAATCAAGTGAATAAATAAATGGTATATATGGGAGAAAATGAATTAAACATATGCACACTCCTGCATTTATCATGGAGAAAAGGGGCTTCAATATGATTTGATATTTCAATCTCAGGAGAGAGTGGATACTTACATCTGCTAGAAGAGCAGGATTTTGTCTTTGTTTTACATAAAACAGTATTTTACTATAGATTTACTTGATTACGTCTCTAGTTCTAACATACGCAGAATACATACACAGAATACATTCAAGACTTAGAATAAATTTACAATTCTATTTTAGACTAATGAGCAACTCTGTTGGGCATATTTTATACAAAAGTAAAGAGAAATAAGTTTCTGTAAACCTGTTCAACAGTGAAGATTATCATGACAATTTAACTATTTTCATAGTAAGAAACAAACATGTATTTTCCTAGACTAGATAATGAATAAGAGGGTTCGTGTTTTATCTGAGCAGCAGTGTCTTTCTCAAAGTGTGTTCTTTGTTCGCAAAGTTTTTTGTTTGTTTCTGGGGTCTTCCTCATAACACTATGGTGCATTTTTTGTTTTTGGATAGATACCTGATCCTAATTATTTGTCTATCCCTATTAAGCCAAGCCAGAATCTTTCCCTGATGTTCTATAACTTTTCTCCTAGATTAGTAACAAGCACTGGTATTTTTCCTTTTTAAATAATATTTTACATTTTACTGCAAATGCATTATCTTCATTCCAATATCTCAATAATGATATTGATCAATAATGATAAACAAGGCAGAGTTCAGCTAATTGTTCTAAGAAAAACATGATAAATGCACTTTTATGCCCATTTTTTTCTGCTTTTGAAATATTACATTTAGCAACAATAAAAAAGAAAAACTTTTGTAATATCATTGCTTTCTCTCCCTCTCTTTCCCCTCCTCTCTCTCTTTCTCACTCTCTTTCCCTCCCCTCTCTCTGTTCTCTCCCTCTCTTTCCCCCCTCTCTTTCTCTCCACCTCTCTGTTTCTCTCTTTCCCTCCCTCTTTCTCTCCTCTCTCTCATGTGTGTGTGTGCTCCCTCTTGAACCATTTCCAAAAACAGGCAAGGGTTGGGGTTTTTTTTCTGATGTTCTTTCTTCTTCTTTGGGTGCTTTTTACCATATGATTTAAAATCAAGAGTCATTTCAGGTTCCCAGACAAATGAAGCTAGAAGGCAAGGGTGACAGTGGGGATGGAGACTCGCTCCAAACAAGAGGAAGGTGCCCCTGTACTTGCCTCTCGTCTCGCG
>QLTV01003667.1:147809-159146 GCA_003457575.1 Thermophis baileyi
ATACCCAATTCCGGCAACTGCTCTTCATAGGTTTTAGCTTCCAGTCCACTAATCATCTTTGTTGCTCTTCTCTTCACTATTTCTAGAGTCTCAACATCTTTTTTTATAGTGTGGTGACCAAACTGGATGCAATACTCTAGGTGTGGTCTTACTAAGGCTTTATAGAGTGGTATTAGTACCTCACTTGATCTTGATTGTATCCCTCTGTTAATGCAACTTAGGATTGCATTGGCTTTTTTGGCTGCTGCTGCACACTGCTGGCTCATATTTAGCTGGTTGTCCACTAAGACCCCACGCTCCCTCTCACAGTTACTGCTATTAAGCCTGGTTTCACCCAGTCTATGTGTGTACAAGCAAAGAGTCCATTCATTTATGAAAAGTGTGAAGGAAAATCAATAGATTTAAACATCTGTGAGTATAACAGAGAGACTGTACTGTTGCAATGGTAATAGGGAATAAACCATTTCATTTGGCATCAATCTTGTTTCCAGTAAAAGAGCTTTTATTGTGCATGTGGCAATTCTGCCAAGTTCTAGACTAGGAGTTGAATTAAACTGTGGAAAATCAAAAAATTGTGGTTTATTACTGAATTGTGGCCAGGAGTGCTGACATATTGTTCATGAAATTTGAAATCAGAAAACAACACATTATTTCAGAATAGCTCTTTCCTAATGCAGATGTGTCCTCATAAAAAAAAATCAAACAACATGTAATTTGACACTTTGTTTTGCAACCTGTTTAGACAATGAATCATCTCTTTGGTCCTTGAAAAATACTATAATATTTTCATTGATACCTTTTCATATTGTGATTATTGCCATGAGTTATAATATATTCATTAGAATGGAAGAACATGACTTGTCAACTGTTCATTCAACGGTATGAAAACTTTTGATGATATTATAAGATTTATAGTAAGATCACATGATTACAATTCAAATACTCAGTGACCCAATTACAATTATGATGTCACAGTATCCTGCCAGCACATGATAGCAATTTTATGATCTTCATTGCTGGCTTCCAACAAGCAAACTCACTGGGGAAGCTAGTAGGAGGCAGCAAATGGCAATCACATGATTATAGGATGCTGCGACCATGCAGGATTCAACTGGGAGTGCTGGAACTGCTGTCATGATCAGCACAGTCACATGACATTACATCATATCACCATGTCACTTAGTAATAGAGTTCCCAGTACCAATTACCATCAGTAAGTGAGGACTACCTGTAATTCTTTTAACTTTTACATGCAATTTGTCATATAATTTCTAATTTGTTCTATCTGCATACCATATTTAAAAAATGATGTAATATATGTAACTTAATAAGTGATCTTGGTTTTATATAAGTATTTCAAATTATATTGTCCTTCTTAGTACCCCTTCTTCTTTTTGGAGACTACTTTTTGGACACTGCTTTTTATTCTTGTAGTAATTCCTATAATGAGCAGTTCTTGCTATGTCTTTAGTCTGTTTTTTCAATCTGAATGTGCCATATTGGTATTTACAAGTAAAGCTTCTTGCGGTAGTGCTGAAAATCTTTCTTGTTGAAATAAAAGGCATTTATTTGTAAATGCTAATAATGCAGTCATTGGACTTGTTCTTGTTTTTAGAAAATTCCATATTTTTTAATACACTTTGTCTTGTAATATATACTGTCAAATTCTTTTCTTTGTTTGTTTCTTTGGCTCTAAGAGTAATTTCTGATGCCTGCACATTCTAAATTACACTATAAGCCATATTGAAAAAGCTTTTAGGAAAATGAATCTTCTATTATAGTGGTATTAATTAATCTAGACCCGTGATGGCGAACCTATGGCACGCGTGCCACAAGTGGCACGCGGAGCCATATCGGTGGGCATGCGAGCTCAGGTCTGGCCCTGCATGGAATTATGGGTGTGGGCATGCACACGCCCCCCCACGCCCCCCCTTTTGGCACGTGAACCAAAAAAGGTTCGCCATCACTGATCTAGACAATATCAGTAGGTTTGCTATGATAATCTACATACTGTGATTTCTGTGGCCTAGGGTTGCATATGGTTATAGTAACCTTCATTTAATACAGCTATGACTGTGTTATTAAGAAGTTAAGAATGTTATGGGGGATATTAAGTGGCACTTACAATACATAAAATTTGAAAAACAGAATTCTATGAATCAAATTCTTGTTTTCTTCTCACAGATTACGATCTTTGGTAAAACAACTGGAGAGAGGAGAGGCTTCTGTTGTTGATCTAAAAAAGAACCTAGAATATGCAGCTACTGTGTTGGAATCTGTATATATTGATGAAACTAGGTGAGATAATTATTTCAGTATATTTATGTTTTGTTTTTAACTCAATACTTCATAATATTTTTAGGCTATAGGGCATATTACATACATCTGAAAATCATTTTTCTTCTAATAAAGTTTAAAAAAAACATGTCTATGTTCCTAGAAATACCACAAACAATCAGTAAATATGTTATCTTAAGAAATGAAAATGTTAGCATTATTCCAGTATTCTTTTACCAAGTTTCCATCAAACACTTTCTCTTATCTAACAGCTGCAGCTATTCTCATTTTTTGTGAGATGAAAATAATATGTTAATAAGACATAAATTAAAACTTATCTACCTGGTCCCATCCAGAAAGCACAAGGCTGAAATGATTTTTTTCTATATAGAGGCACAAAGAATGCATTTAGTTCAGAATTATTTAAACATTTGCCTGGCAACTTAGCCATCTTTAATTTTTATATTAAAAATTTCGTTCAACTTATATTCCATTTTTAAAAATATCATTCAACTTATACTCCATTTTTCTATTTGCATGATAATTCAAGAAACAGTAATAATAATTTATTGTTCTATCTAGCAGGATGTTTAAATGATTACCATGGACATTTTAAATTACGATCACCATTATAGTTTGTTAACTGTAAGGAGTCCTTGCACATTATGGCAGCATAAAAATGCAAGCAGATTAACATAATAAACAAATGCAATTCAATTCAACTGAAATTAACTTGAAAATCATTATCACTAAAACCATTAACAGCTCAAAACTTGATAAAGGAGATTTGTTTTTGTCATTTGTCCAATACTGAGAAGGGTAGGCCAAAGGCACTCTATAAAGAAGACATTCCAATTCAGTGTTAAAGTTTGCTATAGAAGTCTTGAAAGGTTTGGAAGAACTGTAGAAGAATTTGGAATGAAATAGTTTTATTTTTTAACTACTGAAAAGTTACTACTAACAAGCATGGGGTTTTATGTTTTCTTTTGTCTCTTTTCAAATTGTGGAAATCTCTCTACCATAGAATAACTTATCTTGAGCTTTTGAAATGGCAAAAGAATGGAAAAGACATCAGACAAGCATTTTGGCTGAACCGCTAGCATTTGAAAATATGCTAAGTATAAATGCACAGTTGAGTCCTGGATATATTGCAGTTTTAATCATGAATAACCCTAAAAAGATAATGTGCACTACATGATTATTGTATCTTCTAAAAATAAGCTATCAGTAACAGTTTTCATTAAATTTACCTCTTCTGCAGAATGAAATAGAATAAAACAAAGTTATAAATTCACTAACCAATAGATTTATATATGGGTTTTACATGTCTGACAATTGGAAGAATATTGTTTCAAGATAATAATATAAATATAAATATAATTTTTCCTCTGTCCTTTCCAGGCGTCTCTTGGACACAGAAGATGAGCTTAGTGATATCCAATCTGACTCTGTGCCTTCAGAGGTACGGGATTGGCTGGCTTCTACTTTCACCCGACAGATGGGTATGATGCTAAGAAGAAGTGAAGAAAAGCCACGATTCAGAAGCATTGTTCATGCAGTTCAAGCTGGAATATTTGTTGAGAGGTAAAAGGCAGTGGACAGAGACTGTAGATTTTATCTTTAATCTTGAATAAAGGCTATTTGATATTTTTTTAACATTCTGATGATAATTAGTGCCTTCAAGTCAGTGTTGACTGATGGCAATTTGTTTGCCATTGCCAAATCCTAGGGCCAAGAAAGAGAGACTGGCCCAACTGGCTTCATGCCTAAAGTGGAACTGGAACTCATGGTCTCCCAGGTCCTAGTCTTATGCCTTGATGACTACACCAAACTGGTTGTCTTTCTTATGATCTACAAAGATAAATAACCATGAACAAAACCATCACCACATATCATTGCCACATACATATATACAGCAACTATTATAATAAATTGGATTAAAACATAAGCTTATTTAAAGATTTAAGAAGATAATTTTATTCTCATTGATTTCAATTGTTGGTATAAACTTGAATCCAATCCATTGTTTGGCCTTGGAAAAGGAAAAAAAGAATTATCTAATAACCTTTTTTATGGGTGAGAGCTAGAAAACAATTATAGCTGTTTTGATTCATGGTGCAAATTCAAAATTCACTTTGTTAGGACCAATGTCCTAACATAAAATGTCACAAAATAATATACAAATTTTCAAGTTATCTAGAATTCTTCTTCAGGTTAGACCTTACTTAAAAAGGGAGAAAAGAACAATAAATACCAAAATTGGTTGGATATTTCTGTTATAAGTCTACAGTTCAGTCAATCCCTAAATAGAAATTGTAGACAGAATGCATAATTTATGCTAAGTATTGTTAGTGGCATAGTATACCTTGCATTCTAGGGAAAAGAAACTTAAATAAGAAAAGCACTTACCGTATTTTTGGGAGTATAAGATGCACCGGAGTATAAGACGCAGCTTAGTTTTTGGGGAGGAAAATATGGGAGGAAAAATCTGCCTACCAGGTATTCATCTGGCTAGCGTCCTTAGTCTGGTCAGCTTCAGCACATTAGTTTGCTGGTTTTGAGTGCTTTTTATCCCCTGCTTGGGGATAAAAAAACAGCTTCTAAAGCACAACTGATCTTTGGAGAAGAGAAGCAATGAGAAAAGCAGGCAAAGCACGGAGATCGCTTCACTTGCTAGTGCCTCATTAGGGCTGAAAAAAAGCTTCTAAAGCACAGCTGAGAATCGGAGGGAGCAGGCAAAGCACGGAAGATCGCTTCACTGAAAAAAAACCTTCTAAAGCACAGCTGAGAGTCAGAGGGAGCAGGCAAAGCACGGAGATCGCTTCACTTGCTAGTGCCTCATTAGGCCTGAAAAAAAGCTTCTAAATCACAGCTGAGAGTCGGAGCAGGCAAAGCACGGAAGATCGCTCCTTGTTAGGGCTGAAAAAAAGCTTCGAAAAAGCTACATTCAGAGTATAAGACGCACCCAAATTTTCAGCCTCTTTTGGGGGGGGGAGTGCGTCTTATATTCCGAAAAATACAGTATTTAGGACCTACAATTATTTTTGCCAATCAACATGATGCTGGCTGCTAATACTTCTCTTTGTAGCCCATCAGCCCAT
Source organism: Thermophis baileyi (assembly GCA_003457575.1). Classification (NCBI taxonomy): domain Eukaryota; kingdom Metazoa; phylum Chordata; class Lepidosauria; order Squamata; family Dipsadidae; genus Thermophis; species Thermophis baileyi. The sequence continues at coordinate 153,188 of QLTV01003667.1, forward strand.
TTAGATGAAGGAAAGATAGAAAATCTGATAGTCTCCAAGAGTAGTCTCTATTAGCACATGGGTAGTAAATTTTATACCCATTATATCACAACACATGACACTTAATATGTAAAATGCATATTTTTAGAAAGCACTAGGTATGATTGGAAGCTATTTGTTAATACAAATAAATATTTGTCATAGAAACACAATAGGTATATTTGTGTGAAAAGTTGATGGAAGTGCATATAGATCAGGGTTAGGTTATGGGAAGAAGAGATTTATATATTAACAGATTAACAGAGTTGGAAGGGACCTTGTAGGTTATCTAGTCCAACCCCCTGCCCAAGGAGGAGACCCTACACCATTTCTGACAGATGGCAGTCCAGTCTCTTCTTAAAAGCTTCCAGTGATGAAGCTCCCACAACTTCTTTGTTTGTAACTTTATACAGGTGAAGAGTAATTACATTTATCTTTACTTGTGATGAAGATTGGAAGTTACTTTTTTTCTTTTTCCTTAACTTACTTTCTTCTTTTTCTTTTCTCCTTTTTTTTTGAATTTTTTAATCTTTCTATTTGTTTTTCTGAGTATAGTTTGCATTTGATTTTACTATTGTAGTTAAAATTTTTTAATAAAATTTATGAAAAAAAAAGAGGGGCTAAACAAAGGTAAATTGTTTTACTTGGGTAAGTCATATCCACCGTAAAGAATTTAGGTATGCTCGAATTTTCATTTCTTACACTTCTTACACATTATTTTTTATCATGATAGAATGTACAGGCGTACATCCAATATGGTTGGACTTAGCTATCCCCCAGCTGTAATCGCAGCACTAAAGGTAATATCAATGAATAGTTTTTTTATTATAAAATATTAAAATATTATAGCCTTGATTTGGTTTCTGTAGTATATATTTTGTTTTCTCTAAATTTTATTTTCATATTAAATAAAATCTGCTTAAAGAAACAAATATGCACAATATATTTAATCATCATAGGCATCCATTCGTAACTCTGATATTACCAAAATAAGAAATGTCATTGTTGCCCTCAGTACAAGCTGTCCCTATTGTACTTGTGTTGTATATAAGGGGCAGAGTTTATATCATTATGTAAGTTTTGTCATTTTTCCTCTCCCTTCTTGTACATATGCAGAAGTGGGATTCCGCAGGTTCTGACCAGTTCTGGAGAACCGGTAGTGGAAATTTTGAGTAGTTCGGAGAACTGGTAAATACCACCTCTGACCGCCCCCATCTATTCTCTGCCTCCTGAGACCCAGCTGATCGGGAGGAAATGGAGATTTTGCAGTAACCTTCCCCTGGAGTGGGGAGGGAATGGAGATTTTACACTATCCTTCCCCTGGAGTGGGGTGGGAATGGAGATTTTACAGTATCCTTCCCCTGCCATGCCCACCAAGCCACGCCACACCCACCAAGCCACGCACACAGAACCGGTAGTAAAAATTTTTGAAACCCACCACTGTACATATGTATGTCAAGTTACCTTAACAAATTATGATGAAACTGTCTAGTACTAACCATTTTATGTAGTGAAGGAACACTGTATATCACTTTGCAATCAACCTAATCTCCTGTGTAAGTGGATATTTTTTCATATGCAATTACAACATTTTAGTACTTCTTTCTCCTCAAAATGAACTGAAATTTTGTATGCACTTGAGACATTTACATGAAAGTATAAAATATTATTTGAGTCAGCAAAGGGAGTGGAAGAATTCCCATTCAACTACTGTTCCAGAACACAACTATTTTTTTTTATAAATGTTTTTACTGTATTGTACATTTTCCTTTATTCTACATCACAATTTCAATTTTTTATACAGCAGTATACTGGTTGTATCAAGTCCTTTTTAAATATACATGGTGTTGTACACCCTAATCATAACCATTATTCTCTTAATCATATAGTCTCTTTTTAAATACATAATATTGTACGTCATAGTTATATCCATTATTTCCATAGTTATGCCATAACACTCTATGCATTTATCACTCTATACATTTTAATCTATAATCGCATACAGTCCGATAATAATATTACTTACAGTATATATTCTTATGCATATCTTTGTACCTGTATTTATTTCTAATTTGTTAATCTTCTTTTGTTGTTAAGTTTCTAATCTCTGCACCTATTATCTAGCCATTTATACAATAAGTCCCATATTGAGTAATACTCCGTTTCTCCTTTATCTTTAAGTTCCATCGTTAACCTGTCCATTTCGGCACATTCTAATATTTTCTTTATTACCATTTCATCTGTAGATGTACTTCCGTTTTTCCAATTTTGTGCATATGTAATTCTAGCTGCTGTTATTACATGTAACATTAAATATATAATTCTTTTATTGTATTTCCCCGGTGGTATACCTAATAAGAATAGTTCTGGTTTTAGATCTATTTGTTGTGCTGTCATCTCTTCTAACCACCCTTTTATTTTTGACCAGTATTTTTTTTGCTGATGAACAGGTCCACCACATATGATATTTACATTTCCAGCACTCTGATGACATATTTGGGAACATTTTTGCCATTCTTGCTGGTGGCAAGTGCCATCTATAGAACATTTTGTACAGATTTTCTTTGTATGCTGTTGACATTGTTAATTTTTAATTTCTTTCCCACAATTTTTGCCAGTTATCTAATTCTATACTGTACCCAAATTTTTTTGCCCATACTATCATGGTTTCCTTTATAAATTCTTCTTCCATTTTAAAATTCAATAGGTAATTATAAAATTTCTTTATCAGTTTTTCATCTGTGCCTAATAGTATCTTGTCCAGTTCTTGTGGTTCACTAGAACACAACTATTGACATTAGTAAATGTGGATCAGGCCTGATCCAGTGGTGGGATTCAATTTTTTTTACTACTGGTTCTGTGGGCGTGGCTTGGTGGGGTCATGTGATTGAGTGGGCGTGGCCAACTCGACATCACTCATGGCAAGGCGGGGTGGCACCTTGCTGTGAGTGACATCGAGTTGGCCATGCCCACTCAGTCACATGACCGATGCTGCAGAGAGAGGGTGATTTCCTACGTATCTCCCCCCCGCCACCCTTGGGCTGACAAAATAAAAGCCTTCCTGCTGAGTCTGCTTGCCGAGCAGCCCGGACTGGAAAACGCATGGCTGGGGTGGAGGAGCGGTCCTCCTTAACAAAGCTCCAAACTGTTGCTGCAAGCCTTCCCCACACGAGCGGTGGAAGTCCGGTACTCTGGCGCACTCATCTGTTTTCCTCTATGACTGGCCTCGGAAAAGCCTGCCCTCAAAATCGCATGCCTGCAGTCAGAGCTGGGCTTGCAGCAGGCGGGGCTGCTTGTTACTGCTGCAGCCGTCGGGGCTGCCCAAGTAAAGAACTGCACCCGCTCAGGGCGACTGTGAGGAGGAAAAGGGGAAGTCAAGGCGCTCACCCCATAGCAGCCAACTTCACGCTCTCTCACTCCCATGCGTGCTTTCCCACTCCGGTTTGGCGGTCCTGGCGTGCGCAAGGAGTGTGAAGGGAGGCAGACACCATGCGGATGCATTTTAAAAGTCAGAGAACTTTGCCCAAGACTTCTTGTGTATTCAGGGGCTACACCTCTCCCAACGATGAGTTTGGCGGTGATCTAACGAAACAACTTCTAGCTCTTCAAGATCGACTTTAAGAGCGCCCCCATGGAAGAAGCCGAGAGCAAAAGTAGCAGGGGCGACAGTGGCGGGTGTGACGTGTCCCTCCGCGGTCCCCTCCCAGGTGACAGCCAGGACTTCACCGCCTCCTCTTTTCCTCAGCGGTGCGGTATCTGCCTCCTTTCACCCTCTTTGCAGAGGGACACACGCCCCTGTCACCCTGTTTGTTAGATCTCCGCCAAACTCATGCCCCTGAATACATGAGAAGTCTTGGGCAAAGTTCTTCCAAAGTTTGGCCAAGTCTTCTTTCCTTCTCAGCCTTAACGTGTGTAAGCAAACAGGCACACACACCTCACGGCGTGGGACCTTCTGCAAGGAGACGGCGCGTGGGCAAGTCCCTCTGGCACCATGATGTGTGTGCCTGTTTGCTCTGTGTGTATGCCCGAGAAGGAGGAGAAGCCAAGGCCAAACTTTCCTGCCTCCCTTTGCAGCGGAGCTGCTCGGAACAGCTCCTGCGGCCTGTCCCTTTATGGTCCCCCCTCACCCCCCACATCGAAGTACCTTAAAGCAGTGATTCTCAACCTTTCTAATGGTGCGACCCCCCCGTGACCCTCCTGCCGCCGCCGCGCCCCCCCTTGCCGCCACGACCCCCTCCCCGCGCGGGATGAGGTGACAAAGGGGGCGTGGCACCAGGGGTGAAATGCTCCCGGTTCGGGCTTGCCTGTGGGTCACCGGACAGCTGATAGCATCGGAAGCAGGAGACTTCTCCCGGACGCCGCCATTTGGGTTCTTTTACCCTCTGCGCATGCGCAAAGCGTTCTGCGCATGCGCAGAGGGTAAAAGAACCCAAATGGCGGCATCCAGGCAGGTGGGCGAAGTCTCCCACTTGTGTTGCTACCGGCTATCCGGCGACCCGCAGGCACGGCCGAACCGGGAGCATTTCACCCCTGCAGTGACGGTGGCACCAAGATGGCGGGCTAACGCACGCGGCGACCCCTGTGAAATGGTCATTCGACCCCCAAAGGGGTCGCGACCCACAGGTTGAGAACCGCTGCCTTAAAGGGACAGACTGCAGTGGCTGTCTTCCAAGCAGCTACGCTGCAAAGGGAGGCAGGAAAGTTCAGTCTTAGCTTCTCCTCCTTCTCGGGCATACACACAGAGCAAACAGGCACACATCTCACGGTGTGGCCTGGGACCTTCTGCAAGGAGACAACGTGTGGACCAGCCCCTCTGGGTCTGGCCATGAGCAGCACCGGCAGGCAATGGGGTGCGCATACGCAGTTAGCGCAAAGAACAGGGCAGCGACGGGACTTCAGGCTCTTTTTCGACCTGTAGTTTTCGGTAGTTTTTGGTGCAAGAAACCTGCAGCTGCCGCCTCTTTGCCAGCTGGAACCGAGCCGGCTTCTTGCACCAAAAACTACCGGCGGCTGCAGGCTTCTCGCGAAAGGTGGCCAAGCCTCACTGTGTCCCCCCCCCCAAGGTGGTCCTTCGGAAGGTGAGCGAAGAGGAGGGCGAGTGGGTGGCATGCAGACAGAGGCCCTGGGGTAGGCCAGAGCCAGGGACTGGTGCATCCCCTGACCTGAGGTGGACAGCAAGCAGGCGGCATGCGGGCAGAGGCCCCGGGGAAGGCCAGAGCCAGGGACTGGTGTGTCCCCTGAGCCGAGGTGGAGGGTGAGCGGGCGGAGGCCCGGGGAAGGCGGGGTGAGGTGGGGTGACTGGGCGGGTGGGCACAGACACTACCGGTTTGCCCAAACCAGTCCGAACCGGCTGAATCCCACCACTGCCTGAATCCCTTATTTAAGTACATTCTTTCTTGCTGTTGTTAGTTGCGAAGTCGTGTCCGACCCATCGCAACCCCATGGACAACATTCCTCCAGGCCTTCCTGTCCTCTACCATCCTCTGGAATCCATTTAAGCTCACACCTATTGCTTCAGTGACTCCATCCAGCCACCTCATTCTCTGTCGTTCCCTTCTTCTTTTGCCCTCAATCTTTCCCAGCATTAGTGTAAGGATTGCCTCTACGTCTAACTTAAGAAAGCGAGAACTTCTGAGCCAATGTAGTTCAAAAGGATCTTTTATTAAGCAGAAGTGAAAGCATTCCATTCAAAGCAACGTCTGAATACCCTTAGGCAAAGCAGGTAGAGTTAAAGCAGTAGAGACCCCTCCCATTAGCCAGAATGCAGATTCTAGCCAACACACAAGTGTGAAAATGTTTTCTTTATCAACTGCTCGGGGAACCGGATAAACATACATTTCTCTGACCATCTTCTGTTATCCATTGAAGTGAAACATCCCACATTGCCCCTCATAAACCTTCTCCAAAAGTGAAGAGATCTCAGGATGTTTGGCGCCTGGGC
>QLTV01003667.1:163035-176793 GCA_003457575.1 Thermophis baileyi
CCCAGTATTTGAGTTTCATCTTCCGGATCTGGCCTTCTACAGCGCAGTCAGGGTTGATCTCCTCTAGGACTGACCGGTTGGATCGCCTTGCAGTCCAAGGGACTCGCAGGAGTCTTCTCCAGCACCATAGTTCAAAGGCCTCCATTCTTTGGGCTCAGCCTTCCTTATGGTCCAACTTTCACAGCCATACATTGCGACTGGGAAAACCATAGCCTTGACTATATGCACTTTTGTTGTCAGGGTGATGTCTCTGCTTTTTAGTATGCTGTCTAGATTTGTCATAGCTTTCCTCCCCAGGAACAAGCATCTTTTAATTTCTTGGCTGCAGTCCCCATCTGCAGTGGGGATCTTGGAGCCCAGGAAAATAAAATCTGTCACTACCTCCATTTCTTCCCCATCTATTTGCCAGGAATTGAGAGGGCCGGATGCCATGATCTTAGTTTTCTTAATGTTGAGTTTCAAGCCAACTTTTGCACTCTCCTTCTTCACCCGCATCAAGAGGCTCTTTAGTTCCTCTTCACTTTCTGCCATTAGAGTGGTATCATCTGCATATCTGAGGTTGCTGATATTTCTCCCGGCAATCTTAATTCCAACTTGTGATTCATCTAGCCCCGCCTTTCTCATGATGTGCTCTGCATATAAGTTAAATAGGCAGGGCGACAGTATACAGCCTTGCCGAACTCCTTTCCCAATTTTGAACCAATCAGTGGTTCCGTGTCCAGTTCTCACTGTTGCTTCTTGACCCGCATATAGGTTTCTCAAAAGACAAATAAGATGGTCTGGTACTCCCATCTCTTTAAGAATTCTTTCTACATAAGGAAATTAAAATTATAATGCATCATTCGTATGGCTGATATCCTTGGTCAGCTACGTTTCTCAGTGAATTTGTACACAGAAGGAGTTTCATGGAGCAATCCTTCAAATCTTGTGCTGATCCTAACAAATTGAGAAAAACCCTCATTGAAAACTGAGATGTAGACTTCATGTCTATTTGAAGCAGAGTAAAATCAAATTTTACATAATGACATGAATTCACTGTAACTGGTAGGGCTAAAAATCACGTGGCTTTAGGAATATTTGTAACTGATTTTGGTTTAAATCCCATTTAAGTATCCATATGAATAAATATTAGTGTGACCCATATTAATAGAATTGCACTTATCCTGTTGGATGTAAATTTTCCTTACTATGACAAAAGAAAATACTTCCGCTCCTTAGAGAAAACTTTCCTGTTAGTTGAAAATAACTTTTTCCTGTGAAATCTTTCATTTTTGTCTATTTGTCTCAATTAGAAATGAACTAATTTCAGGGTAAATAAATTATACTCCGCTGTAGTGGAATTGTTTTATCAGTGAAAATCAAACTAGAAAATATAAACATAAATAAATGAATTTGGCTTCCAGGAAGTTAACTCTTGTTCTTATCATTTCAAATATTAATGTGGTAAATTAGAATATCACAGATTTTCATATTGCCTTGTTATTGCTCTGGAAGCTGAACTGCTAACATTCTGTGGATTTGAATGCAAATATTTTTGTGGTCATTAACATCCTTGTACCAGACTTGAAATTTTTGCTTTACCTTTTGAGTCTGGTTGATCTCATAAAGTGTGTACATATGTGTATGCATACCCATACTCAAAACACATTCACATTATTTCTTCGCAAATGTTGGTCAGAAATTAAGTGCCTATCAAAATATTCTTATTAGGCTAACACAACTTTACATTTTACAAACATCCTGGGAAGAATTGCCCTTTTGTCTTCTTTTACAGCTGGAGCCAAATCATACATATGTATGTATGAAATTTAATCATCTTGTTTTCCACAATTAGAATACTTTGGGGAAATAGAAAGTAATTTGCAGTAGTGCCTGAAGATAACATCAGAAGACTCTGAAATTTTAAACATTTTGAACATTATTACAGGCATGTAGGTTCACTGTTTATGGCTAGGTGGAAAATAAAATGACAAAGGTCAAAATGAAGTCAATCTTCAGATATTTCCATTGGAGTTCTTCTGAATTCTTTGTCTGGAGATGAGGGAATTGAAAGCCCTTTTACTTTTTTCATTCTGAAGATAAGGGATAGCTAAGCTAGCTACTTTAAGCATTCTAATGTTTAAATAGATTGAGTTATGCTTTCATTAAAAAGGAAAGAAAAAATGGTGACTTGTGGAGGATAAGCCAGCAATGTTTTGCTCCTTTCCCTTGTATCTTCCCCATAGAAGAGTTTTAAGGTAAAGAAAATGGCTTCTTGGAGTAAAGGCAAGAAAATAATATAATTAATGGATCATATTAAAATATTCTCTGTCTAGACTTTGGAGAGAGATAGATGCGCATGTGACCTTTTTCCCGACTTGAGTCTTTTCCACCAGGCCCAGGTTTATCTCTGTATAAAAATCTTAGAATGCTTGAGATTAGGATTGTGGTTACAGCGGTACACTTATTTTTAGGTCTGTTCTAAATTCATTTGGTCATTCAAATCTAAACATATTAAATATTGTATCCCCTTATTCCAAAATAGGTACCTATAAATAAAAAAATTACTGTTAAACTGACAATCATGACATTTGTTCAAAAATAATTTTCAAAGAACACTTTACAAATAGATCCCTCAAACTCAAAATTGGCCCCACATGTTTAAAATTTAAAGAGACTCAGCAACTGGAAGTTTGCACCTTAAATACTAATTGAATGAGCCATCAGGATGAGCTCAGCGAATCTGAATTTTAATTAGGAAAGACCATATCATTTCCCAATAATAATATTATAGAGAATAAAAAGGCATCTTCCCTAAACATTTTTTGTTTACCACTATTCTTCTATTTATGCATTGGTAACTTAAATCATTTTAAGTACAGTGATGCTATTTACTTCTATTTTCAAAGCATTATTTGAAAATATTAGGTGATAGATACTACAACAACATGGATTCTACTCACTATGTGCTTTGCTGATTGTTTGCGGTGGTTATACTTAGTCTGAAAACACAACAGAATTTTTTACAGCCAAATTTCATTTGGCATATTCATTTCTAATATAATTAAATATACGATATCAGTAATGTTAAATGAAATTTATTCTAACTTGTAACACAATAGAGTATCTCCTTTCTTGTCAATATATACTTTTCTTCATATTACAGTAATTAAAACATGGAAAATGATTTAAAACATTCTTTCACATTAACATAATAATAAAATGGAATAAGTAATTTGTGTAACAATTAAAAAGTAAAGAATTTTATTTCTTCTGTGTTGTATTTCTGCTATATAACCATCAAGGCAACATGCAACAAATGGAAAAAAAAATGAACACAAAAATTAAAAACTCTTCAAAACATTAACACAAAATGCAACATTGGCAGAAAAATCATTTTTTTTTAGTTGGACCACTATAGTGATTGAAGACCATGTTAAGAACTAGGTGTGTGTTCTTTGTGTGCAGATGGTGAATATACTAATGCCCATTTTTCCCCTCTACACAGAATGTAGACAAGTGGTCATTTGATGTATTTGCATTAAATGATGCTAGTGGGGATCATGCACTAAAATTTATTTTCTATGAACTGCTCACACGCTATGATCTGATCAGCCGTTTCAAGGTTAGTATCTGCTCCTTTCTCCTATTCCATAGATCAGTAATTTATATTTCTGGGGGTTTTGTCATTGTTGTTTTGGATTTTGGCTACTGATTACAATATATTGTCCTCTGATTTATTTAGAATGTTCTTATTATTGTAATAAATTAAAATTGGGCAATTTCAGAAATCTATGACTCTATTTTATATGGGATAAAATTAGTAGTATTAAAAGCTTCGCCAAAGGAAGTCTTCCTGTAAAATTATGGCTTAACCACATCATGCTTTTTGGCTTTATTATTTTCAATACTTTTTGCTTCCTATTCCTATCCAGGTTATTTGTGGCTTATTTCTCTTCCCCCCCACCCCCACATTCTAAGTTTTGAATTCTGTGTGTGGACAAGACATGAACAAGTATTCTGAGGAATACTTGCAAGGAGCTTTACTTGAAAGGATTTAATAAATATAGGTAGGACATACAGTATGTGCAAACACACGCATACAGGAAAAAAAAGTCACAATCCCCTTGTTTGTTTTCATAGCTTGTTTCCAAAGAAGTACAAATGGCCAAAGTCCAAAGTCAGGATGGACCGAGGTCTAGAAGACCGAGAGTCCAAACATCGGTTGTTGGTCCAAGTTCCAAGTAGCAGAGTTTCCACAGGCAACAAGCATCTGCTCTGTACTTAGCCATTTGGGCTTTAGGGCTGTCAAGAAATCCTGGATCCAATTCTTCATCTCTTGCTGCCTGTGGCTGACTTGTAGATTCTATGGTCTTGTCAAACTCTAATAATTGATTGCAGACTTCCTCTGAAACTGGAGTTCATACAAACCTTCTTCAGTGACTTGTTCCATTTCAGTCTGTTCTGAATATGAGCTGTCCATTCCACTGATGGGCTTTCATTTTTAGTGGCATGACTTTGAGTGTGATGTAAGGAACAGGGAGTAAAGAAGGATTTGTAAGGAACATGGAGTACAATTTTTCACCAATCATTATATTGATACCTCATTTTCAATAGAATTATTGTTCTATAATGAGGAAATGCAAAAGCTATAATAATGTAAATATGATTAATTAACATAAGTGGTTATTCTATAAAACTATCTGCATTTTGGGTGACAAGAGTATTATTTGGCTTCATAGCCATTACAGGAAGTAAAGGAAAATAATTTAATTCTTCACAGATCCCAGACAAGTGCTTCTGTAATCTTCCTATGTGAAGGGTTTAATCCTTTTTAATCCTTTGCCATGACTGTTTATCCTTGCCCTCTGAATACTATCTATCAGTACACACACACACACACACACACACACACACACACACACACGTGTGTGTGTGTGTGTGTGTGTGTGTGTGTGTGTGTGTGTGTATACACACACACACACACACACACACACACACACACACACGTGTGTGTGTGTGTGTGTGTGTAAGATTGAAAGATGTGAAAGATATTTATTTATTTACTTATTTTGAAAGATGTGAAAGATATTTATTTATTTATTTATGGATAGCAGTTACATACAATAAATCACCATAGAATCTGAAGCTTAAATAAAAAAGTAAATTTCATCCAAAATTCCAAAAAATAGAATATTTACTTTATCTGCAATAGGAATTGAGCAGAATTTGTGATTACCGTGGATACTGTCATTGATTTAACAACTACAATAAATCAATTACAATTTCTAGTGAGGTGGAAAACTGATTTAACAACTCCAATGTTGTTAAATCCCACAATACTGAAGAGATTGTTTACCCTTTATCCTTCTTTATTTTTACTGGCATTAGAATAATTATCAGTTAAAATAAATCATGAAGTTAGAAAGATTGGAGTTAAATTAGCAACTCAAGGACATGAACTGAAATTATATGCTAATGATGCTGTACTTACAATTCCCCAACTGAAAGGTTACTTGCTATTGTTAATGGGAGGTATACAGCAATATTGTCTTATATGGATTAATGAAGAAAAAACTCCCTTTGCCTTCAGAAGAGACTGATCAATAACTGCATTCTCTTCAATTTAATTATGAAACTCCATTCAATGGAGTGTATGTGTGGTTCACAAGGGCATTCTCTATTTTTTCTTTCTTATCTTTTGGGGAAGGGGTAAAGCATGGCTATATTTTGGTGACCATTCTTCTTAATTTTAATGTAAATTTTCTGGTGCAAGCCCAATATTAGAGTTTCATTGTCCTACATTGGTTAGAAAATCTCTTTGGTTCTAGTAGTTGATCAAGTGACATGGCCATCATCTTACGTGATGCCTGAGAGGATTTGCTTTATGGCAGAGAGAATGTCCCAACATCAATTACAGTAAAACTAAAGTATTCTCCTTTGTTGCTACTCTTGGAAAAATTGCTGTAATTTATGTTACTCAAACTAACTCATTCAAATATCTTGGAGCACTTTTTAATATCTTGGCATCACAGTATGAAGAAATAAGGAAAATCTCTTTGCAGGACCAGAGTCTTCCAAAAAACAAAACATGTATTAAATGTGAATATGTAATTTTTAAATTTAAAGATTTATGTGAAAACACATCTGCCTAATAACAGAATATATTATTCCAAAATATATTATCCCAAATAAATTTATTTACGTATGAATATATTTGTTTTCATAGAGTAGAAATTCCAAAATTAGCTGTAGGAAAATGTAAATTGGCCATAACTTTCATATTATAAAAGAAATGCATTTCTAACTTATAAATAAGTTAACCCATGATCTAGAACAGGGGTGTCAAACTCGATTTCATTGTCGGCCGCATCAGGGTTGTGTTTGACCTTGGGGGCCAGGGTGGGGGGTGGCCAGGGTGGGCATGGCCAGCTCAACGTCACTCGTATTGGGGGTGCCTGTGGTGGCACAAGTGCTTTGCCAGTGAAAACGGGCTCCCGAACTCCGTTTCTGGCTGCGACTGGCTCCTGCAACCCTCTCCCGGTGAAAATGGAGTTCCATTTTCAGTGGCAGAGGCACCATGGGCTGGTCCTTTGCTGTTTCCAAGGCGGCCCCATGGGCCAGATCTAAGCACCCTGTGGGCTGGATCTGGTCCCCGGGCCTTGAGTTTGACACCCCGGATCTAGAACAATTCAATCATGATTATATAATTATATATCTCCATACCCAGGATAGTGGTTAATAATTATATATTATTGTAATGTAAATAATATAACATTAGTTTTATAATATTACAATGAAGGTATTTATTTATTTTTATTAATTTTTATGCTGTCCATCTTCCTGTAAGGTGACTCTGAGCAGCTTACAGGATATAAAACAAATAGAAAAATAATTAAAGCATTAAAACTACACAGATTAAGATTTTAAAAACTATACTGAAACCAGAAGAGATGGACGTGACAAGGATGACATTTTTTTTACCCTGTCAACCACCTATTATCCATAGATTAAACATCTTAATTCTGAAAGAAAGTGCTACTTTCTTGCTTTTTTCTTGCTTTTCTTATGTTGCTTTTAATTTGTATGTATTAATATTAGTGATACATAGAGCACATTATGTAACTCTAAGAAGATATAGTTGGGTGCTGGCATTTGCTTTAAAGAGTATCAGAATTTCCAAACACATGAAACACTGTTTATGAAAAGTTTGGTAATGTTAAATCAATCTATTATTGTGCTAAAGGTGTTCACAATCTACTCTCTTTTATATATATATATAGATTCCAATTTCTGCTCTTGTCTCTTTTGTGGAAGCTCTGGAAGTTGGCTATAGCAAGTATAAAAATCCATACCACAATCTAATGCATGCAGCAGATGTCACACAGACTGTTCATTACCTCCTTTTTAAGACAGGTGTAGCAGTAAGTAGACAAAATACTAATTAATTAAGAGACCAATATGAAAATAGTTATGCATTGATCATGGCAATAAAATAGGTTTGAAAGTATTTATGGCACAATTAAAATTTGGGTTTGCTAAAGTAGGTCTTTTTCCAAGTACTTTTATCTTGATTGAATATATGGCATTAAGTTGTTGTTGTTGACATAGTGAGGGCAAGCTTTTTAATTAAGGCTATTTGGATTATAATTTGATGTTTTGACATATATTACAAGTAAGATGTCTGTAGGAACTTTTCTAACAATATTGTTAAATTTAGGATTTTAGAATTGTAGACTTATTAAATGTTCAGGTAAATGAAGATAACTTTATTAATTAAAGTCTTTTATTGTTAGGATAGATGGTCAAGTCCAAAATATAAATGTCATTCCAATGTTTCTTACAGAATATATATAATGTACAGTAACTGTATCACAAATATGTTAAAACTATAGTCAGTAACTAATATGACAAAGATTTAAATATATAAATCTGAACCTGTATTGCAACTCAGACCACAAAGAGTCCTACTGTCTAAGAATTTGCAGTCTGTACCTCTTTCTAATATCTATCAATATGACTTTCCCATAAACTAATGCTGATAATCCTTATGAAGATGTCTCATTTTTGCAACAGTTTGATGTAGGGTATGTTAGCAATATATACATAGTAGAAAATATGTTTGGGACAAAACAGTTTATGTTTTAGTGAACAAAATTTAAAATGCTTTGACTTTAGGAAACAATGGCATCTTGGAACAAAGCAAAAACAGTTGTGTAGTACATGCTGCCTGTTACTCACTACTCAACCAACAGGAACTTTGGCCAAAGGGCTGATTATTTTTAAAAAATAAAAGAAATTCCTATAACAAACTATGGAAAACGCAGCTTTAACTTTTATATCCTATGCATGTGTTAATATAAATAGCTATAAAAAATTAGGATAACAGCAGTTAAAAATAAAGAATCAGAGTTATAATAAACCAACAAACTAGTATTTACTTTCTGAAAACTCAGCATAAATACATCAATTAGAGACACAAAATATACACAATAATTCAACTATACTAGGCAAGGTAGATATTTCCCACTAAATATTTATGTTTAGAGGGATTGGGGTTTATGGGGAGCAACATGGCTCAGTGCTTAAGGTGCTGGGCTTGTTGGCTGGAAAGCTAGAGCCCAGGTTCGAGACCTGAGCTCCATAAGACAAGGTTAGCTCCCATCCTTGCCCCAGCTCTTGTCAACCTAGCATCTCGATAGCATACTGATAAATAGTTACCACTTTGGTGGAAAAGTAACAACTCTCTGTGACATCATGCTGGCCACATGACCAGAGAAATGTCTTCCGACAGCGCTGGCTCAATGGTCTTGAAATGGAGATGAACACTGCCCCCTATGGTTGGCAACAACTAGTGGAGTAAAATCCACAGGGACTCATTTACCTTTTTTATTGGGGTTTATATGCTCCTTTAATCTAGCAAGGCTCTGGATTAGAGTCTTGTTTACAATCAGCCATCTAGAATAATGCCTGAATATCAATATTTTGACCCAGGTGAATCAGTGAGTGGAGCCCAGTAGCAGCAATAACATCGACTTCTGTACATATTCTTTTGAAACTACAGTTATTCCGTGACTACCATAATCTCCTCACTACCTCCAATTCCAGTAATAAAAGCAAGAATTAAATCAGTATTAGTTAAGTTGGCATAGATAGGTTCAGTGATAACCTTGAATAAGGAATGCAAGGATAGTTACATTAACATTAGCTTAGCCCTGAAAGAGAGAAGGGAGAGAGAAAGAAACTCAAATTGCCCTGCCTTGATTTACTTTGGTATATGAGGTGGAAGAAAAAAAATTATATCAGGTTTTCAAAATTCTATTATTATATCCTACAAACACATTGTTCCTGTAGTTGTTGTGATATCTGCTTCCTGGCACAGCCTATATTGAAGGCCTGACAGTTGGGATGTTCCAAACTCTCCCCGCACCCATAGAATATCAAAACAATATGATGAAAAATGACTGTTTTGATTCAAGAATGTGATAAAACCAGTGTATGGTTTCGCAAATTTGGAACAAAACACATGTAAGAAGGACACTCAATATAATTGTTTCAAGCTAAAAAAGTTTTGTATACTCTAAGGCCGTGATGGCGAACCTATGGCAGGTGGCATGCAAAGCTGTCTCTGTGGGCACGCCAGCCGTCACCCCAGCACAGCTCCACTGCACATGCGTGCGCACCTCCCGCCAGCCAGCTGGTCTTTGGGTCTCTGCCGCGCATGCACAGGGGGATGGGTGCATGTGGGGGACGCACATGCGCATGCACGGGGGGGTGCTCGCATTGCATTTTGGGGGTTCGCCTTTGTTGGTGCAGCTGGGCACGACTCAGGCCCAAGACACTGACCTGCTATACTTCATGAAATGATTTTAATTTATTTACAGTCAATGCATTTTAAAATGTGTTTAGCAACAACAGAACCCACACACAGGAAAAAATATAATAAAAGCTTTAATCAAGTAATATTTTCTCCTGTTTTAGAAGAATTTTGCATTCAACATCTTTTTACATTTTTCATAATTAACTGTGAGAAATGTAAAAGATGTTGAATGCAGGATTCTTGAATACAGAATGTAACTTTAAACTGGGCAATAAAGACCCCAACTGTGAATGTTATGTTGGAGCCAATTTCTGTCAGTACATTTTGATTGAAACAAAACATTTGCTTTAAAGCTGAGTGTAAACAACTACATGATCTTGCTCTGTAAAATAACCATAGATGTGCAGCTGTCTACTTCCTGATTGGTAGTTACCTCTTTATTGGAAGCAAGAAGTCAGTGAGGCAGCAGGAAGCCTACATTATTTTAATGAGTAACATCATAGCGGGAAGGCAGTTTTTGATTCTGTCATTGTCTTCTGGTAGAGAATTGGAAATGCAATTTTAAAAAAAAAGAGATGGTAAGAACCAAGGTACCGGTAATCAGAGTCATGGACATCTTTCAAATATTAAGTTGATATTTATTTATCAAGTTAAAGCATGAATAGCAGAGAATACTATTCTTTCTGCCAGACTAAGGAGAGATCTCTGTGTACATGCAATTATACAGATATAATTTCATGCATGCACCAGGAGAAAGCTTGTTATTATATTTTATTCTTTATATTCCATCTGTGGGAGAAGGGTTTTGACTTTACAAAAGCCTCATACTGTAATGTGGAAAAATTAAAAATTTATCTATTTAATCTGTTACTTAAATCTGTATACACAGTCATTAGGAAATGGGTGTTGGAGCTTTGACTATTATTAGGTCATTAGGCTTTATATAATCAGTTGCAATGATATCAGCATAGTGCTTTCAGATCAGAATATCATACATTTCTGATCTATTGTTTGTTATAAATTATTTCCTCCTTGTTCAATAATCTATGAAAATTATTTGACTACATAGATTCATGCTAAGTCTGTGAAACGTATTCAAAAGAGGAGATCCACTGAAAGCATATCTTTGAACTTCTTTCAAAGAAGAAGTTCTTTTTTCTTCTCTATTTAGAATTTAAGTATAGCTTTTATAAAACATTGTAATGATTAGATATTTTTAAATGGTGGAATTTTCAAAAATTCATTGAAAAATAGTACATGGCTAAGTGTATTGGGAGTATCCTGTCTGTTTTGTGTTTTGTTTTGCTTTGCTTTTCCTTTAAAAAAGTTATTCCAGATGCAGCAAATTCTCAGTGAGTTCAGATCATTTTTTTCCTATAGTCAGTGACTTTATTTTTTATCATGATGGTGATAATAATCATGAGGATAAGACAGCTGAAAGAATTTACTATTTGAAGGATTTTTTAATATATTTTATTTATTTAGCATATTTATATAGTCATCCATGTCAAAACATGGAGTTCTGGGTGGCATATTCCTTTGTATATCACACAAATAAATCCAATCTATTTGTTTGAGATTATTAGTTTGGGTTTACTAAATAAGAAAGAAAAATTGTAGTCTGTAAATTTGGTTGGCTATTGGGTAAATTTTATTAGGTATTATGTTACCTAATAGAAAATAGAAATCTGTTCATGTGCAAAACCAAAACAGGGCAATCTGTCAATGATTTCTGTCTCCAATCTACATTCTTGTTCATGAAAACGTAAATTCCTTAAATATTATAAATTGGAAGAAATAAGCCATCCTAAAGGCAATTCTATCCATGTGTTTGAAATTAAGTCTTTGGAATTTTCTGAAAACCAATTGAAAAAAGATATTTGTTATGTCACATGGTTAGATTGCAAGATGCAAGACTGAATACAGCAAAGTGAATTTTGCTTCTTTAACAGGGTATTCTGGGAAGGGTTCAAATCAAAGTTGATTTTTCATTTCACATCTAAGAAAGTTTTTAAAACTGTTAATTTCAACTTGGTTTAAGCAACCAATATTTTTCCTGGGTAGTTGTCTTGTTTACTTTTGTAATTTTCAGACTTAAACAGAAATGCGCTCACATTATTTTAAGCAAACTAGAGGCTCCTCGCAGAACAACGTATTGTTCTCTACTCAGATATACAGTATATCCAGTGTCATGATAGCCACAAATAAAAACACCAATCAATCATATTTTTCCGGTTTACATTTGCTTCATCAGCTTTTGAAAGTTTTTAAATCATGAGCAATTAATCCTAAAATACTCTTTGTAATTAACTATGCAAAGAACAATAAATAATTAACATTCAATAACATTTTTAAAATTAAAGATGGGATAGACCAAAAGAATGAGAATATTGTCAAATATTCTCAAAGATAAGGTACAAGTTTCCAAATATTTGGGAGTCAGTTTTTCAGTAGTTGGGAATGGGTGGAGAAGAAATTGGACAAAATATTCAGAGTTTATTTTACTGTCTCATTAGAATTTGAAGTTCTTGAACAGTTTGTGTGGTGCCCCAAGAGTAAAATTCAGAAATATCAAGATTGCCTATAGACTATAGCACAGCAATTGAGATTAATAATTTTTAAAATTTTGTATTGTTATTCAGGAGCTACAGCAGTGATAATCTTAGTAAAAAGATATCAGATTCCAACATTGTTGGCCTTACTAAACAATAGTCTGTTTAAACTTTGCAATATAATATATTATCTAATTTCTCAAAATCTTTTTTCCAGCACTGGTTGACAGAACTGGAGATCTTTGCTATGATTTTTGCAGCTGCTATCCATGACTATGAGCATACTGGAACTACAAACAACTTTCATATTCAAACACGGTGAGTGCTGAAAAATGAGCTATGATCAAGCAAAACTGAAAAAATGTTGAAGGGGAGTTTGAAAAATCAATTTAATAGTTTTAGATATTAAGTCTATTTGGTACATTTGCCATTAAATTTCTAAGTCTAAACTACATTAGTATAGTTCCAGTTTTGCTTCTCACAATTTGACCGTGGCTATCAAAATAAAGTTCCAGGCAGGTCATAAAATCGTAGTTAACAGTTTTAAATAAGGCAATATTTTTTATATAATTAGAAGCTAGAATGAGAATTTATGATGTATTATCATATACATAAACCTCATATCTATTCTATGCTTCTTCATAATATCTTATTTAATACAGTTTATTCATGTCTGACATCACAGTTTTGGTTTTTGTCAACCCCTTTAGTGACATCTAGTTGAGATGTTTTTCCTCTTTGTTATATTTTTTCCTCCATTAAGTGCTGTGTTTTGAATTTCTGTTTTCATTTTTAAGTTAATAAAATACTAAACCATTTATTTATATTTGATAATCTAAAATAAATTAAATAATAGACTGATGGATATATAGGCACAATAATGAAATTTGAAGATAGGTTTGTAACACCTTTCAGTCATTATGCTAAAGTAGTTCTTTCACAACACCTTGGTGTTTGACTTTTAGAAAAAAATGCACAGAAAAGAATCTGAATTGCATTTGTGCAGTCTTTGTCAATATACATATGCCTATTAATGATGTGGAAAGCACAGACAGCTACAGGTGAATAAAAAGGTTTGATGCTGTCTGTAATTAAAAAATCAAAATATATAATTAACTTTAATTCAGAAGCAATAGCAGATAAATTGCAAATATATGATGTTGGCAACAATTTAGATGAGGATAATTTTCAGAAACATCCATTCTGCCATAACTGAGTTTATATTTGATGGAATTCAAAAGGAACAAATCATGACATGCAGGGGTGGGTTCCTACTGGTTCGGACCGGTTCGCCCGAACCAGTAGCGACCCGCTAGTGACGTCATCCAAACCGGATCGGTGATTGCTGGTCCGTGGGGGCTGCCATCTTTTTTTTTTTAATTTTTTCCAATTAAAAATTTTCTGATC
>QLTV01003667.1:246974-258009 GCA_003457575.1 Thermophis baileyi
AATAATAATAATAATAATAATAATAATAATAATAATAATAATATCTCAATCTTAAACCATTATATTATTTTTATAGTTAACTCTATTAAATACAAAAGGGAGGAATGCAATCAATATAAAAAATTTCAATCTATACAATTCTTAAACAACAATTAATACTTTAATGCTAATTAATTAATTTAAATACACTTAAATCTATACTAAATTTAAATAAAATAAATATATTTATATAAACTATTAAGTTTTGAAACTGGTAGTTCACTATAGTTCAGTATAAGTGTCACAGTAGTAAATTTTTCTATAATATGCAGTAGATATTTAAAGTAATCTCTATACACAGCTATTTAAAAGTATTTAAAGATAAGTCCACTTCAAAGTCTTTCGTTTAAATTACCACAGTTCTTAATCTTCAGTCTCTCTGCTCACTCCGCTACTTCCTTGTTCTCTGTATTCCAGATGTTGGCAACCTTCAATTTGCACTGTCACTGTCCTTCTCTTCACTTTCTTTGCTTTCTCTCGCTTCTCTCACCACTGTCCCGGGGAAAAAGAACCTTTTCTTCCTTTTCTTAGTCCATTCGCCAGTCACTCTACTGTCCAAGCTTTTACCACCTCAAGCTCTATCTCAAAAATCCAATTTCCAACCTTCCTGCACACCAGCCGTTCAGATCCACACTCTCTCTCTCTCTCTCTTTTTTTTTTAACTTGCCTGGACCCAAATATTTATTAAAACAAAACAAAGTCGGGAACTATGAACAGAAAAATCCGAAACTTGCCACCCCCTGCCTGTAAGGATTCTTATTTTCTCTTATCACCCACTTTTTTTTAATAGTTACCCCCTTGTTTAATTTAACCCTGTAACAGTTCCCAGCATCGAGAAGCAGAACTGCAGCAGCTGAGAGAGAATCGGGGTAAAGAAGTACAATTTTTAGAAAACAGAGGTGGAAAATCGGTAGTATAATAGCAATAAAATTCCAAAACCAATTCATGTTTGTAAGCCGCCTGGAGTCGCCTCGAAGTGAGATGTGCGGCAAACGAATCAAATAAATAAAATAAAATAAAACAAAACTAAGATCTGTTCCTGACTGATCCCTCCACCCTCAATGAAAAAGATACTTCGGCTGCGTTTCAGGAGGGTTTCCGTGGCTGTGATAGTTGCCTATTTTTGGTGTCTCAATTGATCTTGATAGGTGTGGTACTGGCCATAGATGACTTTGGAAGCTTTTGCAAGCCTTGCAACCAAATAATAATTTGCTCACGGACAAAAGGTCTGGTAGTTCACTATAGTTCAGTATAAGTGTCACAGTAGTAAATTTTTCTATAATATGCAGTAGATATTTAAAGTAATCTCTATACACAGCTATTTAAAAGTATTTAAAGATAAGTCCACTTCAAAGTCTTTCGTTTAAATTACCACAGTTCTTAATCTTCAGTCTCTCTGCTCACTCCGCTACTTCCTTGTTCTCTGTATTCCAGATGTTGGCAACCTTCAATTTGCACTGTCACTGTCCTTCTCTTCACTTTCTTTGCTTTCTCTCGCTTCTCTTGCCACTGTCCCCCCCCAAAAGAACCTTTTCTTCCTTCTTTCTTAGTCTATTCACCACTCACACCGCCATCCTGGCTTGTACCACCACAAGTTCTGTCTCAAAAATTAAAGTTTCCAGCCTTCCGACGCACCAGCCATTCAGATCCACACTCACACTCACAATCATCTCTCTGCTGATTCCATGCCGGTTTCGTCCTTCTTCCTACTCTGCACCCACTGCTAAGGCACCGCCACCTCCTCCTCTGAGACTCACTTGGTAATCAGTACTTTTCCGTGAGTTCCATCAACTGGAGAGATATTTCGGTGTTTCACGTTATTTAATACTGTCCGCCGATACTTCTGCCGCTTTTCACTTTCTGCTTCCTTTACTAATCACTCGGGCCGCCGTGTCTCCGGACCATGCCTGAACAGCTGGTCTCTTCTGTGCCGAATTTCAGGGCTTCCACCCTTTGCAACAGGAGCTCGCTCCTCTCCCACCACCCCTGGATGCTCCCCTCACTTTTGCTGTCCCCTCCAAGGCTCAGCTTTGCTGATTTCAGCTTCCAGCCGCAGAAATTCAGATAGGGAGAACGGAGTCTAGTTCTCCTGCACCACACCACCATGGCGCCACCCTGGAAGTCCTGTACATTATTGTTATTTCTAATAATACATCCATTCTAGTGCACTCATGATGCAGAACAAGGATTTCTGGTGCAAAAGAAAAAAGAAAAAAGTTCTATTTTCATCTATTCAAAGTTTTTTCTACTCTCTTTAGCTCTGCCAATGGAAAATCTTTTTATTGAGCTTTAGAATGAAATTGAACAGATGTTGATCTCTGAAGGTTTTAGAGACAATTTATAGAAGAATATGGTTGCTTTCACACTAATGCTGAACTGGGTATAATGAGGATGTTGTATCCAAAGTCATACACTGAATAACACTGACTAATAAAATAATGTGTATTATTTATTACTCTATGAAGGAGGGGTATGGACTTTGGGATGTAAAAAAAAATCAAAATCAAAACAGTAACTACAATCAGACAACTGAATCTACAATACCAGAAAAAAAAGCAAAGATACTTTCACAATAAGGCAAAACCTGTTCAAAAAGGAAGCAAATTCCAGTACCTGTATACTTACTGACTGTAACCACCACTGAATGTAATCAAAGCTGGGGATACAGCCCAACACAACCAGAGAGCATCAAGTTATAAGAAGTTATGGCAATAACCATGAGGAATGTTATCCTGTTTTGTACAACTTTGTGTCTGATGCAGCTTCCAAAGTCAATCCTTTTGTTACAAAAAGATACAGAATTTGTTCCTCAAGGGAATACCTGAAATATTTAGCTTCCTTGTCTAATTTTTAAGGAAGCATTGTGCCTCAATCATATATCATCTTTGCTGAAGGAAGTTCTAGATTCAGTAAATAGGAATAGAGAAGCTTCTTTTTCAAGCCGCCCAGAGTCCCTTGGGAGTTGGGCGGCATACAAATTTAATAAATAATAATAAATAATAAAAAATCTAGGAGATAACATTGGGCAAGATGAGGATAGTCTAATGTGTCTAAGTCAGCTTTTTATATATCTGTGTAAGTTAATTTCACTTTGAACTATTAGGGGCATAATGAAAAAACAAGCATGGCTCGAATTATTGGCAACCTTAACAATCATTTAGATTATT
Source organism: Thermophis baileyi (assembly GCA_003457575.1). Taxonomy (NCBI): domain Eukaryota; kingdom Metazoa; phylum Chordata; class Lepidosauria; order Squamata; family Dipsadidae; genus Thermophis; species Thermophis baileyi. Next base: position 250,181 of record QLTV01003667.1, read on the forward strand.
GTTTTTATTTTAATAGCAGGAACAAAGTGCCAAATATAACATATTCCAAAAGACAAAAGAGCAACAGGAAGTGGCAACACATTTTTTAATTAGGGTTCCCTGACAGCTATTAGTTATTGTATCAATAAGACCCGTAATGGCGAACCTATGGCACGCGTGCCAGAAGTGGCACACAGAGCCCTCTGTGAGGGCACATGGGCTATCGCCAGCTGCTCTTCTGGTTTCCAGCACACACATGCGCGCCGGCTAGCTGGTCGGCGTGCCGGAGCACCAGAAACCCAAAGACCAGCTGGCTGGCATGCATGTGCGTGCGTTCCGGTTGGGGCATTCAGTGCCGAAAAGGTTCGCCATCACTGATCTAGACTACTCAGTTTCCTTCCTCCTGACTCTGCCCTACATACAGAAACTGTTAGTATTCTGTGAGTATGCTTAATCTTAACTTTCATGTTGGGAAAGCTCTTTTCCAAAGTTTTGTAAGTATTTCTGGAAACCATGCATATAGCTCCCTCTTTGGCAGAATTGAGCACTCTGGGAAGGAATTTGCTTTGAGCAGTAGCAGAGTGATATTTAAAGAGAATATTATTTGTTTTTCTTTCTTTCTTTTTCTTTTTTACATTTATTGGATAGTAGGGAGGAACATTGACAACTTTCTTTCTCTCTTTCTCTCTCTCTTTTTTTCCAGATACAGAAGAGTAAAAAACAAAACAAAACAAAACACATATGTAATCAAAAAGGGACTGCAAGTTTCTTTCATCATTTTAATTCATCTTCACTCTCCTACTCCCTCCACAAAGGCCAATTTCTGAAGGGCCTTATGCAGCTTTCCAAGCCTCAGCTTCTGTCCGCCTCCCACTAGCAACTTTGCCATTAATGATTGGGAGGTGGGCATATCCTACAAGATTTTTTTCCACTTAAGATTTTCATTTATTTGAGTCTTTAAAAATAAACAAATTCCCTCTAGCAAAATAACTACTCTTTTGGGACTTGCAGAACAAGCAGATATGATGGTCACATGCCAGCTTGCGAACAATATTTTGATGTGATGAAGCAGAGAACTGACACATTCATGGAAAAAAGTCTTGAAAACCGTTGTTATTTTAATGACCAAAGAAAGGAAGAAAAAAAAAAGAAGAGGCACTGAACTGTCTATCATTATGAGCAATGGGTTTTGTTTTGTTTTTTTACAAAAAGAAATCTGGCTATTTTATCAATAAGTGAATTATTGAATTCCTATACAGCTTTATAGTATTTTTAAAAAAGCCTGTAGATTTCATTTCCTTGATATTTGGTTTCTACTTTGAATGCCATTCATTTGGTTCATCATTTTGTTTTTTGGCTTTTATTGATGAAAGAATGTTTCTGAAACCAGTAGTGAATGTGCTGTCTGCTTGTCTTCTGAACAACTCATTCTTTTTTTTCTTTTTAAAGGTTACATCTGGCCTTTTAATTTATTTGAATAACACTAAAAATGGTAATGTCTCCTTCAAATTGAGTTTAACTCCTAAATCTAGGGTACCCTCAGGGAACTGTCAAAAAAGTAAAAATGGCAGATTAAATCTTGAAATTGAAACCCTGCCGTTCTTTATAGGTGGCACATGTATGACACATATAAAAAAGGAGCAGAGTTTCAATTATGCAATCACAATTGACCTTTTCACCCCCTTGTGGACACTCCTGAACATGTCCAAGTAATATTCTTAGAAACCTGAATTTTTCTATTTATACTTGTGCAATAGCCTTCTGTTGCTAAATGAGCTAAGGAAAGCGAATTGGCCAATAATGTGTATCAAAGAGAATGCAATACCAATTTTATATCAATCAGATTTAACAGGCTTGGCTCACCTGTTTGCCTCCCAATCATAAACAAGGGCAGGTGGGAAGCCTCATCTTGGCATCTAAAGTTTCCAGATGATGCAGCACAACTACTAGTCACCTTTTATCGCAGAGACAATTGTTCCTTCATATTCCTTTTATATATTCCAAATATATATTCCAGAACTGACATAAACCTTTGCTAGTAGAATAGTAGAATTCTCAAAATAAGCACTCATCTTTCTTTTCTTTTGCATTAGTGTAACCAAGATATTTCCCTCTAATAAATAGCTAGACATAGTCCATCAATTGTGACTTAGTGACCATCTGAAGTTATGGTAGACCAAAAGGTACTTATAAACCAGTTCTGAAGTTCTGATGGCTGCTCCCCTGTGGCCACATGACTGTACTTTGGGCACTCAGCAAGTTGCCTATATTTACTGCTGTTTGCAGTATCCCATGATCATGGGACCACAATTTATGATGGTTTTGCCAAAACCTGGTGTTTACTTTTGTCTTTGGGCAAAAGCCCCTCATAGCAAGCACTGGGTATACTTAATTACTGTGGCATTCACTTAATGAACATGATGATTCACTTAACAACTGTCACAAAAAAGATCGTAAAATTGGGCCAGCCACATCGATTTACACAGGCTCCATTATGGTCAAAGACTTACCTGTACTGCATGATGATCCTTAAAAAAGGGACATGTGTTCAGAAATACATAATTATGAAATTATGGCTAGGATAATGATTTACTGTATGTCCTGATTCCTGTATGTATTTCAGTGGTAATATGGATAGGAGTGCAAACACATTTGATTTTCAAACTGTTTGACCGAATTGTCATATTTTTCTCAAAGTAACACCAGTCATTTTATGGAATTCTTCTATCTGATCACACTCACCAATTTCTCATGCTAGGCCCTTATACATTTTTTGATAAAGTGATTTGTAGTTATAAATATTTTTTCACTAAAGCTCAGGTTAAAAAACATATGATTTTCTTTTTCATCCTGATTTCAGAAAAAAATATTATAAGGTCATCTGAACACCATATATATTCTAATTTATTATTATTTATTAAATCCTTATGCTGCCCATCTTCCCTATAAGGTGACATTGGGAGGCAGAGGTTATATATCCACTTTGCATTAAAAGCAACTCCAATTGGCCTAGAACAAATCATTTTTTTTCATAGTAAAAGTGATTTTTATTTATAAAATTAATTTCATATTGTATGTGTGCTGGTACTGTATATGTGCATTCCTCCATGTTTAACAGAAGTTGTCTGCCCAGAATTCACTGTCTAGTTTTGTGCAAGAACCTTTTAGCCTTGCTTCAACTTCTCAGTATGGGAATAGTATTGTGATATTTTCCTATATTTTATGGGTATTTTAAAGATAAGGATATAAAATGATACTGTCACACAATAGTTTGTGAAAATGTCATTTTATTGTGCTCCGTGCTTCTAGCAGGTGGAAAACAGGAGCAGAATATTGAGTTTAAATAGCAGATATGAAGTAAAGGAAAACCACAGAGGTTTGGCTTAGGGACTGGCAGTCCAGGATAAGTCAGCTTCATTTTGCAGTCTCCTGAGGAACAGACTTATAGCCAACAAATTTCAGAACAGAACAATTGGAAGGAATCAGTTTCCAGAAGACTGCATCCTTTGATGAACGTGGTGTGCTTCTGAGTGTGTTAGCCCTTTTAAACATTACAAATGGAAGCCACCTCTTAATCTTAAACAAATACAGTCTTTGTCTACCCAATCACTGGTGTATTTCTGGAGAAGGAAAATATTACTTAAATTTCATTTTGATTGGCAGATGTCAACCTAGCATCTTCCAGAAGCAAAATATATAAATTTGCTACCATTAGGATTTTGAACAGAATTCAGATTAATTGCAAATATCATTCTACCAGTTTGTGACATTATTTTCTCCTCTATGAAATGAAAAATAATACATGTGTATTTTTAATACAAAACCCAAGGACTCTTCACATTAAGTATGCTAACAATTGGGCCCATTTTTAATTTAGCCAATAGCTATTCTATTGGTTTGGAAATTGCAATCACAAATAGTTCTACTAGGTAATGCACACATATGGACAGTAGGGTCCAAAGGCAAAAGGGTGCTTCAGAGGGCATGTACATGCCATCTCTTTGCAACTTATTAAAGTGTTTTCCTGAATAGTTGTGTCTGCAGAGGGCATCCATGTGATCACAAGAAAAAATGCAGCCATTTCAAGGACAGTTATTGTGAGTTCTGAGACATATTTTTGTCTCTATGTCTGAAATGTTGCATAACCTAAATGTGCAAACTTTTTAAATTGTGCAATCCAACTTAAAAATGTCTTATGGAATTTTATGGGACTTACTCTCAAATAAGTGGCAATAGAATTGCAGTTTCTCCAGATGCATTTCCCTGTCAACAATGGGCAGGATCTATAGTTACAAAGAAACTCCTCATTGCATTTAATACAAAAAAAAAAAAAAAAAAAGGTTGATAGTCACAATTCTATGCTGAGGTACACTTTAAATATTCAGGCTACCTAGTTCCGCAGTTTGCAGCTTTTGCACATATAGCTTAGACTATTTATACAGAAGGCAGTTGTTGGCCTCTGTCTCTTTCTTATTTAATATTTTGTACATTTTAGGGTTTTAAACTACAATTTAGGGTTTGAAATACTCTAATGAGATTCTTTGATGCAATATTAAGTCCCAACTAAATGAAATATTTTGTTTGGAGGGATGGTCACTGCTCCCCTCTGGAGTCATTAAAGTTTTCTTAGACATTATCTCTTCACAAAATATGTGTTGAGTTTGATATGTTTACTTTTAGGTTAATTTTTTTCATTATATTCATCTACAAGACAATTTAGAAGACAGTTCAGGAAGGTGGGAATTGCCTTAAACATAGCAAGAGGTAGAACTGAAATGTGTTGTGCGTTTGTGCACAACTGTCTCTGACTTCTTGTTTTCTTGGCAAGATTTCAGGGTTTGCCACTGCCTCCTTCCTAGGGCTGGCAGTGACTACTCCAAGGTTACCCAGCTGTCTTTATGCCTAAGGAGGGACTAGAACTCTTGGTCTACAGATTGTAGACTGGTGCCTTAGCCACTACACCAAACTAACTGAGAGCTAAAATACCAATATACAGAAAACACTGGACAAAGTAGCATAGTATGGCTACCACACAAATAATGGATTGAAAACTTGATGTATACATTGTACTACAGTAGAACCTCAAAAATATATCATTCTTTTCTTCTCATTTGAAGTCAACTTTATTTCAAATTTTACTACATAATGAAGAAAAATTACTTAGGGCTAAAATTTGCATTCAATCCCAAAACAACTGGAGCATCACTTGAACACCATCAGAATTGACAAATTTACCACCAGTCAATTGCAAAAGGCAGCTTTACTTGGAACAGCTTACATCCTGAAATGATATCTTTAACACCATCAAACATCAACATCCCAGGTCCTTGAAAAGGACTCAATAAGTGGATAAAAATGTCAAATCCAGTCTGAACATCTGGCTGACTGTGTGATGAACCATAATAATAATAGTCATTTATAAAATACAAAACTGAAATTCTAAAATACCTGTTTTAGACTTCTCATTCCAACATTCTGAAACACATAGCTTTGCATTCCAACAACATAGCTTGTTCTTCTTTCAAGTTCTGAATTTATTGGAATGAAAGAATCTAAAAGCATTTCTAATTTGTATTTCTATCTGTATTGTCACTTGAAAAATAAATGAGAATGACTGCTTCATGAACAAATGGAAGCTTTAGAAGCTTTAAAAATTCTCCGACAATATAATATTCTAGATCCTTAACATTTAGTTTTATGAATGCTGTTCCTTAATAGAAGGAATGTATTATATATGCTGCAGCTGTGTTTGTTTGCTATACAGATTTTAAGCTAGCCTTTGCAAGAGTTACCAACATACAGTACCTACTGTACTAAATCAGTGCTTGCCTAGTTAAAAAATATATAGTATAGTTGATCCGGCTGTTTAACATGATTCTGATTAACATGTCAGGAGTTTACCCTTGTTTTAACCAAAATAATTATGAGTTATATCCAGGAGAAAGGCAGAAACCCCCATTCTGACTACCGGGATTCTTTTCTCTCTCTTAGTATTGTTTTTCAGCATATGTCTTATACAGAGAGAAATATGGGTCTATTAGTAGGACATTTGAGAAGTACAAAGCAACCTTATCTATTTTCAGATTAATGTTCAAATTCTATCCTAATGCCTTGATTTCAACCATGAAGATAGATTGCACTGTCAGCAGATGTGCCCAAATTTAAGAGTTTATGAGCCTTGGAGTTTTCAGGTTTTGGTCAGTCTGATCTGTTTCTTTTCAGTTCTGGCTGTAAAGGAGGTATAAAATAAAACCACTACTTTTGGATATGCAATTCCCTGGTTTTTGGAAGTCATTTTCAGAATTTCCACTGTAATAACAATAGATTTCTGATTCAAACTGATCTCACTATGCATTTGCCAGCATTGGACAATTTTTGTAAAACCAAGCTTTGATGAAAACTTATCAGATTTTTGTGAATCTTTTTTTTCTGCTGAAAAAGGACATCAAGCAAATTAAATTATACATACACCTTTGTATAATTGGGAAAATGTCAGGAAACACCCTATCATCAGGTTGATGGAAAGCACCATTGCCTGCTCCAAGCTGCTTAGCAAGTAAAGTTGCAGCCACTGTGTTTGTTTTTCTAATAGTCAAGACTATAAAAACTGTAGTTTTAGCAAATTGTGGCTCGTATCAAAGATCTCTGTCATTTGCTATAAAAAAGGTTTTTGTGATGGTGTCTGTTTTTAATCCAAAGTACAGTCTGCATGAATAAAGCCTTAAATGGCATAAGGTCTGCTTACCTATCTCTTGTGTTGCCTGTCCAGAAAGTATGAGCCAAAAGGTTTCGCAATTGAATTCCTTCAATTAAATAATGTCTTCTATTGCTACACCGGAAACTCTGTCATGGAGCTTGTCCTCCAGAAAGAAATTCTCATAGATTTTCATGTGGCTCCCACATGAAGGCATTTTGGAAAATCATTTTTTCTTCCAGGTCTTGTGTTAGGGTGGTTGGACTCCCCTCCCCCATCAGATTTGTTGGGGAATTGGGTGTGGTTAACCAGCTGATCATCAGTTTTAGTTGTTTATTGCTTTTTAAAATGCCTTTTCTAAATTCATTTTATGTTTTATTTGGTTTCATTGTACACATTCAGGATCAATTTAAAGTTGGGCAACTTTAAATTTAATGCTTAAATTTAACCAATCCTATTACTGTATATTACATTTGAGGAATTAGAATTTCTGATGTATGATATTTGGGGTGGGGGGGAATGTAGCCTTCAGCAATTATTGTAGAAAAGCCTTCCCAGCTAGATGTTTGGGTAGCTATTAGTATAGCTGCTCAGTGTAAGGAACGCCTCTACGTCTAACTTAAGAAAGCGAGAACTTCTGAGCCAATGTAGTTCAAAAGGATCTTTTATTAAGCAGAAGTGAAAGCATTCCATTCAAAGCAACGTCTGAATACCCTTAGGCAACGCAGGTAGAGTTAAAGCAGTAGAGACCCCTCCCATTAGCCAGAATGCAGATTCTAGCCAATACACAAGTGTGAAAATGTTTTCTTTATCAACTGCTCTGGGAACCGGATAAACATACATTTCTCTGACCATCTTCTGTTATCCATTGAAGTGAAACATCCCACATTGCCCCTAAGAAAGCGAGAACTTCTGAGCCAATGTAGTTCAAAAGGATCTTTTATTAAGCAGAAGTGAAAGCATTCCATTCAAAGCAACGTCTGAATACCCTTAGGCAACGCAGGTAGAGTTAAAGCAGTAGAGACCCCTCCCATTAGCCAGAATGCAGATTCTAGCCAATACACAAGTGTGAAAATGTTTTCTTTATCAACTGCTCTGGGAACCGGATAAACATACAATTCTCTGACCATCTTCTGTTATCCATTGAAGTGAAACA
>QLTV01003668.1:24024-35063 GCA_003457575.1 Thermophis baileyi
TTTGTGGAGAGGAGTGGGCCAAAATGACTCCAGATCGTTGTGCAGGTCTGATCTGCAACTACAGGAAACGTTTGGTTGAGGTTATTGCTGCCAAAGGAGGGTCAACCAGTTATTAGGTCCAAAGGTTCACATACTTTTTCCTCCCTGCACTGTGAATGTTTACATGTTATGTTCAATTAAACCATGGCAACATCTAATGTTTGTGTAGTATTATTTTCAGCAGACTGTGTTCTTCTATTGTTGTGACTTAGATGACGTTCAGAGCACATTTTATGACCAATTCATGCAAAACTCCACGTAATCCTAAAGGGTTCACATACTTTTTCTTGCAACTGTATACTTGCTTTTTAGGAAATAAGAGGTAAAATCCCACAGGTCTAGAATCCATGAAACCTGAACTCCAAATAAACGTTTACGGCTTCAGGATTTAGTGGCTGCTCTGATGGAGCTGGAAATTGAAACTACAAGACATATTAGTCAAATTTTATGCCAAGTTGAACCATCTTACCCTGCTAGCAAGTTTCATCGTTCTGGGCCCAGGTCCCCCACCAAAGCTATAATACAATAGGAAACTAAGTAAACACATTTAGTTCCTCAAATGAAAGTCATGGATATAATGAATTCTACGTCTATGCAGTGTTGACCTTCTTAAGTTGTCTCTGTAGCTTCAGCCTTCCTAAACATTTTCCAAATGGCCAACAACCCCTGTGTCTGCCTCATAATACATACATAGAAAGTAGGGACTTGGAGATCAACTCAAGGTTACATTCAGTAAATCCCATGTTGAGATAGGAAAATGTGTTGTACTATAGCAGTGGCTGCTTCAGCAAATTATATTCCAAGAACATCCACTAAGTGTGCTGGTGGGGATTGGTTTCCCTTTGTACATCCATTGGGGTGAAAAATAATTGTCGCATATATTTGGACTCCAACAGATAAAATTGATCTTAACCGTGAAGTCTAGATGTGTTTTGCATATTCAGAAATGTAACGAGAATATTTATACCATTCGGGAGTTAGCTTCTTTGTATCTAAATATTCTACAGCACTTTTTGGTCCAGGTTCCTTTGAAACATCTGGAAAAGTTTTAAGTGTAGATGTGTGATGGTTATAGCAAGGACTAAGGCTCAGTAACTTACTTGCTTTTTCCTGCTCAGTAATTTGTAAGAAAACCAAAAGTATCTGCAAGCAGGAAATTATAAAATAAGCCAATATATTTTGACATTGGGAAGCCTTTTCAAGGAAAAAGTACAGTATTTGATTTAAGATTATGCAGGTTAATATACAATACATAAAAGAGCAGTCTCTTAAAAAAAAAAAAGAGCAGTCTCTGTATTTATATAATACTGCAAAGGTTTGTTAATTTTTGTGAACTGTTAACTGTAGTTGTAAGGTTCCAGATTAATTTGGGAAATGCTTTTATGTGTACAGAATTAAAACTTGTAAATTAATGCATTTACCTGAACAAGAATAACTACATTACCAAAGGCAAACATTTACTTATGCTTTAGTTAATAAATTTGAAATGGCAAGATAATGCATCAGTAGCAAATAAATAAGATAGGAAAAAATAGAAAAAATCTTTAAAATGGGTATTACCATTGCTTTCTAACTCCTGAAAATCAATTGGTTATCAGTAAATTCTTTCTTGCAGGGCTTATTTAATTTAGGCTGGTGTCTACAAGGTGTATAGTTCAACATGAGTCGTCATCTCATTTAAAGGCCACACAGATGTGCCAGGACTTTGCCTGCACCATTTGCAATTTGTAGCTGAGGGAGTTTAATGCATGTTGGCTAACACACTATCTGCACTATTTAAATAAGACACCTGAATGTAGGAAATCCTGCAGGCTAAATATACTGCAGTGTGTGTAATGTTCAGAGAATGCCACACTTTCCTTTTCCTGTTTTTCCCCATTCATTCCTACATGATTCACATGGAATCAAAAACAAGATGTTTTTGTGCAATGAATCATGTGCCTATAGAATCATGCAGGCAACATCTTTCTGTGGATCTCCAAATTAATCAGGAGCCCCTCCTTGCAATTACTATGAAATCCTTACAACCAGTTAGCTGAAACTTAACAACCAGCCCAGAGGATGCTCTGTTATGTATGCTAACACCTGCTCCATTGCTTCCTAGCACATTGTGTAAGGTATTTCATTGTGTAAGGTATCATCAGGTACAGTACATGCCTGTATCTTTGGGGGAGAGGTAAATAGCTGGAAAACTACTTTTCACACAATTTCACTCTCTTCCACTCATTTTTGTTTGGCCAAGGGAAACATTTTTGCTTTTAAGCTATTTGTCAGAATTTTGTCCATGTATGAAATTATACAATATGCATGGTTCACTACCCATCTCACATAAAGAATAACAGAGTTAGAAGGGACCATGGAGGTCTTCTAGTCCAACCCCCTGCTCAGTCAGGAAACCCTATACCATTTCAGACAAATGGCTGTCCAATCTCTTCTTAAAAACCTCCAGTGATGGAGCACCCAAAACTTCTTGAGGCAAGCCGTTCTACTGGTTAATTGTTCTAACTATCAGGAAATTTCTCCTTAGTTCTAGGTTGCTTCTCTCCTTGATTGGTTTCCATCCATTGTTTCTTGTCTTGCCTTCTGCTGCTTTGGAAAATAGGTTGACCCCCTCTTCTTTGTCCCTTTGCTCCTCAAAAACTGGAACACTGCTGTCATGTCACCCCTAGTCCTTCTTTTCACTAGACTAGACATATCCAATTCCTGCAACTGTTCTTCATATGTTTTAGCCTCCAGCCCCCTAATCATCTTTGTTGCTCTTCTCTGCATGTTTTCTAGAGTCTCAACATCTTTTTTTACATTGTGGCGACCAAAACTGGGTGCAATATTCCAAGTATGGTCTTACCAAGGCATTATAAAGTACTAACGCTTCACATGATCTTGATTCTATCACTTTAATGCAGCCTAGGACTGTGTTGGCTTTTTTGGCAGTTGCAGCACATTGCTGGCTCATATTTAAGTGGTTGTCCACTAGGACTCCTAGATCCCTCTCACAGTTACTGCTGTTGAGCCAGGTATCACCTATTCTGTACCTGTGCATTTGGTTTTTCTTGCCTATGTGTAAAACCTTTTCTCACCACTGAATTTCATTTTGTTAGATAGTGCCCAGTGTTCTAGTCTGTCGAGATCTTTTTGGATCCTGAGCTTGTCTTCTGGGGTGTTGGCTATTCCTGCCAGCTTGGTGTTGTCTGCAAATTTGATGAGATCCCCTTCTATCCCCTCATCTAAATTGTTTATGAAGATGTTGAGTACTGGGCCTAAGACGGAACCTTGTGGTACCCCATTACATACTTCCCTCCATGTAGATGTAGTTCCACTCTATGTTGAGGGTGGTTGGTCAGCTGGTTACGAATCCATCTGATGGTGATGCTGTCTATCCCACATTTTTCTGTCTTACCAAGAAGTACCGTAGGTTGTGCTCTACTTTGTCAAATGCCTTACTGAAGTCCAAGTATACTATGTTCACAGCATTTTCTGGTCCACTAATTTAGTCACTTTGTCAAAGAATGCAATAAGATTTGTTTGGCATGATCTGTTTTGGACAAACCCATGTTGGCTTCTGGTTATAACTGCTTGCTTCTAGGTGTTTGTAGATCTGTTGCTTGATTATATTTTCCAGGATTTTCCCAGGTATTGATGTCAGGCTAATTGGTCTGTAGTTACCTGGATCCATTTGTTTGAAGATGAGAACCACATCAGCTCTTTTCTAGTCATCTGGTATATCCTGGTGCTCCAGGATCTTTGAAAGATACAGTTCAGTGGCTCTGAGATCATGTCTGCCAGCTCCTTCAGAACTCTGGGATGTAATCCATCTGGTCCTGGTGATTTGAACTCGTCTAGGGTGGACAGGTGCTCTCTTACCATTTTCTTGCCTATTTGAAATAGTATTCCTAGTCTGTCTTTTACAGTTCTGCTTTTGGTAGGTTGGGCTATTTTTTTCCTTTTGCATGAAGACAGATGCAAAGAATGAATTAAGCAGCCCTGCTTTCTCCCTGCTGCCCGTCACTTCCTTGCCATCGTCTCCTGTTAGTGGACCAGTTGTCTCCTTTACTTTTTTCTTGTTTTTGTACAAGTTGAAAGAAACTTTTAAAATTATTTTTGACATTTGTTGCACGTCTTAGTTCATTCTGAGCCTTAGCTTTCCTGAATTCATCTTTGCGGATTTGGGCTATGTGCTGGTATTCTGCCTTAGTTATGTGTCCCTCTTTCCATTTTTTATATTTCTCCTTTTTGTCTTTCAGTTTATCAGAGTTCTTTATGCAACCATGTTGGTTTCTTCTTGGATGTCTTATTTTTCTTTTTCAGTGGTATTGTTCTGGACTGGGCTTTTATAATTACATTTTTCAGAGTTTCCCAAGCTGCTTGCGTTGTTTTCCCCTTTAAGATTTTCATCCATGGAATCCTTCCAAAGCTTTCTCTAACTTTGTTGAAATCAGCTCTTTTAAAGTCTAAGATGCTACCTTGATTTTGTTCTATTGCTTGTGTCTGCATTATATTGAATTCCAATATGACACAGTCACTCTCCCCCAAAGTTCCTGCAGCTTTGACCCCCTCTATCATTTAATCTCTGTTAGAATTATGTCCAGTATAGCTGACCCTCTAGTTCCCTCCTCTACCTTTTGGATGACAAAGTTGTCAGCTAAGCTCGTCAGGAACCTGTTTGATCTCCCACTTGATGCAGAATTTGTCTCCCAGTTGATGTCAGGGTTGTTAAAGTCCCTCATGACTACTGTGGTTTGTTTCCTGCACAGATTAGTTAACTGATTAGCAAAAAGTTTGTCTATTTCTTCTGCTTGGTTGGGTGGCCTGTAGTATACACCTATGGCAATGTCATTCTTTTTTCCCTTTATATTCACCCATATGCACTCAAGGAGGCTTTCATCCTTGGTTTTATGCATTTCTGCAGAGGTGTAGTGATTTCTTCCATATAATGCAACTCCACCTCTTTTGTTAGGTCTGTTTCTTTTGAACAGTTTATATCCTTCCAGCAGTACATTCCAGTCATGAGTTTCATCCCACCAAGTTTTGGTAATTAACTATATTACACCTGCCCTCGTGTACTAGTACTTCAAGTTCACTCTGTTTGTTCCTCAAACTTTGAGGATTAGTGTATAGGCATCTGAGTCCTTTATGGCTGACCCTGGGTTTGCTTCCTACATCTCCTGTTTTATATCTGAGTTTTCCTTCCTTCCCACCACCCCCTACCTCCTTGTTTGGTTGTCTTGGCATTTATGCTTGGTATTAGGTCCTAAAGATTGGTCACCCTCCCCCTCAGTTTTAGTTTAAAGCCCCTCAGATAAACTGGCCCAGTTGTTTTCCAAATACTGTACGTTCTTTCCAGTTCTTGTGAGGTGGAGCCCATTGCCTGCCAGAAGCCCTTCATGTAGGTAATATAGAACGTGGTCTAGGGATCCGAAGTTCTCTTGACGGCACCATCCCTTAAGCCATATATATATATAGAGAGAGAGAGAGAGAGAGAATAAAATACAAAAGCAAATAGTAGGACACAGAGGGTAGGGGAAGGGGAAGAGAGAAGTGAGGGAGAGAGGGAGAAAAGAAAAATAAACTTCCGACTCCCTCTGTTGCAGTAGAATAAGGCATTAACATTGAAACTCAACTTTTTACTTTTCCATAATAGTATAAACTAGCCACTTCTATAACGACAAATCACTCTAATCAGTAAAACCCAAAATCAAAGTTTCATTTTTTCCACCTCAAGCACAAAGTCCAGAAGCGGTCTCCAAGTAGAAACAAAAGTACTTACTGTATTTTTCGGAGTATAAGACGCTCTGGAGTATAAGTATGAGCCGCGGTGGCGCAGTGGTTAGAGTGCAGTACTGCAGGCTACTTCTGCTGATCACCGGCTGCCAGCAGTTTGGCATATCGAATCTCACCAGGCTCAAGGTTGACTCAGCCTTCCATCCTTCCGAGGTGGGTAAAATGAGGACCCAGATTGTTGGGGGCAATATGCTGACTCTGTAAACCGCTTAGAGAGGGCTGTAAAGCACTATGAAGCGGTATATAAGTCTAAGTGCTATTGCTATTGCTATAAGACGCACCTAGCTTTTGAGGAGAGGCTGAAAATTTGGGTGCGTCTTATATTCCGAATGTAGCTTTTTCGAAGCTTTTTTTTAGCCCTAATGAGGCGCTAGCGAGTGAAGCGATCTTCCGCGCTTCACCTGCTTTTCTCATTGCTGCTCCCTCCAATGATCAGCTGTGCTTTAGAAGCTGTTTTTCAGCCCTAATGAGCCGCTAGCGAGTGAAGCGATCTTCTGCGCTTCGCCTGCTTTTCTCATTGCTTCTCTCTCCGACAATCAGCTGTGCTTTAGAAGTTGTTTTTTTACCCCCAACCAGGGGATAAANNTAAAGCTATCTTTAAACAATAACTCTAATAATTTGAACATTCTATTGGCATTTATAGTTATTGACTTCCCTCCTTGCAGCAAACAACAAACAGCCAGTTTCAGCAGTGATTAGCACAAGAAAATAAAATTCTGCCTCTGCCTCCCAGCAATTTGCCTCCTTGCAGTTAGTTTCACTTTAGCACAAGCCTCCTGCCTGCAGCCTGAATCAGCTGATGTTCGGGAAGCTGATAATCAGTTGCTAGGCTTAACAGGCTCTGTTCTGTTTGCTGCAAGGAGGTAAATTACTGGGAGGCAGAGACCAAAGGGTGGGGGTGGCTGGGTGGGGCTACATTCGGTGTATAAGACGCACCCAAGTTTTCACCCTCTTTTTGGGGGTAAAAATGTGCGTCTTATACTACGAAAAATACAGTATATTGTTTTCTTTGATCAAAACAGTCAATTTAGCCGTCTCTGCCAACTCCATCAGCTTCTGTAGCCATTCATCCATGGTGGGAATCGAAATGTCCTTCCATTTTTGTGCATACAGTAGTCTTGCTGCCGTCAACATGTATAAGATCAGAGTTCAAATTTTTTTTCCAAGTCTTTTTCCATTAAGCCCAAAAGAAAAATTTCTGGTTTCATCTTTATCTTCACTTTTAAGAATTTTCTGTATTAAGATATGAATCCTACTCCAATATTTCTTTGCTTTATCACATGTCCACCATAAATGGTAAAAGGTCCCTTCTTTACATTTACAGTACATTTCCATCTCTGTTCTTTAATTTAATCATGAAATTAATTGGCAAATGTACAATGGTGAAGAGTAAAAACTTGCTGTGATCCAGCAAATGTCACTGCATACCAAAACAATTTGTAGAAAATACTCATTTACGATGAGGATGGCTGCATACATACTTTTTGTTTTACTTCATTGTGCAGTGTTACAAAAAGTTCATGCGTTAAGCAAAGTATAGGGCTGAGGAGAGCTTCCTATTCGAAACCTAATTTATTCCTTAACTCTACACACAGTTTTGCAGTTTTCCCCCGATAATTTACTTTTCATCGCCATGTGTGGATTTTGATATAATGTGTCCAATTATATGTGGGATTAATCCAGCTTTATATCAATGTTTTTTTCTGAAGTTCCTGGTTTCCAATCCCGTAATCCTCTCTTCTTTCTCTCTGCCTCATTCTGTCTCCTATAGACTGAGAAAATTGGTTTGATATTGCTGAATGTACCAGTTTTGTTGCATTTTAGTAGATGTGTTTTTTAAGTAAAATTAAAAAGAAAAATCTTGTTCTTTAAAGTAAAATTCTTACAGTACTGATATCTTTGTTAAAGAAAAAGGGGAAAGGAGAAAGAGAAGTTTGTACTGTAAGAAGGTGCAACTCAGTGCATTTTTGCACTGTTGACAAATGTGATACCCCAGATGGAGGTTCTTGTGAAAAAATGAATTATTTTTTTCCTAATATTTAATGTGTTTTTGGTAAAAAAATTTAAAAAACATTAAAATTCCAAAAATATTTTTAATTTATATTGATAAATGGGACATGGAAAGCTAAAGATCACTTGGTTTCCTTATAACTTTGTGCTATTTGCATCAACTTCACTAGGATTTTACCCTCAAGTCTAAATAGACTTAAACTGTCGAACTTCACCCACACTTTTTTTCCCTTTTGGATAATAAAGTGCAAAAATAAAACTCTTGTTTTCATGACATTACTTCAAAGATTTTAAAAAAACTGCAGAAAAGAGAGGTTGATTGGCCTGTCTTTTCTCCCCATCCCTCTTGAATTTGTTTCTAGTTAACTATTCCTTTCCTGTGTATATGGCTATTGAGGATAATTTCTGTTCAACAGTAGTTTAGTAGAGAGTTGGAAATGGCTTTCATCAACATTGCTGCATACTGTATCAGGTTAACATAGACTTGAGGTTTGAATACCAGTTTGATGAATATTTGTTTTCCAAAAGGACATTCTTTTAAGAAACCCAGAATGGCATACATGTGACTACATTTGACTGAGACAGAATTACTGTTCAGATATTTATGACTGGATGATTCAAATATATGCTGGCCTTACGTGGAGGAAGTCCACTATGATTAAATGTGTGTGCCTTCCAGTCATTGTAGACTACTGACAACTACCTGGACTAGTCCCTGAAGTTTTCTTGGCAAGTTTTTTTGGAAATGGTTTGCCATTGAGCCCTTCCCAGGGCTGAGAAAGAGTGACTGGCCAAGGTCACCCAGCTGGTTTCATACCTAAAACAGGACTAGAACTCACAATTTCCTGGTTTCTAGCCTAGTACCTTAACTACTACACCAAACTAGTTATCTGAATTTTCAGGTATCTGAACAGGCAAAGGAGAACACAGACAATTGGAAAGGAGGACATGCTATTTAAGTTTCTTGGCATCTGCAACAAAAACTTATGAGTATGATCTAGAGTCTACAGTGATCATAGGTTTGAAAGGGCTAGATTAAAGCCAATTGTTGGAATCAGGAAATAAGCAACAAGTCTGATGAATGAGGGGAGAAAAGCAGACAATTTACAAGGTCACAATACACAAAGGTTTGAACGGCTACTGTTGTAAAAACTGCCCAAAACAAGAACAAGACATTCAAAAAGCTGGACAATATTTGATTTCAAGACTATGCTTGACAGATGGAGCACATGAGGACAAAAAGGAGGACATCTCCTGTTGCTGGATGTCTGGTAACCCTAACTAGGATCTAGAATATGCTGACTCTGTAAAACTGCTTAGTGCTGTAAAGCACTATGAAGCGGTATACAAGTCTAAGTGCTAAGTGTCATTGTTATCTACTGAGTAAAGAATTAGGACTGGCCTTGGTTCAATTCTGTGTTAACAAGTCACCACCAACTTAGGGGCTAAGGATGGGCAAGTTGCGCTGTTCTAGATGTTACTGGACTACAGTCCCAGCAGTGATTAATGATAAATGGTGAGGCATTCTGGGACTTGTTGAACAATAAATCTCATGATTTTGTTACTTGTCATAAAAGTATTTCTGCCATTCAGATTATTGCCTCTTGAAATGGCACTTTCAAAATCAGTTACTGATATTGTGGTAACTTCATCAAAATAAAGGATTTGAAGGCTATTTCAATTTCTTCCATAACTCTTTGCCCTGCCCGTTTCCCGAAGCTGATCCTGCCACCAGTTTGGTTGCCTTTGCGGGGCACGTGGCTGCTATATGACCCTGCCCTCCGCAATACAAGCAAAGACCCTCACGGCGCTGTCGGTCTTTCTTGGCTCGGGTCAGGTGCGGTCGGGCGGCACCCAACTGCATAGGCTCTTCTGGTGCCAGCACTGGTGACGTCTTAGCAGGTGCAGGCGAGGTCGCGGTCCTCCTGTCGCCGACCAACTTGCAACGATGAGCCTCCGCAAACGGATCCTGCCGTTGCGCCTCCCAAATCCTGGCCTGTAGGTCCACAGGCCCCTTGGTAGCCGTGAAGCATTCCAGAGGGATCACCATCCTGGGCAGTACCTTGTCCTCCTCCAGGGTGAACTCAGGCTTACGGGACAGTGCATCCACGCACTGGTTCCACCCGCTTCGGACATACGTCACCCTGAAGTCGAACTGAGCAAAGAACAATGACCACACCTGTCGTTTCAGCATCCGGGCCGTCCTTAGATGGTCCAGGTTTCGATGGTCAGTTCGGACCTTGACTTGCTGGCGGGCTCCCTCCAAGTGGTGTCACCATGTCTCGAAGGTGACTTTGACCGCCAACAGCTCCTTGTCCCAGATCGTATAATTCTTTTCTGCCACCGACAGCTTCCGAGAATAGTAGGCACATGGGAACAAGGTCCCGTGAGGAGTGTAGGCCTGGAGGAGTGCTGCCCTGACAGCTATATCTGAGGCATCCGTCTCCACTACAAACGGCCACAATGGATCAGGATGCTTGAGAATGGGCTCGGAGGCGAAGGCGGCCTTGATGGCTTCGAAGGCCCCTTGTTCCTCCGCACCCCACCAAAACTTTACCCCTTTCTTGAGTAAAGTGGACAAGGGGGCCGTCAGGGTGGCAAAATGGGGAATGAAGGTCCAATACCGTGTTTCCCCGAAAATAAGACATGTCCCGATAATAAGCCCAACAGGGCTTTTCGGGACATGCGTTGAAATAAGCGCCCCCCCCCCCCCCAAACAAGGCCCCCCCCCCTGCCCTTCTAGGGGAAAGGGGGGAAGGCGNACCAAAACCTCTCCCCTTTCTTGAGGAAAGTGGACAAGGGGGCCGTCAGGGTGGCAAAATGGGGAATGAAGGTCCAATACCGTGTTTCCCCGAAAATAAGACATGTCCCGATAATAAGCCCAACAGGGCTTTTCGGGACATGCGTTGAAATAAGCGCCCCCCCCCCCCGAAAATAAGGCCCCCCCCCATTACTTTCTGGGGGAAAGGGGGGCATGCCGGGAGGCGCTCTTTTTGTGGCGGGCACTTTTTTGGCCGGGAGAGCGAGAGGAAGCGAGAGGCGGGTGCACGCACACCCCACGAGACTGGCTCGGCTCCTCTGGGCTCTGCCTATGGCAGCTTTTGAAACGCGCTCCTGCCTCCGAGGAAGAGGAGGGGAGCCTCGATCCCTGCCTCGCCGCCCCATCGCAGGCAGGAGCATGTTTCAAAACGCCGCCAGAGGCAGAGCCGAGA
>QLTV01003668.1:69262-83220 GCA_003457575.1 Thermophis baileyi
CACGTCAGCCCAATTATCTTGTTGGTAATCCACATACCATCTGATGTATTGTTCCACCATGGCATTGGCTCGTTCCGCGGCCCCGTTGGTACTCGGATGAAAAGCCGAGCTAAGCCCCTGTGACGACCCGACGGATCTCAGGAACTCTTTCCAAAACTTAGCAGTGAACGGAACTCCTCGGTCGGAGATGATCCACCGCGGGACTCCATGTAGCCGGTAGATTTGTTTGACGAACATCTTGGCCAATTTCTTGGCTGAGGGGAGCCCAGAACAAGGGATAAAATGGGCCTGTTTGGAAAACAGGTCTATCATAGTCCAGATCACAGTGTTGCCACCACTTTCCGGGAGTTCTACTACAAAATCCATAGCTATTTCTTCCCATGGCCTGCTAGGCTCAGCTACCTGTTGAAGCAAACTGGGAGGCTTCCCCGGTCTTGTTTTGTTTGTGGCACATGTGGCACAGCTTTTCACATAGTCCTCCATGTCAGCTGTCATTTTGGGCCACCAAAACTGCTGTCTAGTCAGATGAAGAGTCTTTAGAAATCCGAAGTGACCAGCCAATCGAGAATCATGACTACGCTTGAGCACCAGAAGTCTCATGCTGTTGGGGATGTAAATCTTCGAACCTTTCCAGGCTAGTCCGTCCCGGATCGTCAATGTATCTCGATTGTTGGCTAGCCACGGGTCGGTAGACAACGCTGCCTTCAAATCCTCAGTTAGCTTTCCATTGATGGGGTCAGTCCACCTGCTGGCCTGGCTTCTGGTAGTGACTTGTGCAGCACTCTGTGTGTCCGGGATAATGACGTGGACGACTTCCTCCCGCTGGCTGTCATATTGGGGTTTCCTTGACAGGGCGTCTGCAAGCAGGTTCTTCTCCCCTGGGATATATTTCAGCTTGAAATCAAATTGCTTGAAGTACTGAGCCCAGCGTACTTGTTTGGGGGAGAGCTTTCGCAGGGTCTTTAAGGCCTCGAGGTTCTTATGGTCAGACCAGACCTCGAAGGGGATCTTGGCCCCTTCCAGAAAGTGTCGCCACGATAGAAGAGCCCAACGAACGGCAAAGGCCTCCTTCTCCCATACTTCCCACCTCCGCTCAGTGTGTGTGAGCTTTTTGGACACATATGCGCAAGGTAACATCCGTCCCTGGGGGTCTTTCTGGAGGAGCACGGCTGCCACCGCCACGTCACTGGCGTCTGCCTGGATGATGAATTGCCTGTCTGGGTCCGGGCGCTGAAGAATGGGTTCTTCTGCAAACAGCCGTTTTAGGCTTTCAAACGCTTTTTGACAGTTTAGCGTCCAGGCCAGGGGTTGCGTTGGCCGCGGCTTCGCGGGGGAGGATCCTGTCTTTAGCAGTTCTGTAAGCGGCAGAGCCACTTCTGCGAAGGCTGGGATGAATTGCCGATAGAAGTTAGCGAACCCCAGGAAACTTAGCAGCTGTTTCCGGGTGCGAGGGGGTTGCCAGTCAAGTATGGCTCGCACTTTCCCGGGATCCATTTCTATGCCTTCGTTTAACACTCGGTAGCCCAGGTAGTCCAAGGAAGTTTTGTGAAATTCACACTTGGACAGCTTCGCATAAAGCTTTGTGGCTAACCACTCGGTAGCCCAGGTAGTCAAGAGAAGTTTTGTGAAATTCACATTTGGACAGCTTCGCATAAAGCTTTGTGGCTAACAGTTTCTTCAGCACTTGTCGGACTAGTTTCACATGTTCTTCTAATGTCTCACTGAATATGAGAATGTCGTCCAAGTAGACAAGAACCCCCTTACAGTAGTGGGCAAAATTGTGGAAACCTTTTGGGAAAAGTGTACAGTATTTTTGAGGTTTGATGGCTAATAACACCACTTTTTTGGGGAGTAGTACCATAAAATTATATATCCTCTATCCAGGTAACATGGGTTTTAGCCCAGTTTAGTCTTTTCAACCTTTGTTTGAGAGGTAAACGTGGCTTTTTTTGTGGAATTCTAGATTTTAGGCCAAGGTGGCGCAGTGGTTAGAGTGCAGTACTGCAGGCTACTTCAGCTGACTGCTAGCTGCAGTTCGGCAGTTCAAATCTCACCGGCTCAAGGTTGACTCAGCCTTCCATCCTTCCGAGGTGGGTAAAATGAGGACCCAGATTGTTGGGGGCAACATGCTGACTCTGTAAACCGCTTAGAGAGTGCTGTAAAAGCACTATGAAGTGGTATACAAGTCTAAGTGCTATTGCTATTGCTAAATTCCTGCAGTCTGCGCCGAACAGTCCTTGCACTCAACTTCACATTGCATTGCACCATTTCATCTTGTATACACCCAGATTATTTTCTTCTGTCACGTAGGTACAGTCTCTTAATTCTTCAATCATCACTGGCTGTTGTGCACCTTTTCCTGCCTTTACCAGTGTTGTTTTGTAGTGTCTTCAAAAACTTAGAAATGCCACCTTTGGTTAAGTTTCCACCAATTTTTCTTCTAATTTCTTTATAACTGTAGCCTTGTTCACTTAATAATACTATTTTACATCGCTTTCTGGGCGACCAGTCAACTCTTTGCACCATTACTTTAATTTTATTACGTTTTACAAGTTCACTAAATGAAAGAACACAAAAAACCCCAACCAACTTGATAGCGATCACATAACACAGACAAATGTCCTCCTCTCAGCTTCAATACATGACATCAATAACTGAATCCTACTGTGATCTGATTGGCTCATTGCCAAAACAAGATGACACCTGATTGGCTCTCTAAACACTCATGCTCATTGGCTACAATCAGATGAAGGAAAGCTACCTGATATCAACCTAAGCAAGTTGTGCTTCCTTTTTCTGGTTATTTGGCTATAACTTTTCATAGAATACAGATAATTGAACAAACTTTGTTGCATTACATTCTTGATTAAATTATATTTCCATTGATATGTAATTTTATAGTACTACTGCAAAACAAAGTGGTGTTATTAGCCATCAAACCTCAAAAATACACTTTTCCCAAAAGGTTTCCACAATTTTGGCCACTGCTGTATATAAGTGCTCATGCAGCACCTCGTTAATCAATTGCATGAATACTGCGGGAGCTCCTTGGAGACCAAAGGGCATAACTTTGAATTGGAAGCTACCCAAAGGGCAGTTATGCGCACCCGGTAATAGGCTTCTCTCAAGTCCAGCTTTCTGAACACCTTCCCTTTTGAAAGGTAGTTCAGCATGTCTTTCATGAGGGGGAGGGGGTAAGTGTTTTCCACGCACATGGCATTAATTCCATGAAAATCAACGCAGAGCCTCATCCCCCCATCCTTCTCTTTAAATAGCACCGGGGCGGCTACTCTGGATTTTGTAGGTTGGATGAACCCCCGGGCCAGGTTGGTGTCAATGTACTTCCTCAGCTCAGCCATGTCTTTTGGGATCGAGTACATCTTTGGCTTAGGGAGTTTAGCCCCGGGATCAATCGCAATCGCACAGTCGGTCTGGCGATGGGGAGGAAGGATGTTGCATTCTTCCTCACTGAATGCTTCAGCCAGGTCCCTGTATTCCTTGGGGACCTGGGGAGTCCCAGGCAGGACTTGGATGGCCGCTGTGACAGCCTCTCGTTGGGGTGGGGGCCCCTGTGGGCTCGCCTCAGTGAGTCCTGCCTCAGGTGAGACAGGTGGCAAGGGCCCCACACCTATCCTGATTTTTCGGTAGCCGTCCTCCAATTTAATCGTCGGGGCCCACTTGTCTAGCCAGGCGAGCCCCAGAAGGATTGACTCTGCCATTTTGTGGGCGACCACAAACCGGATGAGTTCTGTTTGGATCCCCAGCTCCATTCTGACAAGCTCCGTGACTCGTGTAGCCGGGGTGCCACCTATTAAAGTCCCATCTACCTGCTCAAAGCGTATGGGGTGGTTTAAAAGGTGTGTCCTTATGCCTAGCTGCTCAACAATGGAGGAGCTAATCAGGCATCGGGTGCAGCCGGTGTCTATTACTGCTGCTACCTCCCCTTGCACCCCTGTCTCTGGCACTATCAGTTTGACCTTGACTGCAAATGGGCGGATGGTTCCACTTACCATCGGGTCATCTTCACCACTGCTACAGCTGGCCAGCCTGGGCAGAAGGTCTTTAGCCGAGGTCTCTTCACTCTCTTCAGGGGGAGGGAGGACCTCGATTGCCTGCTGGGCGAATCGGCTGGCATCCGGGGGCTTTCGTGGGGCCCTTCGGCCCCAGGCAGCCGTGGCGGGACACCGTGCTGTGGAACCAGCGCAGGTGCTAGGCATTCGGAGGCCCGATGACCCCCTTGTCCACAACGGTAGCATTTGATAGCCCCTGTAGGTCTCCGCCCGTCTAGGATAGGCCTAACAGGAACAAACCGAGCCAGATGCAAAGTGGTATAACAGCCAGGATTTATTCCCATACACAAGCCTCAGAATGCGGCGGGTTAGCGATCAAGCTATGCAAAGTCAGCACTGGGAGCCTCTGCCTACCTGCCCCACCCCCCCAATCACCCAGGTGCCACGCCCCAAATGCCCCAAACGCCTCAGTTCCACGCCCATTCACCCAGGTGCAACGCCCGCCTGTAGCCAGCATCTGGTCGCAATCCCAATGTCCAACGCCCGGGCTAGCAGCTTGTGTCAATAGAAACCAGCTGGAGATATCCGATGCCCAGCTGGCCGATTTGGAGCATCGTGGCTTGGTGACGTCATAGGCGCGCCCGTGTGCCTCGGAGCTGCTGCCTCCCATGCCGCGCCGATCGCTGCCTCCTAACATCCCCAGATATGGTGAGCCCCAGACTAGGGCTTGACAGGCGGCTCCCCTCTACCAGGGGTCCACCTGGAAGACAGGAAATCAAGGCGTTAATACCTGCAGTTTGACAAGCGTCAGTCCCCCCTGGTTTGTTAGGATACCGTCGGTGAAACTGTCGTAATAGCCAAGCTGCCTCAGTGTCTGGGAATCCCTTCCATTGCACTAGGTATTGGAGCTTACCCCTGTGCCATCGTGAATCCAAGACCCCATCTATTTCGTAATGACCTACACCTACAGGTCCCGGAGGTTCCGGCAGGGGCCTGAGGTTGGATGCGTCCACCGGTTTCAGCAGGCTGCTGTAGAATACTGGATGCATCCGGCCTAATAAGGGCGGGAGCTTCAGTTCCACAGTTACGGGATTGATGACACGAATGACCGGGAATGGACCTAAGTATTTTGGGCTTAGCTTCTTACAAGGTACCCGTAGTTTGAGATATTTGGTGGATAGGTACACTTGGTCCCCCACCTTAAAGGGTTTGTGTTCCGCTCTCTTCTTGTCAGCTTGTATCTTATAGGAGTTAGTTGCTTTCTGCAATGATTTCTTCACCGCCCCCCATATGTCTGGTATCAACTCTGCCCATTCTTTTGGGGTTCTTTGGACCTGGGGTTCATGGGTCCATTTGGGAATGGCCAGAAACTCTAGTCCGTGTACTACTCGGAAGGGTGTGAACCCGGTACTACTGTGTACTGTGTTATTATATGCCACTTCCGCGAATGGCAAGAGCCCCGCCCAGTCTTTTTGCTGATAGGAGACGTAGCATCTCAGATAGCGTTCCACCATGGCGTTTGCTCTCTCAGCAGCCCCGTTGGCACTGGGGTGAAATGCTGAGCTCAATCCCTGTGTAGAGCCTATCAAGTGGACGAAGTCATGCCAAAACCTGGCAGTGAACTGCACGCCCCTATCTGAGATGATACGTTGCGGCACGCCGTGAAGATGGTAGATGTGGCTAATGAACAACTTAGCCAGCCGCCGTGCCGACAGTATCCCAACACATGGGACGAAGTGGGCTTGTTTAGAGAACAAGTCTATGACCGTCCATATGACCGTGTGCCCGTTGCTGTCCAGCAGATCTACTATGAAGTCCATGGCGATCTCCTCCCATGGACGGGCGGGATCAGCCACAGACTGTAGTAGACCCAGCGGTTTCCCGGGCCACACTTTTGTCGCTGCACAAGTGCGACAACTCCGTACATATGCCTCGATCTCCGTTCGCATGCGGGGCCACCAGAACTGACGTTTTGCTAAATGCAATGTTTTCAGGAAGCCGAAATGGCCGGCCTGCTTTACATCGTGGCAACGACGTAATACCGTGGGTCTGAGTGCACTTGGAACATATAACTTGTCGCCCTTCCAGGCTAACCCATCCCTGTGCGTGCACAGTGCTCGATTATCCAATAGCCATGGATCGTTTGCCAACGCCGCTTTCAGTTCCTTTGTAAGGTCCTCCCCTGGCTCCCCAGTAATTACCCGGGCCACCGAGTGGTCCGGTGGAATGATGGCCTGCATGACCTCCTCCCGACGACGATGGTACTGAGGCATACGTGACAGGGCATCAGCTAGAAAGTTTTTTCCAGCGGGGACGTATTTGAGAGCAAAATTGAACCGTCGAAAATACTGAGCCCACTTCACCTGCTTTGGAGACAGCTGCCTAGGGGTTTGGAGGGCTTTGAGGTTTTTGTGGTCCGTCCACACCTCAAATGGTTGTTGAGCACCCTCCAACAAATGCCGCCACGTAAGCAGCGCCCATCGCACCGTGAAGGCATCTTTCTCCCAAATTGCCCAACCTTGCTCCGTCGGCATCAACTTCCGGGACGTGTAAGCACAAGGTTGGAATTGGTCGTCCTTGTTCTTTTGCAACAAGACAGCCCCGATGGCCACATCGCTGGCGTCCGCTTGTACAACAAAGGGGAGGCCAGGGTCAGGGTGTTTTAGAACGGGTTCCTTAGCAAAAAGCGCTTTCAACTGCTCAAACGCCTGTTGACAGTCCACTGTCCACTTGATGGGCTGACCCGGACGTGGTTTGGTGATTGCAGGTTTTGTTCGTAGCAAGTCGGTCAATGGCAAAGCAACCTGAGCGAACGACGGTGCGAACTGACGGTAAAAATTGGCGAAGCCCAGGAAACTCTGCAATTGCCTCCTTGTCTTCGGGGCTTGCCAATCTAGTACCGCCCAAACTTTGTGAGGGTCCATCTCCACCCCATTGCTGGAAATACGGTAACCTAAATAATCCAGCCGAGTGCGGTGGAACTCACACTTGGGAAGCTTCACGTACAACTTGGCAGCCAGCAGTTTCTGTAGCACCTGTCACACTAGGCGGGTGTGCTCTGCCATGGTGGTGGTATAAATTAAAATATTGTCCAGGTGTCAGGCCGAAGCCATATTTTATTAGAGACTTTGGCCTGCCACACTTTACGTTTGAGAATGTATTCTTGCTGTGGGAATTTGGGAGGGGCTGTTGCATGAAGGATGTAGACATGTAGCCATAACAAATTCCTTTAGATTCTCAAGGTCATCCTTTGTCCAGCACCTGCCCGGAAGATGAGGGGAGTAACTGACACGTCGACAGAAGGAGACTGGCTAACATCATGAACTTGTGGGTGTGGGGACAAAGGGCTTGATCTTTCAACTGGGTGGAGAAACCCTGGTAGCGTCAGATTCGGGTTTCTCCCAGCTGTGCCAACATGGCTCTGTTAATAAATTGGAACTTTGAGGAATGCTTTGCCTCAGACTCTGATTTTATTTTAGAAGCTATTTGGAACTCTGACACCAGGTATACAAGGACCCCCCGATACAGGTGTTCATGCAGTACCTCATTGGGGCTCCCTGCAACCCGAATGGCATGACTTGAAACTGGTAGCTTCCCAAGGGACAGTTGAAGGTGGTTTTCCACTCATCCCCCGGCTGGATCCGAACTCGGTAGTAGGCTTCCTGTAAATCCAGTTTGGTGAAATACTTGCCCTTCGCCAATGTTGCCAACATATCCTTCATCAGAGGCAGGGGATGCTCCACACAAACCATGTTCAGCCCCCTGAAGTCAACGCACAAGCGTAAAGACCCATCTTTCTTTTCGCGGAACGACAGGCACTGCCACCCGTGACCGACTCGGTTGTATGAACCCTCGAGCCAGGTTTTTATCTATATAGCATCTTAATTCCTCCATCTCCTTCGGCGTCATCGAATACATCTGGGGTTTAGGCAATTTCGCCCTGGGTAGTAATTCGATGGCGCAGTCCGTCGGCTGGTCGAGGGGTAACACCTCGCACTCTGCTTCACTAAAGACCTCCACTAAATCATTATAGTCTGGAGGGAAAGTGGGATCCTCCCCTTTATCGGCGCCAACATCTACCCCAGTCAATACCCGTTCATGGGGTGGCGGGTCAGGACCATTTGCTATCCGTAACTTACAGAAACCCCCCTCCCACCATATCGTGGGACCCCATTTGTCCAACCATGCTAGTCCGAGTATCACCGACCCGTTCATTGTCGCCACCGCAATGAACCTGATTAGCTCCCAGTGTCCACCCATCTCTAGCCTCACTGGTTCGGTGATATGGGTAGCAGGAGCCCCCCCAATCACCGAGCCGTCTACCTGTTCGAACTGAATAGGTTTGGCCATTCTCCGTGTTTGTATCCCCAGCTCGCTGACTACGGACTGGTTAATGAGACAGCGGGTACACCCGGAGTCGATCAAGGCCCCATACCTGGCCCCTTTTCCTGTGCTCGGGTTTTGACCAGATAATGACCGGATAATAACCGGAATGATGAATGGTCAGATGGGGTCACTTACCATTGGGTCTTCTGGCCCATCATCCTCACTGTCGTAGGCCACCAGCGGGATCTGCGCTGTTGCTGGAGACCCACTGTCCTCCTGGCTCGTCTGTTGGTCACTCCCCGGTGTCATCTGGACCGCTCCCCTAGACCGTTCGGGGGTCTGTCGCTGCTGGCCTGTGGCTCTCTGTGGAGCTCCAGCTGGAGCGGGTGATTTTAGCACCTGTGGGCCTGAGGCCGTACACTCCACTGCTCTGTGGCCGAGACAGTTGCACCAAAAGCAATGTAAGGACGGTCAGCTGGTCTGTCCCATGGGACCTGGGACGACAGCACTGGGCTTTGTACCAGTCGTCGGGGCCGCTTTGTCAGTGGGCTTCCGGGATCAAGGGGTCCCCTCCCCTCTTGGCTGGAATTTGCGCAACCCGGTATCTAGTTCGATGGCTGCCCGGAACCAGTCCTGCAAGCGGTGTGGCAGACCGCAGTATACGCAGGCCTGGCGGATGTCACGATCCAGGCCCACCCGGATTTATTGTACTAATAGACGTTCCAGCCACATCCGCAGTCTACCAGCCACCCGTCGAAATTCGCGAACGTATTCCCTCACCGTCCAGCCACGTTGTTTCAGGGACATGAGTTCATCCTCTGTTTGTTGCGTTCGGGACTCATCCTCGAAACGAGCCCATAATGCTTCCAGGAAGAGGCCGACGTCTGCTAATTCCCTGGCATGTTCATTGTGTAGGTCGGCTACTCACTCAGCCGCCTCCCCGTCCAATGCGGCTGTCACGGCCACGACCATGGCCCATTGCGATGGGTACAAATGGGCGTATAGGTCAAGATGGCTTATGGCCTGACTGAGGAAAAGTGCTACCCGGTTGGGGTTGCCATCAAATGAGGCTTGTAAGGGGGGGCCATGCCCCCTGCTGCAGAGCCCAACCCGGCGGCCACATAGGTCCCGGTGTTGTGACCCAGCGTAGCAAACCCCCAGAAACGACACACACACACACTTGTCCAAACTAAAGTAGGTTTTATCACTAATCAAGGCTTAGTGATCATTCAAGTTCAGAGTTTCTCCCCAAAGTGCTTGTTAACATTCACCAACACTTTGGCAGGGAGTTCAAAGACAAAACAAAACAAACAGATTATGAAGACCTTAATTGCCTCAAATTGCTGGAATTGGCCGAGAGCCCGGACTGGAGTTCGTCCAACTGATATCACCAAAAGTGTAAACAGGAGCCAGGTAAAATACGTGCGTTGGTTCCAGCAACAGTTTCCATTGTTCAGAAGCCCAGTAAAGACATCCGTTGTTTCCAGCAAAAATGGTCCATTGTGAGTCAACCTTATATAGGCTTAGGGCGTGGCCCCTCTGCCTGCAGGGTTACCTGTGAGTAGACCTCCTTCTGCAAAGCCACTCTTGCCGGCTAGCTGCCCTGCGTGCCCTAGCATCAATCAGAGGCCCCTCCTCTTCACTGGAGTCACTGAACTCCTGCTGGGGAGGTGCAGAAGGCCCTGATTGAGCATCGTCCTCTGGCCCTGCTTCCTCTTCGGTCTCGGACTCCGGTGCCGGAGCTACAGACTGCTCTTGCCACCCTATGGTCTGTTCTTGTTCTTCCGGATCCATGAGCAGCTGCACGGGACGGGGGCAAGCCACAACACCCGGCCCTATCGGGCGTTGGTCCGCCACTGCTGCTTGTCGACAATGTAGCATTTGGGATCCGGACTGGAGCCTCCGCCCTTGGGACCCAGCTGCGTTCACGCCAAGTGTGGACCTACCTAGGCCCACTAGGTCTTCCAATGTAGACCCCTGTTGGTCCGGCCCGTGGGGACGCCTGGCAGAAGTGTCCAGGCGCAGCTTTGGACTAGCCAAATGGAAACGGCCCTGCCTCTGTGTTTGCCACGTTGCCGCCTGCTCATGGCCCGTCTCCCATGGTTGCCAGGAGTGGGCGTCCCGGAAGCTGGCCTCCCCAAATCTCTCCCTCAATACGTCCATTGTACTACTGCCGGGAGTGGTGGAATAGCTCCACTCGCCCTCTTCGTCCCCCGTGAGGCATCTCTCCCTCCACTCAAGCAGAGGGGCTCCCTTGCGAGGTGGCGTGGGCACCATGGGGCCAGTGACAACCGAACTATGCCACCATTCCCCCTGTCCAGTCCCTGAGCTCGCTTGGGCCCCAACTGGGTGGTCTCTGGCCCGGGCATCCCGTACCTTTAGCCAAACAGCCGGCTGGGGAAGCCCCTCCTCCTGTGCCTCTGGTTTGAGGGCCTCCTTCTCCTCCAATGCTGCTTCTGCTTCCAGCCCCGCTGGCTCCGTCCCTTCAGCCATCTGAAGCCTCTAGTCCGAGGGTGAGTAAAAGAGGAGCGCTGACTTTCTCTCCGCCCGTCTAGGATAGGCCTGACAGGAACAAACCGAGCCAGATGCAAAGTGGTATAACAGCCAGGATTTATTCCCATACACAAGCCTCAGAATGCGGCGGGTTAGCGATCAAGCTATGCAAAGTCAGTGCTGGGAGCCTCTGCCTACCAGCACTGTTTTTAAACTACCCGCCCCACCCCCCAATCACCCAGGTGCCACGCCCCAAACGCCCCAGATGCCTCGATTCTGTGCCCATTCACCCAGGTGCAATGCCCGCCTGTAGCCAGCATCCGGTCCCGATCCCAATGTCCAACGCTCGGGCTAGCAGCTTGTGTCAATAGAAACCAGCCGGAGATATCCAACGTCCAGCTGGCCGATTTGGAGTGTCGCGGCTTGGTGACATCATAGGCGCGCCCATGTGCCTTGGAGCTGCTGCCTCCCATGCCGCGCCGATTGCTGCCTCCTAACGTCCCCAGATATGGCGAGCCCCGGACTAGGGCTCGACAGTAGGTTGAGCAGGGGGGGCCTCCACAGGTTTAGCCAGAGGATGCCTGGCCAAGGTCCTCCTCGGGGGTCTCTCAGCAGAGAGTCTGCGGCGTGTGTGGACTTCTCTGTCCAGAGCTATTGACATGGTATACCAGTCTTATAGCCGCTCAGGCACCCCTCTGATGCCACAGGCTGTTCTGACCTCTGGATCAATGGCTTCTTTAAAATAGTGCAGAAATATTCTGTCCGGCCAATGCATTAGGTTTCCTGCGACCCGTCTAAAGTCCCATACAAAGTACTTTATTGGACTACCTTGCTTCATCACCTTTATTGTGGCCTCATTTTCATTGATTCGATCAGGGTCGTCAAATCTGGCCCGGAGCAGCTCAACAAAGCCGTCGGCATCATCTAGCTCAGCAGCCCCCTCATTGTGTAGCTGGGCCACCCAGGCTGCTGCGTCTCCCTCATTCATCCCTTCTGCAGTAGCAGATACCAAGTCGCGCTCTGTTTCGTACTGTTCTCCATACTGATCTATGTGAGCCCAGACTCGGCTGAGAAAGTACTGTACGCTAGCTTGGCAGGCTTGCCATCAAAGGTTGCCCCGAACCTAGGCGGCGGTGGCCTCGCCGGTGGAATCACCACGGCAACCGGCTGTTGGGCAGGGGCCTGCTTGGGCACTGCGACGGGCAGCGGGGCAGGGGCCTGCTGGGGTGCTGCGGTGGGCGGAGCTGCTGGCTGCTGGAATGCGGCTGGCGTTAGGACTGGGGCCGGCTGTTGAGCTGCCATGGGGGGGGGCTCCAGCCGGCTACTGGCTCAGACCCCACTGCTGTGCTGGGATCGTTGGGGCATATTGGGCCCATGCTGATGCTGAAAAAAGCGGAGCAGGGGGTGCTGGCATCCACTGGCACTGGATCCACCTGTGGCCGGGTTAGAATCCCCAGCCTGGGGGGTGCACTCCGCAAGGGGCAGCAGGGGGGCCGGTTGGCGAGGGGGGGCAACTGGCAGTTGTAGCTTACCCCATGCCAGCTGCGTCTGCTGTCCCCCTCCTGTTGCTTGACCCTGCTGCGCCGATCCGATTCCCCGATCACCCCTGGCTGAGTAGAAAGGTGCTGACACCACGTTAGTTCCACTGCCAGGTCCTGGATCAGGAAAAGTGAAGGTGGGTTGAGCTAAGCTCCATCTCACTTGCGGGGGCTGCGCCAGCGGTGCATAACTTCCCACTTCAAGCTGCTCAAACCGCTCCGGGAGCCCGGACAACGATTGGCTTTGAGACGGAGGCAACAGGTTCCAGCCTCGGGGAGTTTCAGACCCCGTCGTCCCCACCTCTCTCCATTCTTGCTCGTGGAGCAACTTCAGGGGGCTGGCGACGGGACGACACTCAGGCAGTCGCTCTCCCGGTCCCATCTCTGACGTTGGATCAGACTGGCAACTCTTCTAGGAATCCATCTCTTTGGGCCGAGCGCCTAGCCATCTGGCCGTCTCTGCAGCCTCAAGGGCTTGCACCACGTCTTCAGAAGGAGAATATCAGGTCTCGATAAGTTCTCTGGTATCTGCTCCCGCAGCTGCTTCTGCTATCTACTCTCTCTCCTCCATCTTCACTGATTCTTCACACTGCCTGAGTTTCAGGTCAGTGCTGGGGATCAGCACCCCGGACAGCCCCCTTTCGGGGTGCTGCTTAGTTATCTAGGGATTCGGGTTAATGTCAGCGTTCCAGTAAACATCCCCAATGAAATAAAATTCCGAGGCTAGAGGTTCCTCAAAGTTCCAATTTATTAGGGATGTCATGTTGGCACATCTGGGGAAACCCGAATCTGAAAGCTTCCAGGGTTTCCCCACCCAGTTGAAAGTTCAGAACCCTGCCCCACACCCACAAGCTGATCATGTGGTCCAATCAAATCTTCACGCTCAGCTGGATACTGTCTCCACATAGGTGCAGGCACATTCGTCCTTGAGTAAGGAATTTTGTTATGACTAAGTTCCTACCGCTCCAACAAAAAAACCCTCCCAATTTTCCAGGCTAAAATATGTGGCAGTTGAAGCAAACAGAAATAATGGCTTCCAGAACTGACAGGTCTGCTCCAGTCTGGTTGCTGTGATGGCTTTCAGGTGGATGACTGGATCCAAACCCAATTTCTGGCTCAGTGAATGGAAAGTAGCCCTCTAGAGGCAACATCTGGGTCAGTGTGATCTGCTTCCACAGGTTGTAGATGCAGTTACTAAACAGATAAAACAATTATAACAAAATGGAGACATCACAGATGAGGAAGGATGGACAGATATTTCCATCTCAGCAGAGAATTGGCACCCATTAAACATCACAAAAGAGCAATATTAAAAAAACCTGTTTGCATTTACATACAGTAAATGTAAGAACGAAATTTTCCTGTAAATTAACTTAAAACATTCCCTCTTAAACTTTGGCTTTTCTTAAAAGTACAGAGGAAAGAAAATTGAACTCTGTTCTTCACCCAGTCTAGTTGGCCAGACCAAACCAGGCGAGGACATTTTCTTTTCTTTTCAGTGCTTTTAACTCTTTTCTAACAATTTAAAATTCATATCTCTAGGGATCCGAGACATTTAACAGTTGCAATTACCTCGAGGGCACACAAGGCT
>QLTV01003669.1:31919-43131 GCA_003457575.1 Thermophis baileyi
CTGCCTGGCTGGTTGAAAGTGCTGAAGAAGCTAGTCACAGTTCTCCTGGCCCAAGCCCTCGTCGCCACTGTTAGATAGTGGGTAGAGATGACAGGAGACAGACTTCCAAAGCAGCTCTTTATTTCAGCTCTTGTATCAGCAACCAGCAAAGAGCAGTCTGACAGCTTGCCCTTTTATAGGGAGCTGTCAGACAGACCAGCCAATAGCGTTTGAGCTTTTTCCCGCTCAAACGCTGGACCTGGTTGGAACCATGCAACATAGTTTAAACAGTTAGAACATAACATTAGTAATGCTTTATACTGCTTTAGTAAGACCACACTTGGAATACTGTATCCAGTTTTGGTCACCTTGATACAAAAATGATGTTGAGACCCTAGAAAGAATACAAAGAAGAGCAATAAAGATGATTAAGGGACCGGGGGGGGGGGGCTAAAGTGTATGATGAATGATTGGAGGAACTGAGTATGTCTAGTCTAATAAAGAGAAGGACTAGGGATGACTTGATAGCAGTCTTCCAGTACTTGAGGGGCTGTCACAGAGAAGAAGGGGGCTAACCCATTCTCCAAAGCACCTGAGGGTAGGACAAGAAGTAATGGATGAAAACCTATCAAAGAGATATCCAAACTAGATTTAAGGAGAAATTTCCTGACAGTGAGAACAATTAATCAGTGGAATGGCTTGCCTCCAGAAGTTGTGAGTGCTCCATTATGAGGTTTTTAAGA
This sequence comes from Thermophis baileyi, assembly GCA_003457575.1. Taxonomy (NCBI): domain Eukaryota; kingdom Metazoa; phylum Chordata; class Lepidosauria; order Squamata; family Dipsadidae; genus Thermophis; species Thermophis baileyi. The sequence continues at coordinate 32,642 of QLTV01003669.1, forward strand.
AGAGATTGGACAGTCATTTCTCCAAAATGGTAAAGAGTCACCTTCTTGAGCCAGGATTTGGACTAGAAGACTTCCAAGTCTGTTTTTCTGTATTCTAGTCTGTACACTTGCCTTATTTGGGACACATGTAGCATTACCTACTAATGGTAAAGACAAGACAGTACTCGCCAATTTTGCACACTTTGGCCAGTATCCTACAAGCACAACCAAAATTCATTTTCATAAGCTTCTATCTAGTATTGGTCATATTGACACTAGAAGCACCATGATGTAAATAGTGAGAATTATATTATTTGCATCTGTTGCCTCTGCTTGTTATGAAAACACCATCATGTACATCAATTATATAATGATGTGCAAGACATCACTTGCCCCCTTCCCCCTTTGTAGATACCCATGTCCAGTTACCCCAAGCATGATTATGGTGTTATGCAATGAAGAGACAGCCTTGCAAGTCAACACAATGTTGCATGCATCAGAATAACTAGAAAGTACAAGCAATGCATTGACATATCCTGGGAAGTATTAGGAAAATAAGAAGAGTAAATGGCAAACAACAGGACATAACAAATGAAATGAAATGAAATGTACGTATGCTGCAAGGTTGTGAAACTCAAAATAAGGAAATATGCAATAGTTCTGAATGAAGATGCTCTGATCTTCTGGAGTGTGATTAACGAAGGCATGCATAGTAGTGAAAGTGTATATAAATAAAGTATATTATTATACAATATATATGAGCCGTGGTGGTGCAGTGGTTAGAATGCAGTACTGCAAGCTACTTCTGTTGACTACTGGCTGCAGTTCGGCAGTTCAATCCTGACCGGCTCAAGATTGACTCAGCCTTCCATCCTTCCAAGGTGGGTAAAATGAGGACCCAGATTGTTGGGGGCAAGAGGCCGACTCTGTAAACCACTTAGAGAGGGCTGTAAAGCACTGTGAAGTGGTATATAAGTCTAAGTGCTATTGCTATATATAAATTAAACTAGCTGATACCCGTGCTTCGCTACAAAACTATGTGATGGGGCTTGATAAATTGACACTTAAAGCGTGAAAATTAATGAGTAGTTAAACAAGGGACTGTATTATTTCGTTAGAGATGGTAAGCTAAGTTTCTGTTAGAGATGAAGACATTATTGTAAGTGTAACAACAATGAACTAGATGGGCTTAAGGCCTTTAATCCCAGCAGCTACCGTGGCTGTTTTGTCTATGTATCCAGGCTAATAAATTGCATAGCATAGACTTTCAATTCTTCCCTCAGATGAATTGCTCAGGACCTCCCTGTAAACAACATTCCTGGTTTTGCTGTCTGGCTGGATGATGACCAGTCATCTGTAAATCTTTTCCTCCGTTTTTTGCCTTTTTTCCCTTTAACTGGTGTTACAGTAGAAGGAACAGATTTGTCTGAACTGAGGAGGAAAATAAGGGCAAAAAAATCTGTCTCTGCCTACCAGCATCCATCGGTATTCATCTGGCTAGCGTGGCTTACCTAAACTGTTCTGTAGTAAAGCTGCTTGCTGCTGTGAAAGCAGAAGCGAAACTGAAACTCCTCTGCTTGTGTTTTGCATTTGGATCACATTTCTTTTCAGGTGGGCAGGGGGGAGTAGAACTCCTTAGCATCAGAGCTTGTTAATATTAATATAAGAAATACTAATGATCTGATGGTCATTTCGAAAAATCCTTTCTTAGTGAGCACCTAGAAGCCAAGAGGAACATACGTGGCAAATTTCAAGTTTGTAGGCTTTACGGTTCTGGAGATTTCATGATTAATGTGTGAGTGGTTTTCGCTTTTATATATATAGATTATTATAAATAAAACAGCTAGAACTTCTGTAAGCCACCCGGAGTCACTGTGAGTGAGCTGGGTGACCATATAGATTTACCAAATAAATAAATAAAATGGATATCAGAAATTGGTCTCATCTAAGGGGGCTGGACTAGAAGACCTGCAAGGTCCCTTCCAGCTCATTCATTCTATTCTAGTCTAAAGATGCTGTGGTTTGGTGTATTTGAGATAGCTGGTGTAGTCAGGCAAGCAACCAGAACAAGAAGTTCGTTCATTCGTTCATTCATTCAAATCTTTATGGTCACTGCACAACATATGTACAATGAGATTGGTTGAGTTCCCTCAGTGCACCCCACAACACAATACAACTCACAGTGAAGACAGAAAAGCCCTAACCCAATAAATAACACATATTAACAAACACCCAGTCCTATTGCACCAGTGTGAACATGTTACACATTGCGCCCTGCAAGTCCATCGTACTACATAGTTATGATGTTATTTCGCATTCAGGAGTCTGACAGCCCACGGATAAAAACTCTTCTTCATGTTCTTAAGCACAAAGTCAACTGGGTTGATCTTGAGTCAGTCCCTCTCTCTCAACAGAGTTCAGGCCATGGCTATCAAACATCAAAAACATCTGCCAGGCTATCCCACCTCCTTTACATGGATGATCAGAAGCTGTATGGAAAAACATCATCCGAAGCAGAATCACTGTTCAACATTGTCCACCCAAGATATTGCAATAGAGTTTGGACAAATGTATCATGTATGTGAAACTTCATTGTAGCTCTTTGTTGAGGCTGAAGGGTCCAAATGTACCCCTAGCTTTTCTCCTGCTGTCTCAGTTATTGTGGAGGCCATGTTTCACTTCAATGGCGGCGGCAGCAGCTGGAAGGCAGCCAAAAGATGGGATTTTATAACAAGCCCTAATTTCTCCTTGTAACTCAAGCACTGGCATATGTCTTTCCCCACTTACTTTTCAGACTGAAAGCAATTTTTGCACTTTTGAATTCCAAATCCTTAATATTAGCAAGGATTCCTGTTGCCTTCAGTGGGTTTTTATTCGGGACTTCTGCCCATTTTCAAGACATAACCATCCAGCTTTTTTTTCTTCCTTTTGAACTCTTGATGAAGTTCCTCTGATGAGGCTCCAAGTGACTTTTGGAGGCTCAAAGGAATCAACTTTTTGATTTTTGGAAGCAAAATCACTCCTGTGGCTGTGATGTAGCTGAGAGCTATTTAGGGAATCAGATTAATACAAACTCTTCATGAGCCACTGGCTGTATAACTATAGAGGAATGAATCAGCAGCCTGGTAGCCTGGAGGCTACTTCTTAATTGAAAATGAAGAGAGAAAATAGATGCAACCTCAGATCCAAAAGTTAAATAGCCTGGAAAAGATTTTACACAATTGGAATGTTTGAAGGACTAGCTGAGAACCTGGGCAGAACTTATTGTCCACAACTGCAATATAATAATATCAACAACAACTCTATAACCAACCGTAATAATAATAATTTTTATCTGCAATCCACTTTATAGGAAGGCTTTTATAGAAATAAATAACACGGGCCTCCACCTGAAAGAAACTTTGCAATATAAGAAACAAACCATCTACAAGTTGATCCATAATTGGTTTTTGGAGATTCTATTATTTTTTTACTTAAAACATCAATCTTTTTTTGGATGCCAGGTATGATCAGAGAAAAAGCTTAGAGCATCTTTTATCCTTGACATGTCTTCTCATTCTCCTCCTTTGCTCACCAGATACTTCTGAATGCATTGGATCAATAGAAGCAACAATAAACTGGATCTCATTTAAAATGCAACAAACCTGATCCCTACCCATCTTTTTGTCCTGCTAAACCCACATCATTCTCATGTAATCTGAGGAGAACAATCTGAAACTAATCAAGGAGAGAATCAATCTAGAACTAAGGAGAAATCTCCTGACAGTTAGAACATCAGCGGAACGACTTGCCTACAGAAGTTATGGGTGCTCCAACACCAGAGGTTTTTAAGAAGAGATTGGACAACCGTTTGCCTGAAATGGTATAGGATTTCCTGCTTGAGCAGGGGATTGGACTAGAAGACCTCCAAAGTCCCTTCCAACTTCTTAATATTCTCCCACACTGCAGGATCCATGTTTTAAATCAATCAAGTGTTGATCCATTGATTGTGACATGAGTTGACTGATGAATTGTGGGCTAAGAGAAGGTGACTGTCCCAAAGCCACCCAGCTGGCTTTCATGCCGAATGTGGAACTGGAATTCCCAGTCTCCTGGTGCCTTAATTACTAAACCAAACTAGCTCTCCAGGTCTACAAATTTAATAATAAATTATAATAATGATACTATTTTTAACTGTTATCTAAACAAGAGATGATTGGAAGTGAGACTTGCTGCACAGAAGAAGAAAGCAAGTTGTCCATCTCATCAAGATGGCATGAGAAAGAGGAGCAAAAGGATTTAGATGTTGGTCTGGCCAAGCTTTGCCTCGAAACACTGCATTGTAAAGTTTAATCTGCTTTCTTTGAATGGTTGAATCACAGTGGTTAAGTTGAGTCAGAAAAAAAGATGTTTGTGAACAAAAATAGAAAAGAAAGGAAGAAAATATAAAGAAATGGCCTCTGATATTCTTCACAGCAGTTATAAGTCCAGATAGGGACAAAAGGTTTGGAATTTCCTATTCCATTCAATGCCATGACATGAAAGGGTGACCCAATTCGATTTAATCCTTATGGTGATGATCCCATCAAAACACCTGATCAAATCTTGGCCTGGGTCTCTCCTAATGGAATCCGAAACCCCTGTATGCGTGTGTTGGGGCTTCTTTGTGCATAAATCAAAAGAATTTACTGCACCAAAATAACTTTCCATTTTTGTGTGGTCTTTTATTTTCAGCTAAAAAAAAGTGATTATGAAAGTTTAGGACACTGTTGTATTTACAGGAAGGCAAACTGTGGTTGCATCTCTGGTCTTTTTCCTTTTCTCTCTTTGAATTCAAACAACACTTTTTAAAACATTCTGATATTGTATTGTTCCAGTTCCAGCTGACTTGCCATTTTGCACTAGGCTATACAGGCAGTCCTCGACTTACAACAGTTCATTTAGTGACCACTCAAAGTTGCAACAGCACTGAAAAAAGTGACTTATGACCATTTTTCACACTTATGACCATTGCAGCATCCCCAGGGTCACGTGATTTACATTTGAATGCTTGACAACTGGTTCGTATTTATGACGGTTGCAGTGTCCTAGGGCCACCTGATCCCCTTTTGCGAACTTCTGACAAGCAAAGTCAACAGGGAAGCCAGATTCACTTAGCAACCATGTTACTATTTTAACAACTGCAGTGACTCACTTAATAACTGTGGCAAGAAAAGTCGTAAAATGGGGCAAAACTCACTTGACAAATTTCTCACTTAGCAACGTAAATTCTGGGCTCAACTGTGGTTGTAAGTCAAGGACTACCTGTATTAAACCAAGAGCACTATCTCATTGAAATAATTCCATCATTAACAATATAATGATGACAGCATTAATAAAACGCAATAGCATCATTTGGCCGATTGAAGCTGAGCTGAGAAAAATGAAGCAACGTCCAGACTGGTTAGTCTGTGTATGGGATATCACAGGGAATGTTTGGCTGTAGACCAGGTTGGGAAATCAAAACAAACCATCCTAAAACAATGATTCTTAATCTTTTCTTCACCACGGACCCCCTTTAAATACCTTTTGGGACCACACGGTGGTGAAATCCAAAACTTTTTACTACCGGTTATGTGGGGGTGGCTTGGTGGAGGTGGTGTGGCTTGGTGGGTGTGGCTTGTGGGCATGGCTTGATGGGCGTGGCAGGGGAAGGATACTGCAAAATCCCCATTCCCTCCCCACTCTGGGGCCAGCCAGAGGTGGTATTTGCCGGTTCTCCGGACTACTCAAAATTTCCGCTACTGGTCTTCCGAACTACTCAAAATTTCCGCTACCGGTTCTCCAGAACCTGTCAGAACCTGCTGAATTTCACCCCTGGGATCACAGACCCCCAAGACCTAACTTAAGATTTAAATCACAACATTTCTTCAAGCCTTTGCAGACTCCCTGTGATGACATTGGGGGCCCCCAGAGGTCCACGGACCACAGGTTGAAAACCACTGTCCTATAAGAAGATAATGACAAGTCAAGAAAATTCTCTGGATATGACTCAAGCAATCAGGAGTCCAGGTTTTTTTTTTTTTTTAAGCAATCAGGAGTCCAGGTTTTTTTTTAAGAATTAATAAATATATGTATGAATACTAATGCCAGTAATAATCCAATTACATGATAATAGTGTTCCAATATTTGAGGGGCTGCCACAGAGAGGAGTGGGGGGTCAAGCTATTTTCCAAAGCACCTGAAGGCCAGACAAGGAATAATGGATGGAAACTGATCAAGGAGAGATTCAACCTAGAAATAAGGAGGAACTTTCTGACAGTGAGAACAATCAACCAATGGAACAGAAGTTGCCTTCAGAAGTTGTGGGAGCTTCATCACTGGAGGCTTTCAAGAAGAGATTGGACTGCCATCTGTCAGAAATGGTGTAGGGTCTCCTGCTTGGGTGGGAGGTTGGACTAGATGACCTACAAGGTCCCTTCCAACTCTGGTAATCTGTTAAAATCTGTTCAAGTTATCTCTGAGAGGTGCTCTCTGAGCTTGGTTGTTTTTTTGCAGATGTTTCATTACCCAAACAAGATACCATTATCAGTGTTCTGATTTATCACCAACATCAGCACTGATGACATTACCTAGTTTGGGTGATGAAACGTCCACAAGAAAACAACCAAGCTCAGAGAATTTCAAGGACCCTACAGTTCAACTCTGAGTTGCAAATATTCTCTTCTATCAGGGTTGTGGTCTTTTAATTTTTTGGTTGTCTCTTTTGAATGGTATGTAGATATTGTTTATCTCTATGTGCCTGTTGATGGCTGATTTGTTTGAGTGCCAGGCTTCCAGGAATTCACTAGCATTTTTGAACTTAGCATGATTGAGGATGCTCACTGTCTCCCACTTGAAACTATGGTGAACTCTATCTAGGTGTTGCACAATTAAGGAGTTTTAATTATACAGTATCTTCGGACTGCTCATCAGTGTTCATCGATGTGTGAGTAAACATGGAAGCAGAGAGTAACCCCACTTCTTTCTAGTAATGATGATGTTACCTAGTTGGGTAATGAAACATCTGGGAGAAAACCACCAAGCTCAGAGAGCACCAAGGACTTCTCATTTCAACCCCGAGCTACAAATATTCTCCTTTACTGGTAAAGTTATCTCTGTCTAGGTCCCATGGATATCAATAAAATGACCTTGTATTTGATTAATCCTCCCACTGAGAACACTGAAATTCAGTTTCTTGCTTTGTCTGAATCACATCAGCTGAGTTTCCAGCCTTCCTATATAACATAGAAAAAAAGTCATTTATTCAAAACTTTGAATAAAGTTCCAAAGCCAATTTTAGCTAGACTGTTTTTGTAAGAAATATTCTACATAGTTCCATGCCCTCCGATGGTGACCTTCTGCCATTTTTTCCCCCTGTTTTACCTCTTCTGTCATTATCTCTTCCACTTACTGTAACTTTCTCAATAGTGCTTCCTTCTTCATATTGAATAGAAAGAGAAGGATTCCGTTGATGGTGTTTGATCTTTGGGGGGGGGGGAATCTATTTTTTTATTTCCCTTTCTACTTTTAAAGGTTGATTGGGGAAACTTTCAATTGGTTGGCTGGGCGAATTGCTAATTTAGTTCAAATAATTAAAGAATGATGTCCTAGACAATGATGGACTAGATCAACTAGTAACAAACAACACTAGACTCAACAATTGCCTCGATCTCATCTTCTGCAACAGTCTACACTCAATTTATGGACTACAAATAAAAGAACCCTTTTCCAACAGCGACCACAGCATGATCGACTTTTGTCTTAATATACGTCCTTATAAAAATCAACATAATAATAGGATAACTCGACTGCAGAAAATATGACTTCAGCAACAGAGTGATCAATGCCTGGAATTCACTACCTGACTCTGTGGTTTCTTCCCCAAACCCAAAAAACTTTAACCTTAGACTGTCTACTGTCGACCTCACCCCATTCCTAAGAGGTCTGTAAGGGGCGTGCATAAGCGCACCAGCGTGCCTCCCGTCCCTGTAATAAATAAATAAATAAATAAAATAAATGATGTCCTAAAGTATTTGAGGAGCTAGTATTTGGGTAATTTAAAAAACCATTCTTATAGTGCAACGACATATTTCTGTCTAAGGTAGTTTCTTTCTGCACAAACTGGAATTTTCACAAGACTCTTATGTGAGAAAGCAATAGCAATAGCACTTAGACTTATATACCGCTTCATAGTGCTTTTACAGCCCTCTCTAAGCGGTTTACAGAGTTAGCATATTGCCCCCAACAATCATTTTACCCACCTCAGAAGGATGGAAGGCTGAATCAACCTTGAGCCGGTGAGATTTGAACCGCCAAACTGCAGCTAGCAGTCAGCTGAAGTAGCTGCACTCTAACCACTGCGCCACCTCTAGCTGTTTCAGCTAGAGAACAATCTGGGTTTGAAAACACAGGAAAGCAATCAAACAAAAACGAGATTTAATCAGTCATCACACATGTCTATGGAGATTCTCAGCCACCCAGGTCATGCTTGTCCCAAACGTGCTTTTTCAAAAGGCAACTGGACATCCTTTGTTTTTCCTTGAAGTCAGAACTGAAGAAGCTTCTTGGATGAGAAGCAAAACATCTTCAAGGAGAAAACCAGGAAAGTCCAGTCGCCTTTGGAAAAAGCAGCTTTGGGACAGTCATCACACATTTGTGATGCTGCTTTGGAGCTGGAGAGCAAAAAGAAGCACGCTTTAGGAGAGCCTGAACTTCTGGAAGTATAAAACTTGCTGCTTCCAAAAACAATATAGTGACAGAGCAAAGGGAAGACCAACTGCAGACATTTATTGGAGAAGCAGCTGCTACAGATAAACTATTTCCTACACCTCTTCCTTGCAAAATAAAACTCCTTAAAATAGACTTGGCCCTATCTATCGGCCAAAAATGGAATTACTGTCTCAATGCTTGATTTTCTCTTTCCTCTTCTTTCTCTTTTCCTTTTCTATTATATCCATTAGATTGTCTGCTTGTGATATAAACTAACATTTCAGGATTCACTTAGAACTAGGGCAGTGGTGAAATCCAAATTTTTTTACTACCAGTTCTGTGGGCGTGATGTGGTGTGGCTTGCTGGGCGTGGCTTGGTGGACATGGCAGGGGAAGGATACTATAAAATCTCCATTCCCACCCCACTCCAGGGGAAGGATACTGCAAAATCTCCATTCCCTCCCCACTCCTGGGGGAAGGATATTACAAAATCTCCATTCCCACCCCATTCTGGGGCCAGCCAGAGGTGATATTTGCTGGTTCTCTGAACTACTCAAAATTTCCGCTACCGGTTCTCCAGAACCTGTCAGAACCTGCTGGATTTCACCCCTGAACTAGGGGGTTTACAGTTACAGGAGGACCCTGTACCTGTTTTGCAGCCTTCAGAGTAGTCTAATGTGGACAAGACAATCATTTTTACCATTATTTTTTTTAAAAAAAGGTATGATGGCAGGTGGACCCAAGGGACTTGCAGAGACCAAAGGAGCCAATTCCATCTTTTATGTCTCCCAAGTATCCTCCACAGGAGCTCAAATTTCCATGATACATAGCATTAATGGCCACAACCATTTTTAGCTTAGCATATTTTACAAAACTTTTATTATGATGATTAGCATCCAGGTTAGCTTTAATTTCTATATGTTATCTCAGCTAACAGAGAGAAAGAAAACCTGGAGTGTCATGTGTTATCTGCAATTCTTTGACACCCTTGTCCCCAGAGATTAGCCTAATCTTCTCTATCTTCTTTCTGATCTCCAACATTTCTCAGCCCAGCTGAGGTTCTTAGCTCACTCCTTGGTGCAGAATTTAGAAAAAGAAGTGCATTAGAATTCACCCATAGAAAGGAATCACCATGTCAAGAAACCATCACCAACACTGACAGGGCAAGCCATTAGTATATAAAATGACAGCAAACCCTACTTCCTTACTAGCATTGATGATGTTACCAAGTTTGGTAATAAAATATCTGCAAGAAAGCAACCAAGCTCAGAGAGTATCAAGGATCCCATAGTTCAACCCCGAGCAACAAATATTCTCTTCTATCAGTTCACCCATGGCTATATGTTATTATATAACTTGTTCACCTAAAAAAATGGCTGTTTCAGCTCTGCATGTCTTATCCTCTCCTTCTGGATATAATGGTATGAGAGAATGACCTTGGGGGAAAGACGGAACACCTGAAGACTGGAAAACCAGCATATAAAGGATATATTTATAAAGAGCCGAGGTGGCGCAGTGGTTAGAGTGCAGTACTGCAGGCTACTTCAGCTGACTGCTAGCTGCAGTTTGGCAGTTCAAATCTCACCGGCTCAAGGTTGACTCAGCCTTCCATCCTTCTGAGGTGGGTAAAATGAGGACCCAGATTGTTGGGGGCAATAGGCTGACTCTGTAAACCGCTTAGAGAGGGCTGTAAAGCACTGTGAAGTGGTATATACCAGTAAGTCTAAGTGCTATGGCTATTGCTATGGCTATTGCCTTCCTTCCTTCCTTCCTTCCTTCCTCCCTCCCTCCCTCCCTCCCTC
>QLTV01003669.1:50064-62974 GCA_003457575.1 Thermophis baileyi
CTGATATACCCAAGTATGGGGTAAAGCATACTGCTTCCTTTTTGCCTTTCGGCACCTCCAGGGGCCATGCAGATAGTCAATTACAAACGACCGCCCGTTTCTATATGTTATTATATATACACATAAATAAAGGGAGACTAGTATAGATCTATTTCAAGCTATTTAGCTCTCATCAGCCAGCCACACCCTTATGGGATTAGAACCCGGGAAACCTATATATATATATAGGTCTGTGGTTATTCGGGTTTTCTCCCGCGTGAAGTTGGAGATGTCGTTGCAACGTTTCGACGAAGTCTCATTCGTCATCATCAGGCTGGTTATCAGGCTTGTGTCTTCGGCCTCGTGCTTCTAGGAGCAATGTATATATATATACCGTACATATAAATTATATACATATACACATAACTTGTGTGGAATGTAAGGAACTGCATAGTAACACTAATCCTAAAGATCCTAAAGATTTATAATATAAATGTAAGGGTCCCTTGGGAGTTGGGCGGCATAAAAATGCAACAAATAAATAATGTGCTGCCTTCATCTGTGCCTGTCAATGCGACTGCTTTTATTGTCCAATTTCATTCCTGTGGAGGGAGTGCTTATTAAACCTCCACCCTTTTCGTGTCTTCTGAACACAAATGCTCTTTACAAAAGATTTCACCTTTTCCTTCCCTGATGCGTCTGAGCAAATCCACATTGATTCAGAAGCTCAGGCACCAAGTCTCAATGGTCGTTTGGAGCCCATTCCAGCCTAAGCGCTCAACCTCCCTTTAACATTAAGGGAAACGAACACGCGTGTGTCCGTGTGGTTTTAGATTCCGTCTGGAGGTCCTTTTAATAGGTTGGAAAATATTCTTCCTATGAACTTTCCAGGCGTCCTGTGCTTGAATGAGCATCGCTTCTCATTGGCCGCCCACCGCGTCCCCCGATTGGTTCCTGGTCGGGGAAGGACTTTTAGGGGTGGGGGGAGATAAGAGAAGCTATAAAAGCTCCAGGTTGGTCACCTGCAGCGAGTAGGAGCCAGAATCGAAGAAGAAAGAGGGGGCTCTCTTGGTTGAGCTGATTCGGCGAGTCTTCTCCTCCTCCTCTCTTTTTCTCCAACAGCCAGATCCGTGTCTTTGCTCAAGCCGGCAGAAGTGGGCACAGAGAGAGAGAGAGAGAGAGAGAGAGAAAGAAAGAGGCAGAGAGAAAGAGAGAGAGAGAGTCGAGCGAGCACGCCGCGCGAACTTGGCGGAAACTTAAGAGAATGCGCCAAAAGCCCACGCTTCTCCTGCTGCTGGCGGTTGCTGCTGCTTCTGCATCCTATGAACTCGAGCAGAATGACTCCTCCGTCAGCCCTAGGAAGGTCAGACTTGCAGCCCAAAACTCAGGTAACTTCTCCAGATCCTTTCCCTTGGAGGTGGGGGGGGGCGGCGGGGGGCGGGAGAAGCAGAGGGAACCCGAGTGGGCAAGGAGCTGTGGCCACGCCAAAGCTCGCTCGCTCCGGTACCAGCGCTGGGGAAGTTCTCCTGCGCAAGTCCCCCTCTCTGAAATCCAAGAAGCCGGGTGCAAGGGGGAGCTTGCGCAGGAAAACTTTCCGGGGGATGAAATGGGTCTCTCTGCCCGCTGGCTTGGCTTGGCTTGGCTGCTTGGGGCACGAGAGGGAGCAGGCAAGCGATCCCTTGTGATTGGGGGGGGGTGTCTTCAGAGGGGCGCAAAACCGAGCCTTGTGGGCCACCCTACTAAGAATGCCATCCTTTGCGAATGACAGCCCGACTGGAAATCCTGGATGGTTTGGAGTTGGATTCGCTGCACCTAATCCTCTGGGCATTCCTTCTTAAGCCCTGCCCTTTGCAGAAGTTAACCAAAGCAGGTTTCCACCACTCCTTATTTGCAAATTAATTTTAAATACACACACACAGACACACACACACACACACACACACACACACACACACACACACACACACTTATTCTATAGGTTGCCTTCTCCAAAGACAGAAAATAACAGGACTGGAAAAGGTGCCCTTAAAAAAAGAGAGAGAAAGAGAGGAAAGGAAGAAAGGAACCGGCCTCCGTGCTTAAGTAGGAGCATAGATGCCGGTTCCAGGAGGTGTCTAACTTTTCACTTTTCTTTTTGGAGCCCTTTCAGCAAAAATTTTGCCTTGCATACCTGACACGCAGAGCTTGGGTTTTCCATAGGTGCATATCCTACTGCCCTCAAAGAGCTTCCTTTAAAACGAAAGACTTAACACTGGGAGGTTCTCCGGCTTCCAGTATGGCAAGATATCACTTGCATCTTAATTTCCAATCCAGGAAACTCCACTCCCCTAATCTGACACTTGCCAGGGGAATGGTTTTTATTTCAGATCTGCAGGGCTCTGCAGCACTGATGCTGGAGTATTTGCTCAATTTCCTTTTGTACTTGGTTACTATAGAAACCTAGGGTCTCAGTTCTTCCAGGGTGTCTAAAACAATGAAAGCCCCAATCCTTATTAAACCTGCAAATTGCAAAGTTCTAAGTTGAATCCATGGAAACATCATAAGAGAAAGCAGATGTCCAGGGTACCTCCTGATTTGATTTTTTTTCTCTCTCTCTTTCACTTGGCACATCTAATAGCATTGGAAGAGAACGCCTCTGTTTTAAAGACTCCACTTGCAAGGTACTAGAATACAAGCAAAGGTTAATTTTTTTGAAAATTACTGCTATTGCCCTCCAAAATTCCTTGATCTCCTGCAACGTACCTTAGTAAAGCGTTTCTTAAAAAAGAAAGAAAGAAAGAAACTTCAGTATATTCCTAATGCCTACCTACAAGGTGATCTGGTAGAAAAGAAGGCATATAGTTTCAAGGTGGCATGTAGCTAAGTAGGAATTCAGCTTGGAGGGGGAAAAATAATTTAAAAAGAAATATTAGCGTCAGGTTTTGTTTTTTTGTTTTTAACCAAAACTGCTGGAACAAAATAATTTTTACATACAGATAGTCCTCAGCTTATGACTACAGTTGGGACCAGAATTTCCACTGCCGAGCAAGGTTGTTAAGTGAGACACGCCTGATCTTATCACCTTTTCTTTGCCAAGGTGGTTAAGCAAATCACTGCAGAGTTCCGTGCATCACAAAGTCATTAAGAGAGTCCAGTCCCCCCCCCCCCGTTGACTTTGCTTGTCAGACGCTGGCTAGGAAAGTCGCAAGTGGTGATCACATGACTCCAGAATGCTGCAACCATCATAAATACACGGGGTTGCCAACCAGCTGGATTTTGATCATGTGACCTTGGGGATGCTGCAATGGTCATAAGTCACTTGTTCAGTGCCATTTTAACTTCAAATTGTAAGTTTACTTACTTCAGTGTTCATTTGCGATAAATAATGTGTTTGGTTTTTTTTTAATGAGATTTCTTACAAAATGCTGTATATCCTAGCTCTGGCTCAAGATGAGGTTCCTGATCTTTTCCCCTTCCTCAATTTTACAACCTCCCTTCAAATTGGACTGAAAGATCTTGGTTGCCTGAAGATCATTCACTGAGCTTCACGAAATCAAGAAATGATTTAAATCTGGGTCTCCATGGGCCCAGTGCAACATTTTAACCATGACTTTTCATTGCCTTTACACAAAATCTTCCATCTGTACTTCACTTTTGTGGACTTTCTAAACTCATCTTTAGTGATGGCTTTCTAATGTATTTCTTCTAATTGGGTCCAAAAGATAAGGACACATTTGCTCATAGATGGCCTTCGTAGAGTGTCTTCTGGGAACAATGGAGTAGAACTATAAAAAATGTTCATTCCATAGTCTATAGGGGATAGTAGCTTCAATTCGTAAGAATCTTTGCATACGGGGAGGGGCAGGGGGGAAAGGAGGCGAGACCTGAGGTGGTATGTTGAATGATTGTTATCAGTCAAACAACAAAAGTAAAGATATTTTGCCTCTGCTATGTTCCCACCCCATATTCACAATCCAATGTGATCATTTTCAAAAGTGCCCCTTTATAAAATTGGTCCACATTATTAAAGAGGTGGTATGGTTATTATCTTATGGTTAGCCGAGATGGACAGTAAAGCCATTTTGCTTGGTGACCGTGGAATTCCTTTAACGAAACACCTTTCCAGGCTGCCTCAATCAACCATAGCTTGGGGACTTCAGATGTACTGGACTAGAATTCCCATAATTCTGAGCACGTTTCATCCTTTGGAGTAATTGGGTTAGGCAGATATTTCAACGTTTCATATATCTGACGCCTGCTTTTGCAGCTGCTGGGATTCTGAATTAGGTTTGAAATTACTTGTGTTGTCATGTTATGGTCAAATTGCCCTGAATCAAATTGTACTCAATTTGTAGAGGATCTTGAGAGAATTATTTGCTTGGGAGAAATAGTATAAAAAATATCTCAAATAAGAATAGCAATAGCACTTAGACTTATATACCGCTTTACAGTGCTTTACAGCCCTCTCTAAGCGGTTCACAGAGTCAGCATATTACCCCCAACAATCTGGGTCCTCATTTTACCCACCTCGGAAGGATGGAAGGCTGAGTCAACCTTGAGCCGGTGAGATTTGAACCGCTGAACTGCTGAACAGTCAGCTGAAGTAGCCTGCAGTACTGCACTCTAACCACTGCGCCACCTCGGCTCCTCACTCAGAATTCTCTGAGTGGGTAGGTGTATTGAAAGGTGGTACAGCAGGTTGGTTATGGTCTGATAGAATTGCACCAGTTTGCTAGACTCCAAATAGCTTTAGCATCTTGTTGGATTCGGAAAATAATGTGCGGTTCTGATGCTCACCTGGGCTTGATTTCTGCCCAGAATTTCAACCTTCTGACGTATCAGAGTTGGGCCCCGATGAGTGAAGAATGAAGGCGTTTTCTTCATCAAACCTTTGGAAATGAATTTGCCCCACTCCCACAGGCTGCAAGATATATGAGAAACTAGTATTGTAATAGGAGGAGAGGAACATTACTCATGGACGTCTATGGAGACTCTCAGTCATCCAGGTCATGGTTGTCCTAAAGGTGCTTTTTTCAAGAGGCAACTGGACTTTTTGGTTTTTCTTTTGAAGATGTTTTGCTTCTCATCCAAGAAGCTTCTTCAGCTGTGACTGGATGGTGGGGAATGGAAGGATTTATACTCCTTGCAGGCAGATGGTCATTTGCATCCTTTCAGGGGGTCGAAGAGGCCATTTATGTCAAAATTGAACAGCCCTCTCTCAACCGAGGGGAGGGATACAACAACATCTATCTCTAATCTACAACACAGTCCTTTCAACAGTTCCAAGAAGGCTCCACACCCATTTGCACCACTCAGGTGACCCTGAGGACACAGGTAAACCTCCAGCTGACCTTAACGACCCCGCTAAAAGAATGCAAATGTCCAGCTGTCTGCAAGGAGTATAAATCCTTCCATTCCCCACCATCCAGTCAGAGCTGAAGAAGCTTCTTGGATGAGAAGCGAAACGTCCTCAAAGAAAAACCAGAAAGTCCAGTTGCCTCTTGAAAAAAAGCACCTCTGGGACATTGTTCATGGACATCCATGCAGCACTGGCATTAGAAATTGCCTGTCCCTTGAAGTCTTAGAGCATGGTTGATCCTCAAAACGACTCCCACTTTCTACGGTAGTAGGAGACAATTTTTTCTTGAAACAAAATATTCCAGGGCAGCCACTGGGCTCGTTGAGACCCTAAAAAGTTGAGAGTGTTGAGGCTAAAAATGCAATGAATCCCTTACTAAGGGTGATGTGTCGAGGAGAGCTATCTGGAAGTAAAACATGACTCAGCAAATGTGGCAGATATCCACCACCAGCTGAGCTGAAAGCTGCTCTGGTTGAACCAAGTGTGATAGAAACTTGTGCTAAGATGTTTTCTGTTTCTTGCTCACCCTTTTCTTTGCAGCGGATGTGGTTCGGTGTCTAAATAGTGCCCTCCAAGTGGGATGTGGGGCTTTTGCCTGTCTGGAAAACTCTACGTGTGACACAGGTGGCATGTATGACATCTGCAAATCTTTCCTCTTCAGTGCTGCTAAATTTGACACTCAGGTACGGTACAGATTTGAATAATATCCTTTTTATGTGCAGCAGGCTTTCTGATAGGCCAGGAAGGAGCTTTGGCTCGTGAAGATATGAAATTCAATTTCATATAAAATAGGGCACCTCTTTTTTTGTATGCAAAAGACCTTAACATTCATCCCTCCTCTCGGGACTGAGAAAGATTTAGATGTGGAAAAAAATCTGAGGAACAGTAGCAAAATCCTACATAATTGATATGTAGTCCTCGACTTACAACCCCAATGGGAACCAGAACATCCGTTGCTAAGTGAAATGGTTCCAAGTGGGTCACACCCAATTTTGCAATCTTTTTTTGCTGTGGTTGTTAAATAAATCACCGTGGTTAAGTGAAACTTTTGGTGGTTAAGTGAATTCATTTTTCCTCATTGATTTTGCTTGTCGGGAGCTGGCCAGGAAGGTCGCAAAGGGTGATGATCACATGACCCTGGGATGCTCCAACCATTGTAAACGCATGAATATTGATCATGTGACCTTCTGTCACAGTCATAAGTGCAAGAACTGTTTACAAGTCATATTTTTTTCAGCACTGCCATAATTTTGGCCATTAAACAAATGGTTGTAAGTTGAAGACTACCTGTGAAGTTTTTGAGTTTGGTTGCAGGTGTAGACATCTATGACTATAGCCATTGCTATATCTAAAATTCAAATGTTGGGAATCCACATGATATGGTTAACATAGAGGTAACTGGTAACTGTGATTCTTATATTTAAGACTATGGTCTTTCATTGATTGCATTTTATATTTTTAAAAAGGGATTTGATTGAGCAATAAGCTAATAATAGCACTTGTAACCTTATCTTTCTTTTGCATCTGAAGGAAGTGAGGTGAGAAAGAATCAACAGCATAATCAATAAAACTGTTGATCATTATATAAGAGAACAGGAATCCTGCAACATTCATTACAAAGCAATAACCCATAGGAAAGTTTAGTCCTATCTACAAATTTTTGTGTGAACCAGCATGGATCTTCTCCCATGGATCTTGCTGCACCAGTTCATTGATGTTGGGATGGTTCATTTAATGGGTCTGAATCATAAAACATGTAGCTTTATAGAGAGGTATTATTATCAGTAGGTGGAAACCTCTGGGCAACCATGGTGGAAGAGTCTGTGAAGCTGAACAGGGTCAAACTCAGTTGGTACTTTCATGGGGCACCACAAAAACTATAGATTCAAGTGAGGTTTTTTTAAAAAAAAAAAAATCCCACCAACTTAGAAAGACAACAATGCCATTTTTATATGACTACCAAGAAAATGACCTAGATGCACTCCTAAAATCACCAGTACGATTTGGAGGTTTTTTTTTTTCCAGATGTGCGTTAACTCTTTAGGTTGGGTGTCACAGCTAGCCAACTCGATGCTTTCAAAGGCTGCTATCATACAGTCAAAAGGTAGAAACAGTTGTAATAAAATTATACAACATCTGCTAAAACCCACAGCACATTGAACTTGCAGTCTGTCATTTCAAGCAGGATTTTTTCTTCCAATGTGAACTCAGTTAGGTAAAATACATTTGACTGTTGAAGATCATGAGTGAGAGAACGTCTGCTCCATTATCCATTTTACCCCAGCTTCTCAAGTACTTAGAAGGCAAGGGCTGGGCAGCACAAGCAAACATGACAGCTACGACTTAAAAGCCAGCCATCAACACGCCCCAATCAGCATCTAAAAAGCCACATACAACAAGCACCATATGAATACCACACACAGAACTGCACACGCTCTGATAGAGAGAGGTTTCTTGAAGATGGGCTCCAGCACTAGTCCAAAAGCTGGGAAGACAAAACCTCTAGTCCCATTGACCGACCTAGATTGGATCCTGCATCAACCTTTTTTTTTTTTTTTGCTACCCGTGTTTCCCCGAAAATAAGACTGGGTCTTATTTTCTTTTGGGGCCCAAAATAAGCACTAGGGCTTATTTTGGGGGGGGATGTCTTATTTTTTTTTCCATGTACGGGAGTCCCATGCTTGCTCGTGGCAGGGCAGGAGGCTGTGCGGTGTGCCAGTGCCGCTGCCACGAGGCAGGGGGAATGTAGCTCTAGCAGGACCCTGCGTGGCCGCGGGACCACTTCTGCTTGCTCACGGCCACAATGGAGCAGGGGGCCGAGCGAAGCGCAGGTGCCACAGCCCTGAGGTGAGGCGGGGAGGTGGAGCTGCCCCACACACCCTGCACTGGCTTACCTCAGGGCCCCCACAGCCAGGCCATCCATGCCCCGACACCTGCCTTGCCTCACAGCCAAGGAGCAAGCAGAAGAAGCGGGCTGGCAGCCACATGGGCTCCTGCTGCATATGGCTGCTGGTGATGCCGCCGCAAGGCAGGTGTCGGGGCATGGATGGCCTGGCTGCGGGGGAGCCTGAGGTAAGCTGGTGTGAGGTGCGTGGGGCTGCTCCACCACCACCCTGCTTCGCCTCGTGGCCGCCGCACCATGAGCAACCAGATGGAATGGCGGCTGGCCGGCTGCTCAGGTTCTTAAGTAGGGCTTATTTTGGGGGTAGGGCTTATATTAGGCACACACATAAAAACATGTTAGGGCTTATTTTTGGGATAGGTCTTATTTTCATGGAAACAGTATTTATGAAATAGCTTTGCCCTACTTCATTTTTACATGCTAGAAGTAATATTAAATTGCAGAAGCATGCATGATTTTTCAAGATCCATGCACTTCCAGATCTTATTGCTTAATTTTTTTTTTACCTACAACTGTTTTAAAAAAAAATGTCTAAAATTTCTGAGAGTTGAATGAATTTGTCCAGAACCACAAAGATCTAATAGTTATAGCCAGTGGGGGTATTCAGCCGGTTCTATCTGAATCGGGCGAACCGGTAGCACTGACTGCGGGTAGCTCCGCCCACCCGCCCGGACATAATCATGTCCAGTTTTATATTCTCTGCACATGCACGGAAGGCTTTGTGCATGCGCAGAGGTGGCGCGTGCGAGCAAAGCGAGCTCACGCGCGCGCTCACATTTGCGAACCGGTAGGGAAGGTAAGTGAATACCACCTGGTTATAGCTATTTTCAATCCATTTCATGGTCTTGTCACTGAAATAAGAAAAGTGTTCAAAATATCATTAGCAAGCACAGGTGAACTTTGGTATGGATGCAGTGGCAGTATTGCAGGAAGACACGACTTTTTCAGACCAAAGGAGCGGCTAAACTCCACAAAGTAGCTGAATTTAGACAACATACTGGCAAAAAAGCAAGAATATATTCAAAGATTCTTTTCAAAGATATCATTGGAGCCCTCAGAATGATCATCACCAATAACATTTTTGAAAAGTTTCGAAGAATTAACACTTTGGTTAAAGGAGTGTAAATATGCTATTTAGTGAAAATTAGGGCACTTTCCTAAAATAATCAAGAACTAGAAGCTTACTGATAAAGGGGAATATTTGTAGCTGAGGATTGAAATAAGGGGTCCTTGGTGCTCTCTGAGCTCTTGTTTTCTTGTAGATATCTACGGAGATTCTCCATCATCCAGGTCATGGTTATCCCAAAGGTGCTTTTTCAAGAGGAAACTGGACTTTCTTGTTTTTCTTTGAAGACATTTCGCTTCTCATCCAAGAAGCTTCTTCAGCTCTTTGGTGTTCTCTGAGCTTGGTTGTTTTCCTGCAGGCACTTCATTACCCAAACTAGCTAACATTATCAGTGTTCTGATGATGTTACCTACCGTATTTTTTGGAGTATAAGACACACCTTTCCCCCCGTAAAAGAGGGTGGAAATGTTGGTGCGTCTTATACACCGAATACAGCCATTTTTTGCCTCCCGAAGCCCCGCCCCCGCATCCCATTTTTGCAAAAAAAAAAATGGGCCCGTTTTTGCAAAAAACGGGGTGCGCAGAGGGTTTGGGAGGCCTGCAGAGTGCTCCTGGTGGCCGGGGAGGACAAAAACTTTTTTTTCTTACTTACCTCTTCGAAATCTTGGTGCGTCTTATACACCGGTGCGTCTTATAGTCCAAAAAATATGGTAGTTTGCATAATGAAACGTCTGCAAGAAAACCACCAAGCTCAGAGAACACCAAGGACCCCCTCAACTGGAAGTTGGTCAGAATCCATTTCTTTCCAAACCTGCTCAGCATTTGAATAGGATGAGCCCTTAAATTAATTTCCACACCCATCACCTATTTGACTCTTTATTTTTCATCTTGTCTTTTATTCTGAAAATGAAATGTAACAGCAGGAGGGCTGGGAAATGAAAGGACTTTCGTATTTAAAAGAGCTATACGTTTGCAAGACTCCAAAAATGGGAAACCTATTAGAAAACAAGTTTAAGAAAGGTTGCTTATTCATGGTTTCAAATATATCAGTTTCTCTCTTTTTTTTTTTTTTTTTTTTTTTTTGAACTGCAGTTCTAGTCATTAGAACAAGAGCAACTACAGCCAGGACTAAATTGAAAATTAGGCAAAATTCATCCTCTAACAGGGATAAGTGGGTATTTTCAAAAATGTGCAACATTCTATCAGAGAACATAAAAGGAATAGGCTGAAAAACATTATATAAAATCAAATATAAAAGCCCCCCCTCCTAGAGTTGAGATAGAATGACTGGCCTGAAGTCACCCTGTTGGCTTTAGGCCCAAAGTAGGATTAAAACTCTGCCTTCCCATTTCTAGCCCAGTGCCTTTACACAAAATGGCAAAGTGGCTGTCCTAAAAATCCCTTCCCTTTTCATTTGATGGTTACCCACCTGACATAGAAAACCATTGAAATCAATTTCCCCCAAAATGAGAGAAAACTCAAAAGTATTTTGTAGATGGTTATTCAACACCAATGAAGCTTGGCCTTCCATAAACCTAATGTACCCTCTGTGTTGGAGAAAATGTAAAGAATTAGGTACATATTATCTATAGGGTGTTATAATTTCTATAGTTGTCCAGTCTTTTTGGACTGATTTTTTAAAAGTTAAAATAGGTTTTATATGACATTATTGCCTCCTGTGTTGGCTTTACTAAGGTTTTGTTTTGTTGATAATCCAAACAACCTGTTGAAACATCAAAACTTGATACCTTCTTATTTGTCACAGACAGCCTGTAGTATCAAAATCTTGAAAAACAGGAAAAGAAATGAATATTACCGTTTCCATATGATACTAGATATGCTATAAGTTTGCTTTAATGGAAATGTTGGTCCAAAAAAGGCATCACTATCACAATAATAGAGGGGGGGGGAGAAATATGTTTTTGGACTTGGTTTAAAACTTGTGAGTAATAAAGCAATCACAAGAGCTTTGCTGAACCGTGTCCGAGCCAGTCAAAACAGACACTTCCATGTCTATGGAGATTCTCAGTCACCCAGGTCATGGTTGTCCCAAAGAAGCTTTTTTTATAGAAGACGTTTTGCTTCTCATCCAAGAAGCTTCTTCAGTTCTGAACTGAAGAAGCTTCTTGGATAAAAAGCAAAATGTCTTCAAGGAAAAACAGTTGCCTTTTGAAAAAAAGCACCTTTGGGACAGACACTTCCATGGTTAGAACAGCTCATCCTAGTGTTAAAACAGTCTGGGATGTTTTGCAGACCTCTAGTTAATACATCTGATGGTTGTGTGATCAAAATTCAGAGGGGGAAGAGAAGATGATGTTTTAAGGCCTATATGAAGTTGCCTGACAATATTTATCTCTCCATGGTAAGACCTTGGGGGGGAAAAAAGTGAAGTAAAGTTATTAATGAGAACCCGGATTGTTGGGGGCAATATTCTGACTCTGTAAACTGCTTAGGGAGGGCTGTAAGGCACTGTGAAGTGATAGTATAAGTGCTCTTGCTATTACCGTGGGATCATTTCATACTCAAGAATAATTAGCTTTTTAGCTGTCTTTCCCTTTTGATAGCTGCAGCAAATCCGCCGAGGTGGCGCAGTGGTTAGAGTGCAGTACTGCAGGCTACTTCAGTTGACTGCTAGCTGCAGTTCGGCAGTTCAAATCTCTTGACTCAGCCTTCCATCCTTCCGAGGTGGGTAAAATGAGGACCCAGATTGTTGGGGGCAATATGCTGACTCTGTGAACCGCTTAGAGAGGGATGTAAAGCACTATGAAGCGGTATATAAGTCTAAGTGCTATTGCTATTGCTAAATGGTGCTGACTGAAGGGTTTGGGAATGAAAACAATGGTGATGTGGGGTGAAACAGAACGTATCTCCTTGTGACATGGTCAGGTGAGAAAGTCTCTTTGGTTATAGGTCAGGCAACCCCAGGTCTCCAAGCCAGAATATTAGCTTAGTGGTATTCAGAATGACTCTGAATCATCCTGTTGTGGCCCGCCAGCGTCCCGTGCCGGTGATCATGGATCCCGAGGACGATGAGGCGGTTGTGGCATGGTACCATCGGCCCGTGCACCTGGCGCCCGAGTCAGAGAGCGAGGAGGACGATGAAGCGGTTGTGGCGAGGTACCATCGGCCCGTGTACCTGGCGCCCGAGTCAGAGCGTGAGGAGGAGGATGAGGCGGTTGTGGCGAGGTACCATCGCCCCGTGCACCTGGCGCCCGAGTCAGAGAGCGAGGAGGACGATGAGGCGGTTGTGGCGAGGTACCATCGGCCCGTGCACCTGGCGCCCGAGTCAGAGAGCGAGGAGGACGATGAGGCGGCTGTGGCGAGGTGCCATCGGCCCGTGTACCTGGCACCCGAGTCAGAGAGTGAGGGGGCTGAGAGTCAAGCAGGGCCTTCTGTACCTCCTGAGGAGCCCGTCAGGGCCAAAGAAGAAGAGGAGGAGCCTCGTCTTCTCAATGCTTTTCCCCTGCACCGGCCATATTGTTGCAGCAAATCTTGTCACCAATTCAGGACACAAGACCACGAAGGGTTGGAGAACACATGTTTATTTGCGCAAAGGTTCAGAGCATAAACATGCAAAAAGGGTCTGCACCCCGGGCTACGCCCGAGGTATTACTTTTATTCCTCC
>QLTV01003669.1:67802-98297 GCA_003457575.1 Thermophis baileyi
GCTGGTGGCACCAAAATGGCGGGCTAACTCGCGCGGCGACCCCGGTGGAATGGTCGTTCGACCCCCAAAGGGGTCGCGACCCACAGGTTGAGAACCGCTGCTTTAAATGGTTTTCCCTATCTATTGCAGAGGGTTAGACTTCTGCAGATTATCTTTTGGGTTCGTTCCAATTCTACAATTCCATTCTGTTTAAAAAAAAAAGAGAGAGTTCTGTATACAGCTGTAGGCAGCTGCAAATAGCCTAGCTAAAAGTTTGTACTGCTATCATCTGGGAAAGCCCACAGTGGCCTTCAGTTCAAAGCATGAGGCTCTACAGATAGCAAGTCAGAACAAGGCATCTCTTTTCTGTCGATACACTTTTCCCCACAAGCTTCTGTGTAAAGCCTTGGCAGAAGACGCCTCATAGAGTGGAAAAGGAAGTTTTCTTTTTCAAGAGGAAACAAATGTGCTTTTCCCCATTCTTGGAGTTGGCAAAGAGACTGAATTTTTCCCAAGTTGGAAAGCTATATATGTTCCAGCTGTGCCTGATATGAGTCCCCTTCATGCAGGTGACTAGGAGTTTTAGAATAATCTGGACCTTGCCTTCTCCAGGAGACAACCTGGCCCACTGAAATTGAAACTTATTTGTTTGGTCAGCAATATAAAGTAATAAAAAAGAGAGATAAAAGATAGCAATTACAATCAGGATCAACAGAGAGAAGTGGGTGCAATTTTATATTGGCAACTGTAAAATAAATTAAATATGGTACATTCTAAACACTCCTGTTGCAATAATACTATTTTTATTTACCGGTATCTAATACTAATCAATCAAATATAATAAAACTATACATTAAAATATATGACCTCTAAAAGTTATTGGAAAATAACTGAGAAAAATGTTGATTAAAAATAAAGATCTCTAGTTCATTCATCGGTTTTTCCTTATTATCACTGCAGCAGTACAAAATTTTGCTACTGATTTGAATCCTGGAGAAGACGGTTCACATAAAAATGATCTGAACTCCCTAGAAATCTCTCTAATAGAGGGAGAATGTACATTGATCTGATGTCCCTCTAGAGCAGAGGTCTTCAAACTTGGCAACTTTAAGACTTGTGGACTTCAACTCCCAGAATTCTCCAGCCAGCTGGGAGTTGAAGTCCACAAGTCTTAAAGTTGCCAAGTTTGAAGACCTCTGCTCTAGAAGTTGCAGCACCATAAAAGACATGGGAGGTATTTGCAACTATCCCATTGCCACATGTACATGTTTGTTCTGCTATTGTAAATCTGGGCCACTGATCATAGGTTGTGGGACAAAACAGCCTTTTGTTGAGAAGCAGGCTCGACATTGCAATAAAGACTTCCAAACTATAACTATTTATTGCATTTCTTTTGGCTAATCTAAGCACTCCGTAGATTCTTCCAGCAACTCAAGCTTGGAAGAAGCTCTTGAATGCCATTAGGAAGCATCGTTCTTCATCTGGAGAATTGCAGCAATGTCCATTCCATTCTGCCGAAACATCTCAAAAGGGGCTTTCATTTTTCTACTTCATTCCCAGAGTGCTTCAGAATTTGTTGGGGGAGGGGAGGGTGTTCTCAGCTTGCTTTAGGGTTGTGAGTTGGCAAAAGGGAGAGATGTTTTTCACTCCCTCTGCAGTGTCCCTGACTGCTCCTGATTTTGGAACTGGACTGAGGTTCCTTCCCTTGTGACTTGAGGTGTGGGAGGCTGCAAACAATTGATGTTAATGAAAAATAGAACATTACCACACCAGCCTTCAGAATAACTGTCATTCCTCAACATAGGGCTTTCTGATACTAAAATAGACATGAGATACTTGGTACATCATGTTTATCGACGCGAAACCACTGTTTCTCCTTTCCTTGTTTGAGTAACAGCTGTGGCAAACTTATTTGCTACTGTTAGCTTCGTGTATTTTGGTAAGGAGAGCTTATCTGATTTTGGTTAACCATGCAGGGGTGGGCTTCAAAAATTTTAGCAAGGGGTTCTCTGCCCGGTTGCTGGGTGGGCATGGCCATGGTGGGCATGGCCTAATCGGCCTCCTGCATCACGAGGGGGCATTTTTGCCCTCCCCGGGCTCCGGAGGCTTTCCTCGAGCATCCGGGAGGGCGAAAACAGCCTCCCCAGGCTCCGGAGGCCCTCTGGAGGCCGGAAATGGGCCCGTTTCCAGCCTTCCCGAACTTCCGGTATGCCCATTTTTTGCCCTCCCTAAGCCTCAGCGCACGCCCTGCACTTACCTGCATCCAAAACGGGCAGCGTGGGGACTCCGGGGAGGGGAGGGGTGGACAGGGCCAGCCAGGAGTGGGATTTGGGGGTTCTCCAAACTGCACAGAATCTTAGCTAGAGGTTCTCCTGAACCCCTGCGAACCCCCAGCAGGCCACCCCTGTAACCATCATGATTAATAAACTCTGGCTTCTAGCTGAAGTGAATCCATCCTACCCAAATATGCCTATTTTGGAAATGGGGAACAATGGGAGTAGAAAATGAAATAATGGTTGACCTTTCAGAAATCATTTAAAGAGAGCTGAAAGTTTCTGTTGTGAAGCTATTATCAAATCTTGCTGAACTTCAGCAAACTATCTAGAGGTTCTTTATTAGATGAAGTCTCCTTGTCTGCCTACCCCTGATGTAGAGGACTAGACTTGCAAATGGTGAAGCTACTGGGAAATGCAAAATTGGTCCTTTGCATTTGACAGCTCCTAAACTAGCTTTCCCAAACATGGTGTCTTCCAGATCCATTGAATTCTCATACTTCAGTGTCCTGCTGACTTGTTGTAAATCCAAATCATCTAGGAAGATTTAGTCTTCTGGGCTTTCAGACTCATACTGGAGCCCATCCTCACTCAGGGAACGTCTGAAGTTCCTGAAGATGGGCTCCAGCACGAGTCCCAAAGCTTAGAAGACTAAATCTCTGGCCCTGGTGACCAACTCCGATTGGATCCAGCAACATCATCCTGGGACACGTATATTTGGGAAGAATCAAATATAAGAGAAGACGGGATGAGTTTATTTTGTTGCTTGATGTTTCCTACCCACAGGAAGCTCCTTGCACAGAAAGATTCTTCTGACAGCAGTATGCATCAATCAAGCTTTTTCCATAAGGAAATCCATCACTGACTTCTGCTTTGGGATTATTATTAGTATAATTAAAAAAAGTATAATATATGTTATAAATAGAATGTGAGCATAGCCCCGTGTTGTTAAGTAAGCCTTGTGTGCATTTATAAAATCAGTTTTATACACTGTTACTTACTCTAAATATAGTATAATATATAAATATAGTATATATACTCTAATATATAAATAGAGTTTATAGAATATAAGTCCAGAAAGGGTCTTTGGGAATCATGGTTAAGATTCCTGCCTGCAGGCATTCCCAACAGATCATCATTTTTCAGCAAAAGGGGCAGCTCCCGATTCTGTCTGCTCCATTGTTGAACAACACTTAAGACACAGTAAATTTTCTTGAAGTCCAAATATTTTTCAGTTGCCCCTTGGAACAATGCAGAACAATTCAGGAACAACTCTGAGGAATAATGGTGGGAGTTTGAAACTCATGACAAAAATGGATGTGAGGGGTCCTTGGTGCTCTCTGAGCTTGATTGTTTTCCTGCAGATGTTTCATTACCCAAACTAGGTAACCTCATCGGTGCTCAGTTGCTGCCCCATGGGTTTTAACCTAGTTTCTTACATGTTCCTGTCCTCCTTGCTGCAGGGGAAGGCCTTTGTAAAGGAGAGTCTGAAATGCATTGCCAACGGCGTCACATCCAAGGTGTTCCTGGCCATTCGCCGATGTTCCACATTCCAGCGTATGATTTCTGAAGTGCAGGAAGAATGTTATAGCAAGCTGGACATCTGTGGCGTTGCAAAAAGGAATCCAGAAGCCATCACAGAAGTGGTCCAACTCCCAAACCAATTCTCAAACAGGTAGGTTTCATCCTTTAAATGAACAGTTAAATTGACTGAGGGATGTTCAAGTCCCTGGCCAACAAGATTTTATTTGTTGGTTTGTTTGTATCCCGCCTTTATTATTTTTACAAATAACTCAAAGTGGCAAACATATCCAACACACTTCATATTTTCCCCACAACAACAACAACAACCCTGTGAGGTGGGTTGGGCTGAGAGAGAGGGAGTGGCTCAAAGTCATCCAGCTGGCTTTCATGACTAAGGTGGGACTTGAACCCACGGTTTCCTGCTTTCTAGCTTGGGGCCTTAACCATTAGACCAAACTGGAGTTCCTTGTGTGACAGGCAGATCATCTCTACAAGTTAATATATAATGTGTTTGTTTATTCTAGTGTATTTAAGTATATCAACTGCTTTTCCTGACTGGTTTCTCTTGTCACATGGTGGTCAAAGAAAAGGCAGTCCTGTGTATTTGCCAAGTGCTATTCCTCTTTCAGTTAATGAAACAACCGATGGAGAGCTATGAGGATAGCCACAGTTACTGTTAGTGGGATTAAGCGGTGTGTACAGAGCGTGGTCTTGGGACGCGGTGGCTCGGTGGCTAAGACGCTGAGCTTGTCGATCAGAAGGTCGGCAGTTCAGCGGTTCGAATCCCTAGTGCCACATAATGGAGTGAGCTCCCATTACTTGCCCCAGCTTCTGCCAACCTAGCAGTTCGAAAGCACGTAAAAAATGCAAGTAGAAAAATAGGGACCACTTTGGTGGGAAGGTAACAGCGCTCCGTGCACCTTCGGCATTTAGTCATGCGGCCCACATGACCACGGAGACGTCTTCGGACAGTGCTGGCTCTTCGGCTTAGAAACGGAGATGAGCACCGCCCCCTAGAGTCGGGAACGACTAGCACGCATGTGCGAGGGGAACCTTTATCTTTACCTTATTCCTCTTTCAGTTAATGCAGTGGTTCTCAACCTTCCTAATGCCGCGATCCCCGCCCTGCCGCTGCAACCCCCTCCCCACCCCCTTCCCGCACGCGATGAGGTGACAAAGGGGGCGTGGCGGGCTAGCGCATGCTTAGGCGACCCCTGTGAAAGGGTCGTTCGACCCCCAAAGGGGTCGCGACCCACAGGTTGAGAACCGCTGAGTTAATGAAACAACTCATGGGGAGCTATGAGGATAGCCACAGCTACTATTAGTGGGATTAAGCAGTGTGTTCAGGGTGTGGCAAGTTGGGGGTTCATTGTACCTCAAGATTACAGCTCTTCACAGCAGCTTATGTCCTCCATGAATTACTTGGGGATTCTCAGAGCATCATAGAATGAGAGAGTTGGATCTCCCTCGCTCTTTAAATTGTAACCTTAGAAAGAAACTATGAGAGCCAACTGCTGAGGGATGAAATTCAGGCCTGGATTTAATCTCAGTCAAATTGAAAAAGGCTGCAGTGTGAACCCCCCAGAGAAAGCACCTCCAGGGAACGTGCAGCAGTTCTGTTGGTTGGGAAATCTTGGTTTGGTAGTCCTGACTTATAAGAGGGGTAGGAGATTTAGACAGCTTTGGGCTGGCTGAATGAAGGGAAGGGAAGTCAGCAGGGGAGGGCTGCTGGGGGTTCGCAGGGATTCGGGAGAACCTCTAGCTAAGATTCTGTGCAGTTCGGAGAACCCCCAAATCCCATTCCTGGCTGGCCCCGCCCCTCCCCTCCCAGGAGTCTCCACGTGGCCCATTTTGGATGCCAGGTAAGTGCAGGGCGCGCGCGGAGGCTCGGGGAGGGCGAAAAACGGGCCTACCGGAAGTTCGGGAAGGTGGAAACTGGCCTTTTTCTGGCCTCCAGAGGGCCTACGGAGCCTGGGGAGGCCGTTTTCGCCCTCCCAGAGGCTCGAGGAAAGCCTCCGGAGCCCGGGGAGGGCAAAAACGCCCCCCCCCCGCTGCCATGGTGCAGGAGGCCAACTAGGCCACGCCCACCATGGCCACGCCCACCCATCAACCGGGCAGAGAACCCCTTGCTAAAAGTTTTGAAGCCCACCCCTGGCAGTCAGAGGTGTTCTTGGGGAATGAAAAAGGTTAAGAGAGTGGCAGGAATTTTGTCATCAGAGCTTTGCCCTTTTTTTCTGTGTACCACATATGAAAAAGAAGCAAGACTTCCGTCACATGATTGCTGACATTATATTGATTTTTATGACCCCCTTACGAGTGGCTTATGAAAATATTGTGACTGCTGTGTGCCACAAAACAAAACACAAACATTTGACTTGTTCTATTTTTCCTGAAAACATCATTGAAAGAATGGCCACCACACAGTCACAGGGTGTTCTTAAAACGTGTGGGGTTCAGTGGTTTTTTTTTTTTTTTTTTTTTGAGTGACTGAAATAAAAGGCTAATACTACAGCTAGAAATAAACCCAACAGGATTTCCTAGTAAGTAAGTTGACACTTCCCACACCCCTTCCAAAGAAACTAAGAATGGCTAAGTTGGTGATAGAGTCGAGCAGGATGTCATTAAAAAGTCAGCACATCTTCCTGCGGTTTAGCCTGAAGTGACATTTGTGATACAGGAAGCAAGGTTTAAGCTTCGTATGTTGATATTTATCCTGAAAGACTGCCATTCTCAAGACAGGTTTTTAAAAAAAAAAAAAAAAAGATAATCTTCACACTTGGTCTGGATGGTGGCTTTTCTGAATTGAAATCCTACAGCCAAGACGAAGTTCCCCTAATGACCCAGAAGTGTAGACTAGATATAGGAAATGGTCAGACTGTATGAGGTCAGACCATTCAGGAAATTTGGATTGGGTAAATCCGCAGTGAAGCAAAAATATTTTTCCACTCATCCCCCGAGGGAAGGGAAAATCAGATTCTGGATTCTCCATGTCCTTTCATGTCTCCATTGGGAAGATTATTGGAGCTGACAGCGTTTAGAGAGGGCGAAACTAGAAGTGAATGATTCAGAACTATAGATGGAATAGAACTGAGTCCCACTTATGGACAAGGATTTTCAGCTTTATTGTCCATTTATTGTATGATGAACGGTTGAGGGAGCTAGGTATATTTAGCCTGTCATAGAGAAGGATTGGGCGCAGGGGTGAAATCTAGCAGCTTCTGACAGGTTCTAAAGAACCGGTAGCGGAAATTTTGAGTAGTTCGGAGAACCAGCAAACACCACCTCTGACTGGCCCCAGAGTGGGGTGGGAATGGAGATTTTGCAATATCCTTCCCCTGGAGTGGGGAGGGAATGGAGATTTTGCAATATCTTTCCCCCAGGAGTGGGGAGGGAATGGGGATTTTGCAGTATCCTTCCTCCAGGAGTGGGGTGAGAATGGGGATTTTGCAATATCCTTCCTCCAGGAGTGGAGTGGGAATGGGGATTTTGCAATATCCTTCCTCCAGGAGTGGAGTGGGAATGGGGATTTTGCAGTATCCTTCCTCCAGGAGTGGGGAGGGAATGGGGATTTTGCAGTATCCTTCCCCTGCCACGCCCACCAAGCCACGCCCACAGAACCGGTAGTAAAAAATTTGGATTTCACCACTGATTGGGCGGGGGGGGCATGATAACAGTCTTCCAGTACTTGAGGGGCTAAAACAGAGAAAGAGGGGATTGGCTTATTCTAAAAAAACACCAGAGGAACTGACAAGAAGTAATGGGTGGAAGCTTATTAAAAAGAGATCCAACCTAGAAGAAGAATTTTTTTTTTCCGCATAGTGAGAACAATTAATCAATGGAATAGCTTGCCTCCTGGAGGTTTCATTGGAAGTTTTCAAAAACAGACTGGACAACCATTTGACCAGGATTTTATAAAGTCCCCTACCTTGAACAGGGGTTGGATTAGAAGACAGCCAGCCCTATGATTCCCATGTTCTATATGTTCTATGTTCTCTCCTTCAATTTGGGTAGGGAGCTAAAGAGCTTTTTTTCTATTTTAAAAAATGCAAGAAGCCTATTTTAGGCTATAGCACTATTTCCAAAATAGCAAGAATATTTGCTATTTCTTTATTAGGTTGCTTAATGCCTCTCCTCCAAGAGCTGAGAGAATTCCCTTTTGTTTTATCCTCCAAAAAACAGCAACCCTGTGAGGTAAATTGAGCCAAGAGAGAGTGAATGGCCAAGGCATTCAGTAATTTTCCATGGTGAAGGGAGGGCTATTGGTTTGTTCCAGGGGTGGGTTCTAACTTACCTCGCTTCCTCCCGCACCGCGTGGGCGCGTCTCGTGGGCACGCGCAGTACAAAAACATTTTTTTTAAAAAAAAAGAAAAGCCGAAAACAAGATGGTGACACATGCGCAGTGCCAGAAACTCGGCTTCTGCGCATGCACAGAAGAAGAAAAAAATAAAAAAAAAATTTAAAAATTCAAAAAAAAAATGGCGGCGCCCACGGACCAGCACCGACCGAACCGGATCCGTGACGTCATCGTGACATCACCAGTGGGTCGCTACCGGTTCAGGCGAACCGGTCCGAACCCACCTCTGGTTTGTTCATTCATTTATTCTTTCCATTTATATCCCACTCATCCATACATAACTTTCAGCAGTTGAGAGGATACATCTAGTAAAACATCTATGGCACTTATAAATTTAAAAAATGCCGTAAGTCATTGCATATAATTTTGAGAAATCATGAAGGATAATCATTTCAATTTAATTACATTCAGTCATAACCTTCCTGCTTAGAAGGGTCTGTAGGAGGTATCAGGATCTTCTACCGATACAATTGAATAGAGAGATCCCTTATGGATCATTGAATTTATGAATACTTTAGGATTTTTGCTATATTATTTCACTGGACTCCTGGAAGCCAATCAGTGGCACTGATTTATAATCTCAAAAAGAATTTGATAGTATCTTATCAATCAGTAGGTTATATTCTTAACTGTTGGGGTTTCAACTTTGACAATGACAGTACATTAAAATAGCGGTGTGTTAAAATAGTATTTTTGGGCTTAATTATTCTGTTAATTAAGGTATTTTGATAAAATATTCTACCAAATTAAGTTAGCTCTTTGGGGGATAAATGTGTTAGTTTCTGTGCATCTTTTTATATTGCCCCACTATTGTCAAATAATTTACTTAGCATCATTTTATAGAATCTCTATCTGTATTAAAAAAAAAAAACAATGGGGATCTATAATTTTCATTTGTAAAACTGTATATTGTACCAACTCTACAAGAACGATCATGGCTGTTCCTTCAGGCCTAGGCTTACACTTTGACCACAGAGGAGAGCTTGGGCCAAATAGAAATAGAAATAACAGAGTTGGAAGGGACCTTGGAGGTCTTCTAGTCCAATCCCCTGCTTAGGCAGGAAACCCTACACCACTTCAGATAAATGGTTATCCAATCTCTTCTTTAAAACTTCCAGTGTTGGAGCATTCACAACTTCTGGAGGCAAGTTGTTCCACTGATTAATCGTTCTAACCTTCAGGAAATGTCTCCTTAGTTCTAAGTTGCTTCTCTCCTTGATTAGTTTCCACCCATTGCTTCTTGTCCTGCCCTCAGGTGCTTTGGAGAATAGAATAAGAATAGAATAAGAATAGAGCTGGAAGGGACCTTGTAGGTCATCTAGTCCAACACCCTGCTCAAGCAGGAGACCCTATACCATTTCTGACAAGTGGCTGTCCAATCTCTTCTTAAAAGCCTCCAGCGATGAAGCATCCACAACTTCTGGAGACAAGTTTGGTTGATTGTTCTCACTGTCAGAAAATTTCTCCTTAGTTCTAGGTTGCTTCTCTCCTTGATTAGTTTCCACCCATTGCTTCTTGTCCTGCCCTCAGGTGCTTTGGAGAATAGCTTGACTCCCTCTTCTTTGTGGCAGCCCCTGAGATATTGGAAGACTGCTATCATGTCACCCCCCCCCCCGGTCCTTCTTTTCATTAAACTAGACAAACCCAGTTCCTTGCAACCGTTCTTCATATGTTTTATATGTTCTCCAAAGGTCCCTCTGATCCTCACATTCTGGGGTATTTACCAGGCTAGAAGTTTGGGGTCTTAAGAGAGCTGAAGAAAGTGTCTCAGAAACTTCATCTAGCCCTTGTGTTTTCTAGATGCCCATTCAAAATATCCAGAGAGTTACATTACATGGGATGTAAATGTACACACTGATTATCCCAAAGGTGCTTTTTTCAAAAGGCAACTGGACTTTCTTTGTTCTTCCTTGAAGACATTTTGCTTTTCATCCAGGAAGTGAAATATCTTCTAAGAAAAACAAAGACCAGTTGCCTTTTGAAAAAGCACCCACAATCACAACATGGATGACTGAGAATCTCCGTAGACACACACTGATTATCTGCTGTTAAGTCAGACGTGACTCTTCACAGCCCCAGCCCTCGACAATCATTCATTTAGTGGCCATTCAAAGTTACAACAGTACTGAAAAAGTAACTTATGCTCAGTTTTCACACTTAACAATTGTTGTAGCATCTCCATGGACACATGATCAAATTTCGGATGCTTGACAATTCTTTCATATTTATGACCGTTGTAATGTCCCGGGGTCATGGGATCCCCTTTTGCGACCTTCTGACAAATAAAGTCAATGGGAAGGCCAGTTTCACTTAACTGTGTTATTAACTTAACAACTGCAGCGATTCACTTAACAACTGTGGCAAGAAAGGTCATAAAATGGGGTGAAATTCACTTAACAACGCTCTCGCTTAGCAGCAGAAATGTTGGGCTCAGTTGTGGTCCTAAGTCGAGGACTATCTGTAATGATCTGTCCAAACTTGGCCTTTCAGTAGTGCCCCCATAGCCACTGTAACTGAGTCCCCCCCCCCTCCCATTTTGCCCTCCTCTTTTCTTGCACATCTTCCAGGATGCGAGAGAAGAAGAAGAAAACAATATAAATTATTATTATCATCAGTCCTTTATATCTTTCGTATTTGTTTAGCCCTCTTGAGTGCTCAGAGAATTTGCCTACGGTTATGATCTAAATTCAGATCTCCTTTTCTCCAAGATTTCAATTCCATTTTATCCCCATGGCAGTCGCTGTGCTTTCCTGGCCAAGAATGGATTTGAAGTGTAGGTCCACCATAATGATTACAACACACTGGGTATCCTGCATTTCCTCTATACTTCAGAGGAATTGAAAGAGGAAGATTTTGTGGCTGAGGCCAAGCAATTTCCTAAGCTTTAGCTCCATCTCTTAAACGCTATGCCATTTCAAGTTAATTGACTCCGGATGAGTAAAATCTGGAAGTCTTCTGTTGCCCTTAGGTTAAAATGACACAGAGAGCATTCTTGACTTGACCAATTTAATAAAGGCCGGTGGTGCTTCTTTTGCTAGTCCCCAAGTGAAACAGCAAAGTGGATGAGAATCTAATGGGATTTAAGCCTGCCTGCCTCCCTTCGCTTTTCTCATCTGCCTTCGAAAATTGACATGTGCGGCACTAAAACAGGTTCTTAGCCCATGCTTGCGCAAATTTCCTCCCTGTAAATGAAAATACGACTTGCCATGTCTGGAGCGGTTATTATAGGGCTGGAAAAAATATTTCAGATTTTTAAGACGCCAGTGTCTGGATCATTGGAGGAGTTGACTTCCCGAGGCCTCTGAGGCAAATCTATGGGAACAATGCACGAGATTAGCTTTCTTCATGTTGCTATGTCATTCTGATGTGACTTCAGGCAGTTGCTGGGTGGGAAAAGGGCCTCTACTTGATTAAAGCTCTTTCTTTGTCACAGAAGGGGCTGCACAGCTGCTTTCAGGTTGAGATGGATAAAAAAAATGACGCCATTGGTTAGCTCAGGAAACGCTGTGTTCTGGTCAGACACCTGGCTAATGGACTTCTGATAAGTTGGCAGGGAGGGGGGCACTTTGATGTGATTTATTTGTGCTTTTTTAATGGACAAATGTGGAGGTCCCATTAGAAGACCCAAAGGTGCTTTCTTGCCAAAGGCAACTGGGCTTTCTTGTTTTGCTTTAAGACACTTCGCTTCTCATTCAAGAAGCTTCTTCAGTCCTGTCTGAATAGTGGAGAATGGAAGGATTTATGTTCCTTGCAGTCATCTTGCAGAAATCCTTCCATTCTCCACCATTCAGTCAGAACTTAAGCTTCTTGGATGAAAAGTGAAATGTCTTCAAGCAAAACAAGAAAATCCAGTTGCCTTTGGAAAGAAAGCACCTTTGGGACAACCATCACCTGGATGATGGAGAACCTCCATAGACATTTCCCAATAGTAGAGAATATCTGTAGCTCAGGGTTGAACTGTGGAGCCCTTAGTGCTCTCTGAGCTTAGTTGTTTGCTTGCAGATGGTTCATTATCCAACTAGATCAGGGGTCTCCAACTTTGGCAACTTTAAGATATGTGGACTTCAACTCCCAGAGTTCCTCAGCCAGCTGGCTGAGGAACTCTGGGAGTTGAAGTCCACAAGTCTTAAAGTTGCCAAGGTTGGAGACCCCTGAACTAGATAACATCATCAGTGCAAACAACCAAGCTCAAAGAGCACCATGGACTGCATGATGGTGCAAATGTGGCATCCTATTACAATTACACCAGTGCATTTTCAGTTCAGGCATCTTAACATTGTTCTCTAATGTCTACCTAGGCTTTTACTGTATTTCAATTGTGGTTTTAGGGTCATCGAATAGAAAAGTTAGAAGATACTTTGAAGACCATCTAGTTCAGCCTCCTGCCCAGGGCAAACATCCATTACAATAGCATCTCCAAAGTTGGCTATGCCTGCTGAAATGCCTCCAAAAACTGATTGTTTCATTGTCCAACAGTTCTTATCATTAGGAAATCTTTCCTGGCATCAAATCATTTCCTTGTAATTTGACCTACCCAAAGTGAATTGTATTAAATGGATTGAAATGGTAATACTACTTTACTGCAATATCCAAATACTGATTTGATTTGCAAATGCTGATTTGAAGCACAGTGAACACATTTCTAGAATAAATGAAATGGGCACACTTTGGCTTTCTCTGGTAATCTGCTCTCATAGGACCAATGATGACTGATTGTTGGAGAGTATTCACCACAAAGCACCACCAAGATAGCAGTAGAAGTTCAGCTCCATAAGTTCACACCTTCATAAGCTGACAAAGGACAAATAGAAGAAAAAAAATGGAAGAGAAGTAGCAGCAGTGATCATCCCAGGAAAGCAGAATATGGGATCATTTTAGATCCTAGCATACACTTAGGTTCCTGACATAAGAGTTGGGAACTAAGGGTTATTTTTAAAAGCTATGCAGAAAATGCAGGCTTTGTATAAAGATTGAAACGAGAAAAGAAGTTCATGTTGCACTTTTGTAAAGCAATGCTGAGCAGATGGGTAGGTGGAAGAAAAGACTCTTGAGTGAGCAGGGAACATCTTAGTTTGATTGAGAAGTTAGCATAGCGCCAGGATGTTGATGACCTGCCAAAGGCAAAATATATGGTGGTGTTGAGAATCTGGCTTGGCTGACAGATGGGCTTTATTTCCAGATAGATTGTCTCCAGCAATCTAGCATAAACCATATAGGGCAGCCTGGCTGGCAAGCATTGCTCTGCATTCCTCCACATACTTCCATCCTACTACCTTCTCTCCACCATCTACTCCTGGAAGGAGTCAGCCTTACCATAGGTGTAATGTGGCAAATCATGGGCAGATGCTCGGGAACAGCAGCAGCCCACGGAGTTCAGGAGAGCTGTGTAAGTTTACGGTAACCAAAAATTTGAAGATGTTAATGAAACCTTTTGCCATTTAATAAAAGGTGCTACCAAACTGATCATTTTTGGAGGGGCTGCTAGGAGCTTCCTCTGTCTCCTCCTGCTGCCTATTGATAGAGCTGACCCTATCATGGGCCATGGTTAAGGTGTACTGTCACCAAAGATTGCATTTGGGCTGTGCAAAATAGGTTGAGGATTCTTAAGCCACAAAACCACCTTCATCTCCATCTCTAAATATCAAGCTACTGACCTGTCATAATGAGTGCTGGTCCTGAATATTGTCCCAAAGGTGTTTTTTCTAAAAAACAACAACAACAACAACAACAACTGGACTTTCTTGGTTTTTTTTTTTCCTTTGAAACGTTTCGCTTCTCATCCAAGAAGCTTCTTCAGTTCTTTTTCTTCAAAGGAAAAGAAAACGAAGTCCAGTTGTCTTTTTGAAAAAGCACCTCTGGGACAACCATGACCTGGATGATTGAGAATCTCCATAGACGTTCTGAATACTGGCTTCTGAATGGTCCTGAAGGCTGTGAACTCTGTTGAGTCTGGGACAACTTTATGGAGTACTAACTAATATTGTCTTTATGCAGGTATTACAGCAAACTTGTGAGAAGTTTGCTGGAATGTGGGGAAGAAACAGTCGGGACCATTAAAGACAGTTTGATGGCCAAAATTGGACCAAACATGGCCAGCCTGTTCCATCTCCTGCAGACAGATCGCTGCGGCCAGATTCATCCGAGAGCTGACTTCAATCGGAGACGCATCGTGGAGCCTCAAAAGTTAAAAATCTATTTGAGGAATCTCCGGGGGGAGGTACCTTCACTAGCCCACGTGAAGCGTGATTCTTCAGAAAGTGTGTAATGTGCCACTGAATGAGTAGAGAATCCCAGTTGTACCAAACTAAGAAATTGCTCTTTTTTTTTCTTTTGCATTCACAATACACCAGAAATGTACTGTAACTGACTTCTAAGGACATTGAGCCAATCTATACATTCAAACAAACAAATGAAAAGGACATGGCATTGTTTTCCTGGGACTGTACCACTTAAAGGTTGAGGTGGGGGAAACTGCCTATTTAAAGCTTAATATTGCAAATGTACTCATGCTTAAATAGTTCTTTCAACAGTCTAAAATATTTCATGAGGACCTCCTTTAATTGGGAAAGAATAGAAAGAATCTACTTCTTCTCCTCTGCCATTAATCATAATATATTCTGAAGTGGTACAGTCAGGAATAATTGGTTCTCTATGTTTTTTATGGAAGTATAGATTGGT
Organism: Thermophis baileyi; assembly: GCA_003457575.1. Taxonomy (NCBI): domain Eukaryota; kingdom Metazoa; phylum Chordata; class Lepidosauria; order Squamata; family Dipsadidae; genus Thermophis; species Thermophis baileyi. The sequence continues at coordinate 82,611 of QLTV01003669.1, forward strand.
CCCTGGTCATCGGCTATAGAGTTTTTCCTTCTCATCCCCCGGTCCCGCTTCACCCTTCAAACAAACTGTATGAAAATAGAATTCTGGTTAGGACTGTATAAAAGCTCCATTTCATCATGGAATGGTGGATCCCTTGATCTGCCCCAACAGATCAAATGAATATAAGCTTTTCTTGAAAGTGATTGTAAGAGCACTTCAGCAAACACCAAACTTTCCTTGTACTGTAGCTCAAGCGACTTGACAGTCAGAATAGTGTAGATATAGTTCTGCTTATCCTAAGTGGAAGACAAGAATGGGGAGTCTAAAACAAAACAAAAGAAGAAATAAAAAGATGTATTCTGTAGGTCTCCTTGGACCATTGATACGAATGGTACTGTTTCATAGGCAAATATCAGTGTCCTATCTAGACTCTGAATCTCAGTGCTGCAAGGTTTAATTTTCTCACTTTTAAGAGTTCCTGAGATGGCTGTTTTTAATCAACATTGACCTCTTCAAATTCTGACCATAAAAGAGGGTCTTACAGCAAATGAGCAGTTCATCTTGGATCACTTGGAATGTTGTCCCAGCCTTTCCAATTAAGTGAAGAAACAAAACATTTTTGCTAGCCTGAGAACTGAGCCAACAAACAGCTAAGTCTTGAACTTTTCTAAACAACTAGGTCCTCCCCTTCAGGTCTTCCTTAAAAAAAAAAAAGGCACTTTGCCAAAGATTAGATATTTACCTTTTTTTTCCCCTTATACTACCCTGCAATGTCTAGAGGTTGTAAGCAGGTGGGGTAAGATGACACTATAAAGTGATGTCCAAGTTGTTGTTCTGGGACCTTGATACACCAACAACTTGTATGAACTGGGCTGCTGTCTTTGCATTGCGAGAGTTTCACGTCCTGTGGACAATTCCTCCCCACTTTCCATTTTAACATATGGCAAGAGCTTAGCCCTAGAATTGTCATTGGTGGCATGACAAAATATTGTTCAAGATCTGTCTTCCTCATCCCACGGTTCTCCTGATGTGTTAATCCAGGGGTGTCAAACTCACGGCATCACGGCGGCGTCATGTGATGTATCGGGACCTTTTTTCCCCTTCACTAACCCAGGTGGGGGCGGGGCCAGCATGTGACGCATCCGGCCCACGGCCCGCAAGTTTGACACCCCTATGTTAATCTATGGGTCCCATCACTCTCCAGCAGCATGCTTGCTATAGAACAGGGGTCTGCAACCTTGGCAACTTTATGACTTGTGGACTTCAACTCCCAGAATTCCTCAGCCAGCATGTGCTGGCTGAGGAATTCTGGGAGTTGAAGTTCACAAGTCGTAAAGTTGCCAAGGTTGGAGACCCCTGCTATAGAACGATTGTAGACATATTCCAACACATCATAAGAATGCCGGGTAGGAGAAGACTGTCTAGAACCTTGGCCTAGTTCTCACCGGGATGGTGAAATTGTCTTGGACTGCACTTCTTGAGGCTGCAAGTTGAGAACCTTGTGATGGAATGTGGCATGCTCAAAACCAAGTGTTTGCATGTAGAAATTGGCATGTGTAGGAATAGGTTTGGTTACATCTCAGTGGACATACTATCTTGTTAGAAGAAAGTCTTATGTTATTTGGACAGAAGGGCAGTTGTTTTATTTTAAGAGTAGCCTCTTACAGTTTGAAGTGGAAGGTCTTCACTAGAGGACCCTTGCATGGTAGTGGACAGAAGGGCTTAAGGCATGTCTGTATTTTCTTGGGATGCTAATACCTCTTGCATGGTCTCTAAAAGAGCAGATGAAACCATCTAACATACCATTATTTTTCCTGGGTCACTTTAAGGAATCTGGTGACCACTGTCTTATGAATAGAGCCTTGAGCCTTACTCTCTTGATAGAAACTGAACAAATTGTGTGTTAGGCAAAAGTTCCAGGGATATTTTTTTTTAAAAAATGATATCAAATAGCTTTGCAACTCATAGTTCCATTTGATAACCTTGCAATGATTTCTGGACAACTTTATTTCTAGAAGAACACCACCTCTGTTGGAAAGCATCAGTACAAAAGTATGACTCAATTCTAAAGGCACTATACTGTTAAATTATTTTGCTTAGGAATGCCACTTGAATCAAGAGAAAGGGTTAGACAAGAAAATTACTTTGGTTATTGTCAGATGCCATATCCTAACCCCTGCCTACATTAAAGCGAGATTCTTGGGCACTGCTTAAAAAAAAATAACTTCACAAAACTGAACTTATACGTGACGTGCCTACACATAGCTTAACAATCTAGTGAGGGCTTGCCTTAACTCTCAATGCATTGGGTTGGAGCAAGGCTAAGTTGTTCAACTCAGGTCCCCTCCAGATTCATGGTCAGGTTGGTGGTTAAATCTCAAAGGAGGGACCAAATTCAGCTAACTTAGTCTGTTGTGAACCCATTGATTTGCGACCTTTGAAATGTCAAAGTTAATGTCCCACTGAAACAGCCTTTCAGATCAATCGTAAAACTCAGGGTCAGCTTATAGTTTAAGAGGAGAGGTTGGCAAAGTAGGTTTGATGGATTCTCCTGAGATATCTTTTCTCTTTTCTTGCACGTTTTGATGGGCAAAAGCACCACATTTCTGAAGCAGTGCAAAAAAAAACAAATAGAAGCTGGCAGGCTTGTATTTTTTTCCAATGCTTCGGCATGAGACCACTCCAGGGAACGTAAAGAATTTTTATTGGAAGATTTTGTAGGACTCTGGCAATATGCCTGACTATGCTGGGTGCCGAAATTAATCTTGGAGAAATTGTTCCTGGAATGTATCCCTTCTGCTGGGAAGCCGGGAGCGCATCGAGAAAACTAGCACGTCAGGAAGAACAGTAGGCTCTCACACTTTCTGATTCCCTAGTTTTCTATTTGCAAGTCATTTATAAAGATGATATCTATTCCGTCGGGCAGTTCTCTGATTCTCCAGTTTGAAAAGAGGTATTTTAGGAGCAGCTTGAATTTAAAAGAGGGTTATTCAGTCTTCAGGCTTTGCTGCTCCCCTGAAAAATTAGCTTTCCTAATGCACTGGCTTCGAAACTTTGCTGGAAGGATTTAAACGGGCACTTTACCTATTGCACTTTCCAAATCGGAATAAATCTTGTCCATCGCGTGTGAAGTTCATCTTCTAATGAGAAATCTTTTGGACTGCCGTCAGGTTCCACAGAGACTTGATCCATGTACATTCCAACTTTGCAGGTCATCCACCAGAGGAAAGGAGCCAAAAGATGGTGGCATCGATGATGTATCCACCTCTGTCTCTTTCTTTTGCTGCCCTCTCCGTGGACCCCCCTGCAAACCTCTCCAGTAAGGGAAGTGGCAACCACAGGTGACCATTACCTTACTGTAGAGAAGCGAATAATCACAATGAATACATACTGAAAATATGCTTCTCATGGAAAACTATTTAAAAAGCAATAGAATGTTTACCACGACGCCTTTAAGCATTAACTTGCTGCTAAAAATACATTTCTCACCCGAGGCAGTACTTCAGCCTTTGCTGTCTTCATTTAAATGCATGTAGCCCGAGAAAAATGTGGTCATAGAATTATAAGCAGCAAAGGAAGAAGGGAAGAATTGCCAGGAGCAAGATTTTTATATTCCATATTATGCAGTCAAGCTCAGTCTACCCTGTTTCCCCCAAAATAAGACATCCCCTGATGATAAACCCAATTGGGCTTTTGAGTGCATGGCAATAAGGCCAAGAGCTTATTTCAGGGTTCAATAAAATATAACACAGAGTCTTATTTTCGGGGAAACACGGCAGGTGTGATGCTGTGGAATAAAAACTTAACGCTTTTCAGGTAAATTCGAATCTCCTTTGCTTGTTTTCAGGATTGTGTCTTTTCAACAATGCTTTAAAATGAAGGTTGATTGGGGAGCGAAGCGTGTTTCTTGATTTGTGAGTGTGGAGCATTGATATTCCACATTAAATTGCTTGAATATTAATGACATGTTGGAATTTTAGACGGGGCGGGGAGAGAATGCATTTGGGAGAAGAAAAATCTATTTGGCAAATAGATTATATCGCATTAGAGCAGGGATCTCCAAACTTGGCAACTTTAAGACTTATGGACTTCAACTGCCACGGGGAATTCTGGGAGTTGAAGTCCACAACTCTTAAAGTTGCCAACTTTGGAGACTCCTGCAGTAGAGGATATTGCTTTACATTGACAGGTATAGTAATTCCTTAAATCCCATAGGTTGATTCACAAAGTAATTTTAAGTGCACTGAAATGGATATTGAACTTTGTAGTAGAATGGGGTTCCCTCACAAAAAAATGTGCACTCCTAATAATGGTCACTGTAACAGCAAAGGGGTCAAAACAGGCCGGATAGTAGATGTGGCATCTCAATGAAAGGCCCTACCCACCATCTTGCTACTCTGGATTTCTTCCCATGGGTGCCATTGTACTGTAGACCAGACCCAAGCTTGTTCATGAAACAAATGGGCATCCCTAAGATGGCCAAACTGAATGGGCCTTGGGGGCTAATCCATAAAATTGTCTTAAGGAACACAAAATTCATCCCCACCTCAACCTCCTTAGGCAAAGGAGAGCTCTCAAGATGTTATACATCAGAGGTCTTCAAACTTGGCAACTTTAAGACTTGTGGACTTCAACTCCCAGAATTCTCCAGCCAGCTAAGTTGCCAAGTTTGAAGACCTCTGTTGTAGATCTTCATCTCATCAAAATGTGGCAAGGGATTGTGGGAGTTTATAGCTTGTGATCTAAAGTATAGTAAAATATAGCTCTCCAGATTCTACTGAATTACATCTCCAACCATGCTGGTCAGGAACTGAAGACCTGTATCTTGTGCTTAACATCTAAAAAAAAACATGGAGAGTAACAAGTTGTCTACCCTTGCTCCGGGGACTCCTGCTCTCCCTTCCTCCTCTTCCCCTTTTTCTTGATTATAACCCCTCTTCATGCCATGAAAGTGACTTGTATGAACAGAACTAGCCATTCGTAAAGAACAAAGTTGCTATTGGGGAAAAAAAAATCTGTAAAGGAAGGAGAGATAATTTTTAAAAAGGGGGGGGAGTGTGTGCAAAATGTTCACATTCAAACCATTCTGAATTCTAAATTAATGGGTTTCCGGTTCAAAACAGGTCTTTTCAAGCATTTCAGAGGTGTTGCACTTCAGAAACAGCCCATTTTGCTTTTGGGCAGCTGTTTCCAGGTTGAAGGGAGCATTTCAGATTCTAGAAGGTCCAAATATGAAACGTTTTACATACTATTAAAGAAACAGCAAAATCCTCCCTCCTCCTCATCCAAATATGATGAGGAAGCTTAATTTCCACTTTGAATGGAAGAGGAGCTTGTATGCTCTCCGTTTAATATCTGTCAAAAGCCTAAAGTAAGTAACTGGTATAAATCTAAGCAATTTTTATAAGCTTAAGGTAGATGAATAACAGCACTCTGTGTGCCATCAGTCCATGCAATAGAGTGATTGCAACTCAGTGTGATACTAGATCAAAGTGCACCCCTTCTTAAAAACATCTGGCCTTATAATACCGATGGATCCCACTTGAAATTGAGGGCTGTGGCTTATCTTAAAAATAATACAGAAAAAATGCATGATTTAATTGTGATTTTTTTCGCACTTTAGATATTTTGTGCCATTTCTATACAGATACATATATATATAAAGTATGTATTTATAATTTAATTTTTTTTTCTTTTGGCCAAATGCTGGAATAAACAGTGAGCATATCTGGTATATGTCATTATTTATTTATTAAATTGCAATTTTTTTTTAGAAAGAAAAAGAAAATAGCCACCAGTGTTCTTATAAAGATTATTTAAAAAGTTATTGCAGCAATGAGAAAAAGATGCAAGTTATTTTCTCTGCTTATTTTTATAAGTAAGAAAAAAAATGCATAACATTATAAAGTGGTGGATTCCTTATGAGAGCGAATTAAAAAAAAAATCTGGCCCCATGTTAAGTCTCTGCCTTCTTCTTTTTTACTAAAAAAAATCAATCCTTTTCCTAAACTGCAGCACTGATTGTCCTTTGAAAAATTGCAAAAGAACAAAATGCCTTTTTTGAATTGTTGGGAAGTGGAGTTATTTTCTGCTACTGTATATATCCTTTCCATTTGATCAGTTGAAGCTGACATGCAGAGTTTGAATCATTGGACGACAGCTAAAAATTCACTTGAGGTTACAGCAGTCACCTCTCCCCTCTAGGTCAGTGGTTCTCAACCTGTGGTCTGTGGACCTCTGGGGGTACACGATGTCGCCACAGGGGGTACACAAAGATTTGAAGAAATGTTATTTAAATCTTGAGTTAAGTCTTGGGGGTCCGTGACCACAAAAGATATTTAAAGGGTAAAGAAAACTGCTCTAGGTCCTATATTATCCAGGTTTTAATTCAAGAACATGCAACTAAGGAAAACTGGAGAGATTGATGGGCTTAGGGTACACATGAAGTTTGTAGATGTCTGTTTAATAAGGATGCTGACCAAGTGCTGAGAGGGACAAATGCTAGACAAAAGACATTGGAATTGCTGCTTGTTCAATCATCCAGTAATTTCTAAGCCATCATTTCACCAGGATTATTGCTTTGCGTTCTTGTAAGCTCCTACCTGTCTTCAGTGATAACACCTACCCATCTTGTCTTCCACTCACCTGTTTTTTTTTTGATAGCCAAAAAAATCACCCAAGTGGTTGAGCTGTTTCTTCTCACAATGAAAGGAATTTGCCTTCAGCTTGGATGAGGCATTTTCCAGTGATTTGGGATAATTATTATGTTATATAAGGGGCGACACTGGGCTTGTCGACAGGAAAGCCGACAGCCCAGGTTCAAGACCCAAGTGCCACACAATGGGATGAGCTCCTGTCCTCTTCCCAGCTCCTGCCAACTTAGCAGTACAAAAGCATGCAAATGCGAGTAGATAAATAGGTACCACTTTGATGGAAAGGTAACAGCTGAACACATGACTGGGGAAATGTCTTCAGACTGGAGATGAACACCGCCCCTTAAAGTTGGCTGCAACTAGCGGAGTAAAATCCACAGGGACTCCTATTATGTTATATACTAAGATGGATTTCTTTGCATATTTTTAACTTAGGAATGGGAATTGTATGCTACTCAGATAAATGAATGATAGTGCTAATTGTCAAGCAAGAATCACTAGTAATTTCTGCAGAGCAAGTCCTGCCCTCACTCTTCCTGGAACCACGAATCAATCATCATCAATAATACCAAGCATGGGGAAAGTGCTCATAGAACGTTTATTGAATATATTAGCACTTAGCAATAGCAATAGCACTTAGACTTATATACCGCTTCATAGTGCTTTACAGCCCTCTCTAAGTGGTTCACAGAGTCAGCATATTGCCCCCAACAATCTGGGTCCTCATTTTACCCACCTCAGAAGGATGGAAGGCTGAGTCAACTTGAGCCGGTGAGATTTGAACCGCCAAACTGCAGCTAGCAGTCAGCTGAAGTAGCCTGCAGTGCTGCACTCTAACCACTGCGCCACCTCGGCTCTTGTTCCTTGCACTCTTAATGTGGCCGTGGAAACAAATGCCCATTTCTATAGAGCTTCCTTGGATAAGGCGCACACAAAATGCATTTCTACAAGTCAAGGGTGATTGGCCTTCGCCAAAGATGAAGTCGGCTACAATCAAGTTGGCTTTAATGTGGTTTTCTGAATAGAAGGATATTACAATAGGTAGGTTTGCATTTGGTGGCTTTACAAACAGATTTCAAACCCAGCCCTGCCTCTCCAAGGCCGATTGAATCATCTGAGAATGACTGGCGGGTGTGCCTTGTAGAAACACAAACGGAATGAATGGGCAACCCCTGTTCATTGAAGAGCACCGTTCTCCTGCCAACCAGCTGAATTCCTGAGGTCAATCCAAGATGCCTCCGTTAAACTATCCTCAGTTAAACACTCAGCAAAAATGGCATTAGCAAATTCTTTTGAACAATGTGCACAAAGAGAAACAAGGGTCTGTGCTTTTAAAGAAGAATAAACAATTCAACCAGTCAAGGCTGTAGAGAGGTGACCACTTGGAAAGTTAATAAAAGGAGGCAGGGCTGATTCTTTCAAATAAAGAAGGCATGTGATTCAGTAGTATTTATTAGAGAGGAGAAAAACAGCGATGCAGATCTGGTTTTGTCCTATCCTGTACCTCTCCGTCTTCCCCATCCCCCATCTCAGAACAATGCTAATACAGGTAGTCCTCGAATTATGACTCAAGTTGGGATCGGAATGCCTGTTGCTAAGCAAGGCAGATGTTAAGTGAGCTGCACCCTCATTTACAACCTTGTTTGCCATAGTTACGCAAATCATTGCACTTGTTAAGTGAATTAAATAATCATTAAGCGAATCTCGCTTTCCCCATTGACTTTGCTTGTCACAAATCAGCTGGGAAGGTTGCAGATGGTGATCACGTGATTCCTGGGACCCTGCAACCATCATAGATACATGCCAATTACCAAGTGCTCAAATTTTGATTATGCGACTGGGAGATGCTGCGCTGGTTGTAAGTGTGGTCATAAGTCACTTTTTTCAGGGCCATTGTAACTGTGAACGATCACTTAACAAATGGTTGTAAATGGAGGGCTACCTGTATTCTTAGAGTGTTTGCAAGTTAGGGACAGTTATTATCTGGCTTATATATTCCATCTCTGAAGTATCCAGGACCACTTACTGTGTTCCAGACTGCCTCCCTAAATGAACAAACCGGATCCGGCCCGCACAGTACTTAGATCTGGCCCAAGGGATCACCCTGGAAACAGCGAAGGACCGGCCTGCGGTGCTTCTGCCAGTGAAAATGGAGCTTCGTTTTTGCTGGCAGAGGGTTGCAGGAGGCTGTGGCACAAAAAACGGAGCTCGGGAGCCCGTTTTCACTGGCAGAGTGCTCGGGCTGCCACAGGCGCCCCCGACACAAGTGATGTCAAGCTGGCCACGCCCACCTTGGTCCTCCAAGGTTAAACACAACCCTGATCCGGCCCTCAATGAAATCAAGTTTGACACCCCTGGGTTAGTTTTTGAAAAGCATGCTGACAAATTTCTGGGGAGGTCTAAGACGTGCAAAAAAAAAAAAAAGGGGGTGGGTGGCCCAGACAATCCTTGAGATTTTTGTGAGCCCAAAGCCACTCCTTTCTACCCATGCAAGTTTTTAAATGCAGGTGAGGTTTTCTGAAATGGCAAGGCCACCTTTTCCAGGAAAGCTCATCCTTCTTCCCATCTTCCTCTCAACTATTCCCCATCCAACAGACCAATAGGAACTGACAATTCATTCCCAGGTTATGAATGTCAATATTTTTTTTAAAAAGTACAACAAAAATCTAAAACAGTCTGAGAACCACGGGTTGTTTGACCTTTGCTTCAAAAAAAAAAAAAAAAATGTATTCTTTCCCCAACTCCATGGACATGTGTGCACTCACAACTCTACAATATTGCCCCCAAAGAAACAGGAGATTTNCGGCGGTTCAAATCCCACCAGGCTCAAGGTTGACTCAGCCTTCCATCCTTCCGAGGTGGGTCAAATGAGGACCCAGATTGTTGGGGGGCAATATGCTGACTCTGTGAACCGCTTAGAGAGGGCTGTAAAGCACTATGAAGCGGTATATAAGTCTAAGGGCTATTGCTATTGCTATTGCTAACCCAAAAAACCAACCTATTATTTAAGATTCCTGCAATTTCCAGAGAGACCAGGAGGTCTTACTCTAGAGCAGGGGTCTCCAACCTTGGCAACTTTAAGACTTGTGGACTTCAACTCCCAGAGTTCCTCAGCCAGGGAGTTGAAGTCCAGAAGTCTTAAAGTTGCCAAGGTTGGAGACCCCTGCTCTAGGATGCATTCCAACACCTGGAAAGGCATCTGTCACTCTGAAGCTGCTGTTTCCTCTTTCTTTGTCTTGGCTGTTCTTTTGATTTCCTTTTTCTCACCCAACAGGCATACACATATTTATTCTGAGCATGTATTTGGATGGTAGGTGTGGTCAGTGGTTAGAAACCACCAACCATCAAAAACAAATGAAAAGACTAACCATGTGACATCCTTTGAGAAACGAAACCATTAAAAAAAATTGAGAACTTCTCACTGAAAAAGAGTATTAAACTTGTCTGAGGTGGGTGAGAAAGTCCCCCAAATCATAACTCTGGGATCTGTTAGGAGATCCCAGAGTTCGAGAACAGAATCCTCCTTGGCACATATTCAGTCCAGAAATTCATCTTTGGAATTTGACCAGTATTCACCCATCCCCTTTTGTTTATAGAAACTCCGGTTCTCAGTTTTCTGCACAAATTATTTCACAAACTTATTTGGGGAGTGTGTAATTTTGCTGTTGCTGCTATTGCTAAATAAGACATTATTAAACTCCCATAAGCTAGGGGAAAAGGGACGTGGTGGCTCGGTGGCTAAGACACTGAGCTTGTCGATCAGAAAGGTCGGCAGTTCGGCGGTTCAAATCCCTAGCGCCGCGTAATGGGGTGAGCTCCCGTTACTTGTTCCAGCTTCTGCCAACCTAGCAGTTCGAAAGCACGTAAAAAATGCAAGTAGAAAAATAGGGACCACCTTTGGTGGGAAGGTAACAGCGTTCCGTGCGCCTTCGGCGTTGAGTCATGCCGGCCACATGACCACAGAGACATCTTCGGACAGTGCTGGCTCTTCGGCTTTGAAACGGAGATGAGCACCGCCCCCTAGAGTCGGGAACGACTAGCACGTATGTGCGAGGGGAACCTTTACCTTTACCTTTTTAAGCTGGGAAAAGATGATCTACAACAGTTCCATTCTATTTTCACGTGTTCAAGAACCCATCTTGTTATTCGCAATTCTTGAGTCATGTTCACAGTGGCAAAATTTGGAGACCAGGCTCTGAGTCTCTTCGATAACTGAGTTAGAGAAAAGGGTGACATGAGATCAGGAGCTCTTCTAGACGGGTGAATAACCCCAATAATGGTGTGAGAGGAACATCTCGCACGGTCCTGTGTATTGCATTGCAACAATTGCCAGAATTCCTGTCTCGGTGATATTCTGTTCAGTGGAAAATGTCAACGTAATGGTTTGGAATGTGTTTTGTATGCTTTCAACCCCTGGTATTTCCAGTCACAAGGAATAAGGATGTGGTCATCAGAAAGATTTTAATCTTAAAACTCAGGGGTCCCAAAGGTGCTTTTTCAGAAGGCAACTGGACTTTCTTGTTTTTTCTTTTGAAGGCGTTTCGCTTCTCATCCAAGAAGCTTCTTCAGCTCTGACTGGATGGTGAGGAATGGAAGGATTTATATTCCTTGCAGACAGCTGGTCATTTGCATCTTTTTAGAGGGTCATTGAAGCACTTGGAGGTTTATCTGTGTCCTCAGGGTCACCTGAGTGGTGCTCCTGGTTCCTGTAGTCTGCAATTCTTTTCCCTCTGGAAATCCATTCCTACTCCCACACCATTCAAAGGGTGTTCATTCCAAATTGTATAGCTAAAAGTCTTTAGATATTCTCAGTCATCCAGGACACAGATAAACCTCCAAGTACCTCAATGACCCTCTAAAAGGATGCAAATGACTGCAAGGAATATAAATCCTTCCATTCCCCACCATCCAGTCAGAGCTGAAGAAGCTTCTTGGATGAGAAGCGAAACTTCTTCAAAAGAAAAAAACAAGAAAGTCCAGTTGCCTCCTGAAAAAGCACCTTTGGGACAACCATGACCTGGATGACTGAGAATCTCTACAGACTTAAAACTCAGGGGATTGAATCAGCCAGCATATTTGATGTCAAGTCTAATGGGTGTACAGGGTGGGTCACAGCTCAAAAGCGAAGCAATTTATAGTTTCCAAATTCAACCTTTCACATCTTCACAAAGAAGATGGATCTTGCTTGAAACTTTGGACAACCTTGATCAGACATGATGAAAGAGCTTTTCTACAGAGACCCTCTTAAATGTGGTTGGTCTACTAGAAATTCTGAGGATTTGCATCTGGACGGCACCAGACTGTTGGGAAATTGAAGTAGGCAAAATTGGGTAAAATGAACCAGTGCTTCCTTATCTACTTAATTATAATTTATAGTCTGTCCATGTTTTATGTGGCTCTATATTATTAATACTGCCGAGCAAATGGTTAAAAGGAAACCAAGAGCTATTAATATTTTAATGAAAAAAAAAATACACGAGCTCTTAAAACTAGGAAAAGTGGACAATTGTGAGTGATTTGATGTGACTCAGCACCAAAGAGTTGAGTGATATTCTGCTCTTTTTTAGCTTTGTTGTATAACAAGGAAGAAACTGGCTCAAATTTTCCTGGCCCTCACCCTTCCTGCTTCTCCCTCTCTCTTCTTTTTTCTCACACCCCCCCCAAGCCCCACCCTATCTCAGTCCAAAGGCTAAAGAAATAAAGGAAAGTAAAATCATAAGGCTTTTGAAATGAATTATATAAAATGATTGAGGTGTGAAGTTGTCTTCTTGTATTCTGCTTCCCGAAGGCTATCACTTACACTATAATATTAAGTGCCAATGTCCTGATCTGCTTTATTCGTTTTTTGTAGATGTATTCATCTACAGATAAGAAAACAAAAGAATAAGCTATTGTGCACTCATTTCTATTAGGGGTGGACAATGAGAGGTCCAGACTTACATTCAGCCTTCAAACTCCCTTTTGTGCAGATTTAACCACTATGAGTGCTGAAAATCATGCCAAGATATTATTTTCTTTTGAGATCGGAATCAAACAAGATACACTGTAAAGCATGCTTAATGTTGTTTTTAACAATACTCTTCCCCCGACAAAAGACACTCTTTGTCTTATCTACTTTGTTAAACCCCACCTGCTTTCAATTTTTCCCATCCACCATGTCTCTTAGCCTCATCCCAAAAGATAAGTGCAGAAACCATACATCAACATATTCAGTTCAATCCAGAATAGTGCTGGAAGAGAGGTCTTCTAGTCCAATCCCCTGCTTGGAGGTCTTCTAGTCCAATCCCCTGCTTGGAGGTCTTCTAGTCCAATCCCCTGCTTGGAGGTCTTCTAGTCCAATCCCCTGCTTGGAGGTCTTCTAGTCCAATCCCCTGCTTGGAGGTCTTCTAGTCCAATCCCCTGCTCAAGCAGGAGATCCTATACCATTTCAGACAGGTGACTGTCCAGTCTCTTCTTAAATACCTCCAGTGATGGAGCACCCACAACTTCTGAAGGCAAACTCTTCCACTGGTTAATTGTCCTCACTGTTAGGACATTTCTTCTTAATTCCAGGTTGCTTCTCTCCTTCATTAGTTTCCATTCATTTTTTTCTTGTTTCCATCCATTGTTTCATCTATTTGCTCTTCTGCAATTTACATAACATATCATCTTCTTGAATAGGATGTCTATCTTCTTTCCTCTTCAAGCAGCTATGTTTTGCGACCAAATGGAATCTAAATGTTTGAGGCTAAAGTGGTTACAAATTTGAACATCTACTGGACTATTTACCTAGTTTTTACATTTGATAGCCCTTCTAAGAATGGGTTGCAACCAGTGGGATGCTGCTGGTTCGGACCGGTTCGCCTGTACCGGTGGCGGAAATTTGCACCCGCTCACCGAACTGACAGCAATGGCCGGCTGTCCACGCCCCCGAACTGGTCCTCCGGTCGCCGCAGCTGGCAAAGAACCCTCTGCACATGCACAGAGGCTTCTGCGCATGTGCAGAGGGTCATTTCCCCAATGTGACATAGGTGCGTGCGCTCGCTTTGCTCGTGCGCACACGCAAAATGCACACTTCTGTCATGATGCAAACCGGTAGGGAAGGTAAGTGGAACCCACTCCTGGTTGCAACCAAAACAAAGGTCAAATACAGGGATGGTAGGCACGCTGGTGCGATAATGCACGCCCCTTACAGACCTCTTAGGAATTGGGTGAGGTCCATGGTAGACAGTTTAAGGTTGAAGCTGTGGGGGTTAGAGGATGTAACAACGGAGTCAGGTAGAGCATTCCACGCATTGACCACTCTGTTGCTGAAGTCGTATTTTCTGCAATCGAGTTTGGAGTGGTTTACCTTGAGTTTGTATCTATTGTTTGCCCGTGTATTATTGCGGTTGAAGCTGAAGTAGTCATTGACCGGTAGGATGTTGTAGCAGAGAATTTTGTGTACTACGCTTAGGTCAGAAATGAGAAATGATTTCTGAATCATTTTGAATCATTTTCAAAAATCATTTTGAATCAGAAATGAGAAATGGCCCTATCTATTAATTTTCTGGTTTGTCCTTGCAAAACTCTTGAGATGTTCCTAAGATGTCTTGGTAGAACACAATTCAGTGCAAAATAAGAGATGATTAAAGCAACTGCACCATGCCTGGGGAAAAATGTATTTGCTCTTATGCTCTTGGTTTTTTTGCCTTGCCCTTTTTGCAAAATTATCCCAAAGGCTAAAAGCTGCCCTTTGTCTTCTTGAACCCCAGTTTAAACACATTAACCAGCTAAGCAGAGCATATTATGGTGGGTCGCATAGTCAGCCAGATGTATAGACTCGACTGGCATTTTTTTCGAGTCCTTCCCAAGGACCTGCTGTTGTTTGAATTCTTCTTCTTATCAATTTGAAACTTACTTTTTCCCTAAGAACTTGGGGGAGGGGGTTGTGGGTGTGCATAATACTTCCTCCTCCTATTTCATCTCAGCGACAATTCAGGAGTGCAAATACAGAGTAGAGCTCAAGTTTCAGAAAACGTTTTCAGAGGGGAAATCTGAACCAATACGCATTTGCAAAACAGCTCCAGCACACGTACGCTTGTGGACAAGGTAGGGTTAAGCCTGGAGAAGATGGGATCCAAGATGACGGAATACTTTATCTTTCCATCAGAGGAAGGGACTTAAAGCAGATCCACCCAAACCTCTTGAGGGACACTAACAGGGTCAAGGAGCAGGTTTCCCTTAAGGAGGGGAGTGGAACTTCGGGGAAGAAAATCTGATTAATGCAGAGACGGGGGGGGGGAATTAACAGCTTTGGCCAAACCCTTAATACAAACATTGCAAAGCATGTCCTTTCCAGTCATTCCAGATCTCAAATTGTCCAAACTGATTATAGAAGAGGACTAGAGAAGCATCAAACACAGGTTAGTTATATAGGCAAAATTCAAATTTAATATGTTCTCTTATTCTTATTATTTCATACATACATCTCGTTTTAGAGGCTTTGCTCAAATAATTTTCAGGGTTTCTACAATACAGTGAACCAAACATTAGCCCTACTGTGTGGTTTTATACATAACACAAAAGGCTAAAAGCTTCTCTCCTAATTTTCATTAACTAACAAGCTGATTTAGAAGTCATTGTGGGTCATAGACAGAGTATGAGAGTTATTTTCCTGCCAGGTTCCTTAAAAATACCTATGATTTGTTAACTGATACATATTTTTATTGCTGCTGTCGTTCAGTCACTAAGTCATGTTTGACTCTACGTGACCTCATAGACCAGGGGTGGGTTCCTCCCAGTTCAGACCGGTTCTCCCGAACTGGTAGCGGCCCACTGGTGATGTCACGATGATGTCACTGAACCGGATCGGTCGGTGCTGGTCCGTGGGGGCCACCATCTTTTTTTTATTTTTATTTTTTAAAAAAATTAATTTTTTTTTAAAAAAATTTCCCCTTCTGAGCATGTGCAGAAGCCGACTGCCGGCACCGTGCATGCGGTCCCCATCTTTTTTTCGGCTTTGTTTTTTTCTTTTTTTCCTTTTTTTGCGTTTTTGTTACTGCGCAGGCGCGCACGCCCACAAGGCACGGGAGAG
>QLTV01003669.1:137469-160205 GCA_003457575.1 Thermophis baileyi
TACTCCATCCCCTTCTACTCATCTCCTTTCCACTCCATTCCATTCCATTCCATTCCATTCCATTCTATGCTATTCTATTCTGTTCTTCTATTCTATTCTATTCTATTCTATTCTACTCTACTCTACTCTACTCTACTCTACTCTACTCTACTCTACTCTACTCTACTCTACTCTACTCTATTCCATTCTATTGCTTAACCCTAACCCAAACCCAAACGCAGCAGTGTTTGAATTGTGCAGTACCCACATAGGCCACAAAGAGGCAAACTTGGGGGAAAAAACCCTCTAAAAATATTCATTACTGCACAGTGATGGTATATAAGCAAGAAAATTGAACTGTTTCGTGGGAGAAATTCCCTTTATGAAAAACATAATAAAGGACTTACTACCATAATTGCGCCCAAAAAATTTCCATTACTGAGCAAGACAGCCGTTAGGTGAGTTTAGCCCCCATTTGTGACCTTTCTTCCCACCGTTATTAAGTGAATCACTGCAGTTGTTAAGTTAATAACACGATTGTTAAATGAATCTGGCTTCCCCCTTGACTTGGCTTGTCAGAGGGAAGCAACCGGTGATCATATGACCCTGCAACCATCATAAAGTCATGCCAGTTGCCAAGCAACCGAGTTTTGATCACGTGACCCACTGGGATACTGCCAGTGGTGAAATGCAGCCGGCTCTTACCGCCTCGCGGGAGGCGGTAGTGCCGACTGCACAAAGCCCCGCCCACCTGCGCCGACGTCATGACGTCCCTTTTGGGGGACAATTTTTAGGCTCTGCGCATGTGCAGAAGGCTTTGTGCGTGCACGGACATTTGCAAGCCAGTAGGGAAGGTAAGTGAATTTCAGCCCTGGATACTGGACCCAAATTTTGTTCCAGTGACAGTGGGAATGCTGCAACAGTCATAAGTATGAAAAACAGTCATAAGCCGCTTTTTTTGGTGCCGAGGTAACTTCGAACAGTTACTGAAGGAATGGTTGTAAGTCGAGTCCCACCGGTATTCGTTTCCACAACCAATGGAGAAAATGCATAAACTAACATTCTCTCTTTATCTCACACAGACACATACATATATACACACACACTGAAGCCCTGTAGGGAATTATTCCTGTTCCCAGCAACCTCCCAGCTTTTGTCCTTTCTCCAAATGGGATGCTTTGAGTTCCAGTATTAGACAATGTAGAGAACAAAATAAACTCGGAACAGATTACCAGAGTTGGAAGGGACCTTGTAGGTCATCTAGTCCAACCCCCCGCCCAAGCAGGAGACTCTACACTATTTCTGACAAATGGCAGTCCAGTCTCTTCTTGAAAGCCTCCAGTGATGAAGCTCACACAACGTCTGAAGGCAACGTCTGTTCCATTGGTTGATTGTTCTCACTGTCAGAAAATGTCTCCTTATTTCTAGGTTAAATCTCTCCTTGTTCAGTTTCCTTCCATTATTCCTTGTCCGGCCTTCAGGTGCTTCGGAAATTAGCTTGACCCCCCTCCTCTCTGTGGCAGCCCCACAAATATTGGAATATTGCTATCACGTCTCCCCTGGTCCTTCTCTTCACTAGACTAGCCATGCCCGGTTCCTGCAACTGTTCACATTCACATCTCTCAGCATTTCTGAAGCAAGCTACCTCGTCTTTCAAGCCATATCTTTCTTTCCTATGATTGATAAATTTCCTATTTTACAGCTGCCTTTAAGGCTAGACTGCTTCCCATACCAGCTGATAGGAATAAGAGCATGCATTTCAAGAACTGCAAACAGTAGTAAAATCCTCCAAGGGAGCATGAACATTATGAGCAAGGATGCTGAATGTCAAGGCCCTCCCTATTCACGAGGACAATGCACAGCCCATCACAAGACTGAAATCCCATAGACCAGCTTGGAAAACAGCTATTCACTTAACATCCACTTAGTTTAACCCCAAGAACGCCTGGAGAGAGGAATTGTCCACGGTATCGTCTTGTGGCCTGACCATTAGTGATCCCTCTACCAAACCACCTGGTTTTGACCTGCCTCGCTTTGTCTGCTCGAAACTGAACAGAATTAGGTGTGATTAGGAAGATGTGCCTCTGCCCTGTATCAGTGGGGATGGAAAGATTTCCCTTGTTGGGATGGTGGGGCTGATATGCAAACTGTTAAACGTATCGTGCAAGATTGGTCACAACATGCCTTCCCTAGAACAGGGGTCCCCAATTTGTGGGCTAGGAGGGCTTTGCAAGTGGGCCGTGGAAATGGCCGGTAAGTGCACGTGTGCACACATATCCTCACTTGCGTGAGTAGCAGGCAAGTGCATCAGGGGTGGGTTCCACTTACCTTCCCCACCGGTTCACATCGGGACGTTCCCTCGCGCAATTTTGCTTCCGCACATGCTCGGTAGCTGCAATCAGCCCGAAACACAGCTGAGGAGCTGGTCAGCTGTGCTTCGGGCGAAGGAATAAAGGTCAGTATAAACCCGGGGGCGGGCAGGAGGGCCCTTTTTCAAGCAGCAGAACAGGAAAAACCTTCCAAACAGTAAAAAATTCGCAAAAAATTCACAAAAAAAGATGGCGGCACCCACGGACTGGCACCGACTGAACCAGATCCGTGACGTCACCAGCGGGTCGCTAGTTGTTCAGGTGATCCAGTCCGAACCGGGAGGAACCCACCCCTGAAGTGCATGTGTGCACGCTGATTTGCCTGAGCGGCAGGTGCGCGTGCATGCCACTTGCAGAAATAGAGCTACACTACGCACACACTTGCCGGCCACTTGCACGACCATCCCCTCCCTGCCCCCCCACCCCCCGCCAATCTGCAAAGCCGGAAACATTGGGGAACTCTGGCCTAGAAGATCTGCACAGAGCAACGCCAGAGGCGATCGCCTGGATAGCTGAATGGGACATCCAATTATGAGGTCACTGCCATACCCCCATTGAAGTTTTAATAGAATTACGTAGATTGTATGTGCATGTTTAGCAATAGCACTTAGACTTGTATACCACTTCACAGTGCTTTACAGCCCCTCTCTAAGTGGTTTACAGAGTCAGCCTATTGCCCCCAACAATCTGGGTCCTCATTTTACCCACCTCGGAAGGATGGAAGGCTGAGTCAACCTTGAGCTGGTTAGGATCGAACTCCTGGCAGTGGGCAGTCAGCCTGCATACTGCATCCTAACCATTCAACAGTGCTCTGTTGAACGAGATGGCAGGGTGCAAGAACTGAGGCGACACCGTGTATGCGCTAAATCATAACCTTTATTAACAATGAACTCTGTAACAACTAGAATAACGATCTGAGGTAACGCCATTTGACAGCTCCCTTTTATAGTCGGCTGTCAAATGGAACAGCCAATCACATCCATTCTTAGTTCTCGCTCCTAGAGCGGCCCCATGTGGAATACCGGAACATTACACCCCTTTCCGCCAAGTTGGCGCACGCGTACTCCTGCAAATATGCCGGATGGCGTCGGATCCGTCCAGATCTTCATGGCTCCACGGCGCTCTCATCTGAGTGCGGAGCAGAGGCGGTCGAGGTTGGGGCAGGCTGCCCCCCTTCTGCTTTGCTCCTAGGAGGGCTCCCTTCTGGTGCCGACACCATCGATTCAGGTGAGACATGCTGGGGCATTTCGTTGGAGTGGGTGTCAATTGACAATGGCTGCTGGCTGCGACCCAGCTCCCCGGAGATAGGACAAGGCGCATTCGGCAGACTTTGTTCTTGTTCGGAACTGGTCGCTGCTGTCCACCGGGCCCTAAGCTGATCGATGTGGCGGTGCCACACTCGACCGTCCTCTAATGATATACTGTACGAGCATGGTCCAGACACGCCCACAATCGTGCCAGGCAGCCACAAGGGATGACCTAGGTAATTCCTAGCGTAAACCTGGCTTTAAGAACAGGAGGGGCGAGCCAAATCTAGGGGCTTTTCTGGGACGAACAGGGAGTGTAATCTGTCGAGAGTAGTTCTCAGACACCTGCCCATCAGTAGCTCCGCTGGGCTCTTGTTAGTAGACACGCAAGGCGTCGTGTGTTGGATTAAGAGCAGTTCACCTATCTTTGCCTGTCAATCCCCAGGGCCTAACTTAGTCAGGGTTTCCTTAGTTGAGCGCACCATGCGTTCGGCCATTCCATTACTGGCTGGGTGCCAGGGCGCAATCAGGCCGTGCCTGATACCTAAACTAGCTAAGAAACTCTCAAACACTGAGGAAGTTAGTTGAGGCCCATTATCCAAAATCAGTAGATCAGGTAATCCGTGGGTGGCGAAGAGAGCCGTGAGGCTTCATATGACGGCCTGTGGTGGAATGCATTAAAAGATGCATTAACCGCACCTCTAGCCACTTGGAGAACGCGTCGACCACCACTAAAAACATCTGCCCCTGCACCGGGCTAGCAAAATCGACGTGGATGCGTGACCACGGGCCCGCAGGGGATTCCCACTCCCGGGGCGGGGACTTTGGAGGTGCAGCTCTGGTTGCCTGACAAGGAGAGCAGGTAGACACCCACTCCTCAATTTCTCTATCTAACCCCGGCCACCACACATAACTGCGGGCCAGCGCTTTCATGCGCACGATGCCCGGGTGGCCCTTATGTAACATTTCCATAATGACCACCCTATCCCCCCAGAGCACGCAACCCTGCAAAACGGAGAGCTCCAATTGGCGGACCTTAAAGGGAAGGAACTCCTGGTACAATTTATAATCAGGCCACCCCCTACGGACCCAAGTCATCACTCGGAACATCACTGGATTCCTTGCGGCCACGTTAGCAATATCGAGCTCGGTAATCGGGAGTCAAAGGTTGGAAATGGTGAGGACAGACGTCGCAGGGGCCAGGTCTTCCAGGGTGATAGGCAGGGGGCAGCGGCTCAAAGCATTGGCGTGAGCCAAGTGCTTCCCCGGCCAATGGGTTAGAATGTAGTCGTAGCTGGCCAGGAACACCGTCCACCGGGTCATCCATGGAGACAGTACTAGAGGAGTCTGACGGTCGCCTGCCAGAAGCCCAAGAAGGGGCTTATGGTCAGTCACCAATTCGAAGTGGCGGCCGTAGAGATAGTGGTGAAATCGCCACACTCCAGCAACCAAAGCCAGTGCCTCCTTGTCAATCTGGCTATAGTGGCGTTCGGCCGCAGTCAGAGTCTTTGAAAAGAAAGCAATCGGAGCCTCCGAGCTGTTGGGCAGCCTATGGCTTAAGACTGCCCCCACCCCGTAAGGTGAGGCATCACAAGCCAGGACCAGCGGCAGGTGCTCACAGTATTGGGCAAGGACGGCATTTGACACGAGCAACTGTTTGACAGCCGCGAAAGAGGCTTTCTCACGCTTACCCCAACACCACAGTGTGTTAGTGTCGAGAAGGCGATGCAGCGGTTCCGCCACAGATGCCTTATGTGGGAGAAATATGGCATAAAAGTTCAAAAGGCCAAGGAAAGCCTGCAGTTCTGATCGCTTGGTGGGCGCTGGCGCGTCCTGGATGGCCCTAGTCTTGGCTGCGGTGGGATGGATTCCGGATGAGTCCACAAGGAATCCCAGGAATTCCACCTGCGGGACAGCGATGAAACACTTCTCTCTCTTGACCCTGAGGCCGACTTGCTGGAATTTGGCAAGGACTGCTCGTACGCGGGTCATCAATTCTGGGCGGTTGGACGCAGATATTAAAACGCTGTCAAAGTACGGAATCGTCCCTGGGATTCCATGTAAGAGCCGTTCCATTAAGCTCTGGAACAACCCAGATTCCAAACTGGAGGTGGCAGCAACGAAAAGCCCCATGATGTGTAATGATGGTCTGGGCTTCAGCAGCTGCTTCTTCCACAGGCGGTTGCTGGTATGCCTGGGATAAGTCTAGCTTTGCAAAAATGGCACCACCTCCCATAGAGTGAAGCAAGTGCTGGACGACTGGCACAGGGTACGCATGGGCAGGTAGGGCGCGGTTAACGGTACATTTATAGTCAGCACACAAACGAATACTGCCATCAGGTTTGACAGGTGTCACGATGGGTGTCTCCCATCTCGAATGATCCACCGGTTTTAACACGCCCAGGGAAATCAACCTGTCAAGTTCAGCGTCAACTTTGGGCCTCAAAGCAAGAGGCACTCGATGAGGCTTGAGGCGAATGGGTGTTATTAGAGGGTCTAAATTGAAAGACACAGGAGTGCCCATATATGTCCCCAAACTGCCATCGGAAACGGAGGGAAATTCCTTAGCTAAAGAGTCACAGTCCTCATCATTCTTAACAGAGTTAATGCCTCCGATTGTTAACCCTAAGGAGGAAAACCAATCAAGTCCTAGGAGGCTTGTGAGGGGCTTCTCTACTATGACTAGGGGTAGCCGGTCACTGAAATTCTTATATTGGACGCTGAAATAGCCCACTATAGGGATAGGCGTGCCCTGATAGTCCTTAAGCGCCAAAGGGCAGGGCTTCAGGCGTCGCTTGGACATCTTTGGGAGCAGTCGCTTAAGCGTGCACTAAGACACAATGGACACGGCGGACCCCGTGTCCACTTCCATGGGGCAGGCCCTTCCTCCGATCAGGACCGTTATGTGGATCTTCTCCCCGGGCGAGTGATGTGTTTGGCAGACAGCAGATTGAGGGAACAGTTCTCAGCGGTAGATCACATAGCAATGGTCTCTCTGTTTAAAGGACCCCGATGGCTGCCGTTTCGCAGAGGGATAGTTGGCTGCTTGGCCGGACTGCCACGGAGGGGGCTTTCCCGCTCGACAAACTTTGGCAATGTGGCCGCGCCGGCCGCACCAGCAGCAGATGGCATCCTTGAAAGTACACAGCGCCCTCAGGTGAGTACCCTGATACATGGAGTTTGCGCGGGCGCGCGACCCCTGGACCAGCTATGTTTCTGGGCCTCATTAAGGCGGCAAATCTCATCTTCAGGGCTTAGCTCACTCTCAGGCATATCAAGGAGGGGGTCGATTGCGTTTGTTCGCCTCATCGAGGAAGGGCTTTGGGTCACATCCATCTCGGCCAGAGACAGGGATGACATCTCAGCAGCATGGGCCTCGTCTAAAGCAACCTGGAAGGTGAGGCCGTGCATAGCGAGAAGGCGGCATTTGAGGCAGCTATCTCTGACGCTGAAAACTAAACGATACAAGAGATAGTCTTCTCAATTGAAGAACTCACAATAGAGTGCGGCTTTCATCAGGGCCACAACGTACTGGTTAATGGTTTCTCCTTCCCCTTGGTTCCTATGGTAGAATGCATAATGCCTTGCACATCGGGAGGGCAGAGGGGCGTAGTGGTCTTTGAGTTTGGCCAGCATAGCCTTCCATGACATGGCGTGGATGGACTGAGGGGCAAAAAGTGCCCGCGCCATCACAAACATCTCAGTCCTGCAAAATCCCAAGAAGTAAGCGCGTTTCCTATCCCCCGATAGCTCCGTGTATGCATTGGCTATGAGGGAACATTCAAACCTTGCCACATAGGACTCCCACATCTCGGCGGGTGGGTTAAAAGGCGCAAAAGTGTGTTGAGTCGCCATTTCCATCCCTCAGGATCGAGGGTGGCTTCAGCGAGCGATGTCTCGTCACCAGTGACAGCTCTGTATAGTGACCACTCCTCGCCTCAGTTTTGCCATCCCACCTTCGTTGCCAGTGCTCTGTTGAACGAGCTGGCAGGGTGCAAGAACTGAGGCGACACCCTGTATGCGCTAAATCATAACCTTTATTAACAATGAACTCTGTAACAACTAGAATAACGATCTGAGGTAACGCCGTTTGACAGCTCCCTTTTATAGTCGGCTGTCAAACGGAACAGACAATCACATCCGTTCTTAGTTCCCGCTCCTAGAGCGGCCCCGTGTGGAATACCGGAACATTACACTAACCACTGTGCCACCATGGCTCATTTGCTTCTCTTTTGTCAGGTTCTTATCATACGCTAAATAAATAAGCATGAACAGCCACGAAGAGGGGCACAGAGGAGAATTGCAAAACGTGTGGTGATGTCACAATGCAAATTATGTGACTGGCATCCATTTCAGAGTAAGGGGTCTGCCAGGTATGGTCAAAAAAGCTAAGAAGCTCCAGACATAAAAACTGCATCTTTGTGACTCCTTTGACCATGCTCTACAGCAGAGGTGTCAAACTCAAGGCCCAGGGGCCAGATCCGGTCCACGGGGTGCTTAGATCTGGCCGGGGGGGGGCCACCCTGGAAACAGTGAAGGACCGGCCCATGATGCCTCTGCCAGCGAAAACGGAGCTTGGGAGGGCTGCATGCGGCCCTCCCAAGCTCCGTTTTCACTGGCAGAGGGTTGCAGGAGGCCGTCGTAGCCGAAACAGAGCTTGGGAGCCCATTTTCGCGGGCAGAGTGATTGGGCCACCACAGGCACCCCCGACACGAGTGATGTCGAGCTGGCCACGCCCACCCTGGCCACGCCCACCCCAGTCCCCCAAGGTCAAACACAACCTTGATGCAGCCCTCAATGAAATCGAGTTTGACATCCCTGCTCTACAGAGTATCTTGATCAAGGTACAAGTACAAAGTCCAGGTTTGTATTATAACATTCAAAGCACATTTTAACATAATCCAACATCAGAGTTTGGTACCAGATGCTTAGTAAAATCTCACAGACAAAACCAAACCAATAAAACTTATCCAGAGGAAAACTAAAGAAGAAAATGAAATGTTAAGGCCTACTTACTTTGAAAGTGGCTGTGTTTGGGCAAGGGGGAGCTCTGATTGCAAAACCTTCTTCAGCTGGGTTTTCACAACCTACTACCTAGACCAGCATTTCTCAATCTCAGCAATCTCATGCAGACTATCCCAAAGGTGCTTTTTTCACGAGGCAACTGAACTTTCTGGTTTTTCTTTTTCTTTGAAGATGTTTCGCTTCTCATCCAAGAAGCTTCTTCAGCTTCTTGGATGAGAAGCGAAACGTCTTCAAAGAAAACACCAGAAAGTCCAGTTGCCTTGGGACAACTGTGACCTGGATGACTGAGAATCTCCAAAGACCCTCATGCAGGCTAGGGAATTCTGGCAATTGAAGTCCACCCCTTTTAAAAGTTGTTGAGATTTGAGGAGCATTGTACTAAATGAGTAGTTGAATAAAGAGGCAGTCAGAAACTGGACTAAGTCAAGAAAGTTGCATCGATGGGCTTATTCAGTTGCAGGAGTCAAACTTGATCCCACAGCCTTGGGATATCTTGAATATCTTGAATCTCATCATCATCATCAGAGTTGGAAGGGACCTTGGAGGTCTTCTAGTCCAACCCCCTGCTTAGGCAGGAAACCCTATACCATTTCAGACAAATGGTTGTCCAATCTCTTCTTAAAAACATCCAGTGTTGGAGCATTCACAACTTCTGGAGGCAAATTGTTCCACTGATTAATGGTTCTCCGTTCTCACTGTCAGGAAATTTCTCCTTAGTTCTAGGTTGCTTCTCTCCTTGATCAGTTTCCATCCATGGCTTCTTGTCTACCTGATAGACAACTCTAGCAGAGAAACCAGTAACTCTAGAATCCATGTATCCCTCCAACAAAACAGCTTGGTGACCATTGTTGGAGGTCTCGAGTTGATCCTTTCACTGTC
The DNA here is from genome assembly GCA_003457575.1 of Thermophis baileyi. Lineage (NCBI taxonomy): Eukaryota > Metazoa > Chordata > Lepidosauria > Squamata > Dipsadidae > Thermophis > Thermophis baileyi. The sequence continues at coordinate 146,969 of QLTV01003669.1, forward strand.
CCAAACTGAACTGCTTCTGTTGGGGTGTTAAAAGGTCATTTCCCACAGGCGTAGAGCAAACATTAACAATGTGCATTACAGGTGAAAAGCTCCCGCTAAGCGGTTGAGCATATTACAAAAGCATCACCCCACGGCCCACCCACCCTGCACACCATCTAAGCATTTCAACAGTCAGCCACAAGTCTTAATTTCCTCTCCAGAAGCTGGGAAGGAGGGGGGAGTGTAGAGGGGGGGTGCAGCCCACTTCAGGGCAGAGTGATGGCAAAAACCTGCCCCTATTATACTCTGGGTTTCCTATTGCTGCATAAATCTTTCCTCTGCAGCTGTTAAGGGGATCACGGTGTGGAGTTATTGTCACCTCCTGACAGTTCCTAAAAATGTCGCAGAGAATAGAAAGGTGAGATGAATGGTTACAGAGAAAACCCATTCAGCGGAAAGCATAGGAGAAATTATCTGCTTAATCGACCCAGGCATTTATTGACATTAATTACAGAGTAATTATTAAGTTGAATTAAGCCAACTGTTGCTTGTCAGAGTTCCTTCGGACAAGGAGTGCCATCTGTTAAACACTTACTCAAAGGACCAGCATTTAAAGAGCTCAATGCTCTTTGGGATACTTAAGAAATAATGTCAGTCTTCAAGACATTCTTGAAGTAGATCCTCTCCAGCCATTTCCCTGGTGGAAAGACCATTCCTACATCTGGCTTTTAACAGTGCATTTTCTGCATGTTTATTTTGGGCTGGATGGAGAGCCTTCCCACCAGAAAGGAAGATAGTCTTGAATTTATGTTGACTGCTTCCTCAAAGGAAGCTTAAATAGAAATATATATATATATCCTATTTGAGATCTAGAGGGGTCCTTGGTACTCTTTGAGTTTGGTTGTTTTCTGCCAGATGTTTCATTACCCAAATTAGGTAACATCTTACCTAGTTTGGGTAATGAAACATCTGCAAGAAAACATCCAAGCTCAGAGACCACCAAGGACCCCACAGTCCTTTTCTCCTCCTCCTCCTCCTCCTCCTCCTCCTCCTCCTCCTCCTCCTCTTCCTTCCTCCTTCCTCCTCCTCCTCCTCTTCCACCCCACAAACCCCATTTCCTTCTAGCACAGATGATGTTACCTAATTTGGGTAATGAAACATCTGCAAGAAAACATCCAAGTTCAGAGACCACCAAGGACCCCACAGTCCTTTTCCTCCTCCTCCTCTTCCTTCCTCCTTCCTCCTTCCTCCTCCTCTTCCACCCCACAAACCCCATTCCCTTCTAGCACAGATGATGTTACCTAATTTGGGTAATGAAACATCTGCAAGAAAACATCCAAGCTCAGAGAGCACCAAGGACCCCTCATTTCAATCCTGAGCTACAAACATGCTCCTTTATGGTACTATATTCTTATCAGATCTGCTTTAAAGGAGAAGGAAAGAATCATCTTCTATCTTAATCTTGAAATAAAGACACTGCAGTCAGTGGAGGTTGTTTCCTGTTTAAATGCATTTATCTGCCTTTCTCAATTTGTGCCAATCTGAACTATTGCTCAGTGGTAAAGTATGTCCTAGTAAACAGGACATCTCAGGGTTCAGTGGTATACACAGATTCAAGAGTCACGTTGTAGGGAAGATGGTCGCCATAAAAATTGAATGAAAATAATAAAACAAATATATAAAGATGACAGTATCGGACTACAGTACTCAACAGATTAACTGCAACCAATTTTGGTCACCATACTACAAAAAAGATGTTGAGACTTTGGAAATAGTTCAGAGAAGAGCAACTAAGATGATCTAAGAGACCAAAACCTATGAAGAACAGTTGCAGGATTTGGCTTTGGCTAGTCTAGAGAAAAGAAGAATTAGGGGGGTCATGATAGCAGTATTCCAGTATTTGAGAGGCTGCCACAAAGAAGAGGGGGTCAAATTATTTTCCAAAGCACCAGAAGGCAGGACAAGAAATAATGGTTGGAAACTAATCAAGGAGAGAAGCAATCTGGAATTAAGGAGAAACTTCCTAACAGTGAGGACAATTAACCCATGGAACAGCTGGCCTTCAGAAATCGCTCCATCACTGGAGGTTTTTAAGAAGAGACTAGACAATCACTTATCTGAAATGGTATAGTTCTCCTGCTTGAGCAGGGGGCTGGACTAGAAGACCTCCAAGGTCCCTTCCAGCTCTATTCTATTCTAACTTTGGAGAATGCAGCTAGTTTTTAATATTTTTATTTATTACATTTATATACCATCTATCTCACTTCCAGATTTCTTGCTGTACACTTAAGTTGTCACTGTAGAACTGCCACTTCCTACAGAAACACAAAAATAAGCTCTCTGTTGTGTTGGGTTCACAATGCTAGACTATAGTTCCCATAATCTTCAGTCAATGTGAAGGACATGCCAATGGGCACAATAGGCATTGTAGTTCTATGGATCTGGAGGGGCTCAGAAGGTGAAGGATTGTGCAAAGATGTTTTTAATTATTTTTTTAAATCATTAAATGAAAATTAATTTTTCAAAAGCATCCTTGAAACAAAACATTGTGGTTTTTTTTTCAACCTAGGGATATCTGAAAAGGAAGCACCTGCTCTTATTTCTGAGTTGGAGGCCAATGCCAAAGATATTCCGCCAGGAAAAATATCTGGGTAAATGTAAGATTAGGGACTCGGTGGCTCAGTGGCTAAGACACTGAGCTTGTCGATCAAAAGGTCGGCAGTTCGGCCGTTCGAATCCCTAGCGCCGCGTTAACGGAGTGAGCTCCCGTTACTTGTCCCAGCTTCTGCCAACCTAGCAGTTCGAAAGCACGTAAAAAAATGCAAGTAGAAAAATAGGGACCACCTTTGGTGGGAAGGTAACAGCATTCCGTGCGCCTTCGGCATTGAGTCATGCCAGCCACATGACCACGGAGACGTCTTCGGACAGCGCTGGCTTTTCGGCTTAGAAACGGAGATGAGCACCGCCCCCTAGAGTCGGGAACGACTAGCACGTATGTGCGAGGGAACCTTTACCTTTAAATGTAAGATTGGGGAGTGGGGTGCTTTTTGTGATTAGCTCAAGAGACGTTGCAGACATTGGTTTGGAAATTCCACCCTGAACTCCAGGTGAAGCATCAAGGTCTTTCTCTCAGCCCAGGTAGACCTGGGATAAGATCAGCCCAACGGGAACCGGAGAATACCCACCCAGGTCAACAGGACTGACCCCTGAGCCGAGGGCAACCTCCCTGAGACTTCTACCTCTGGATAGGTGTAACCTGACCTCCCACCTTCCCAGTCCATCGCGATCTTGAAGTCCCAAGCAACTGGAGGGCGGCCACACTTGGGGAAGGCTGGAGTAGGCACCCGAGAGGTCGGAGTGGCCTTCCCTTTCCATCCCAAGAGAAGCGCGCCCCTGAACGTCGCCAGTGCATTGACTACAAATACTACTACCGGTAGTAGCGCTGCCTCGAGGACCATTCCTTGCAGAGCATCTCGCGCAAGAAGAGGAGGAGGGAGGGAAGGAATGAGGGAGGGACGCGCCGGCCCGAAGTGCACGGCGGAGGTCATCGGGGGCCCGGCTTGTTGGGTGGAGAAGCCCACGAGGCGTATCTCGGGCCCGGAGTCACCAATCCCCAGCGAGGAGGGCTCGCCGCCCCTCCGCCCTGCTACATAAGCGACCCTCCCGACGTGCGGGGGGGGGAACCTCAGCGGACGAGCGTGCCAAACTTTGCGCGGAGCGCCCGGGCGCCCGAGGCTGATGCAGAGCGCCCAGCAGCGCCTTTCCCCCAGCGCTCGGCCGCCGCGGCTGCCGCTGCCCGCAGATGGGGGCGGCGGGGCCGTCGTGGGCCCCCCTCCCAAGCCGTTGACTTCGTTTCTCATCCAGGACATTCTGCGCAAGAGCGACGCGGGGGAGGCTTCCAGCGCGGAGCCCAAGGCAGGAAAGACTTCGCGCCCGCATCGCCCCAACGGAGCTTCTCCCGGGGAGACCGGCCCGAGCGATCTCCTCCCTCTCGGAGCCCCCCGAGCCTCCGAGGCGGAGGCAACAGGTAAGATGAACTCTCTGGTTCCTGCAAAGTGCCGGGTTCTCACGACATCCTGAGCACGAATCTTCCACTCTGGATCCCTGTCTCTACTTTCCCCCGCGGCCGGTTAAATGGGTGCCGAAAAAGGAAAAGGGGGAAGGGGGAAAAAAAAAAAACCGGAGCCTGGAAGCATCTTTTCCGACTAATCCTTTTGACCAAAACGTATCACCTGTTATGCCTTCTGATTTATTGATTTATTTATTTTGTCATCCTATTCCAACCCGAGTGTCCTTCTACATTGTCTCAGAACTTACTGTGTTGGCAGCGGTCCCGCAACAAAAACCGTAAACGGGCACCTAGCATGAAATTCAGAGAACCTGAATACCCAAAACTTAGTGCCTCGTGCAAAAGTGGTTTCTATGTTGTATAGAACATCAGATAATAGAATAACAGAGTTGGAAGGGACCTTGGAGATCTTCTGGTCCAACCTCCACTTCAATAGGAAACCCTACACCACTTCAGACAAATGGTTATCCAACATCATCTTAAAAACTTCCAGTGTTGGAGCACCCACAACTTCTGGAGGCAAGTCGTTCCACTGCTTAATGGTTCTCACTGTCAGGAAATTTCTCCTTCATTCTAGGTTGCTTCTCTCCTTGATTAGTTTCCATCTGTTGCTTCTTGTCCTGCCTTCAGGTGCTTTGGAGAATAGGTTGACTCCCTCTTCTTTGTGGCAGCCCCTGAGATATTGGAACACTGCTATCATGTCACCCCTAGACCCCTAGATAAGAAATAGAGAAAGTTAAAGTTCAAACTCTTTTCAAGATTGCTGGGCAGGTTGAGTTGACTTCTTGTTTCTCAGCATCTCTTGTAGGGTTTGTATGTTGGGGATGATAAATATGTCCAGAAGAGCCGTTGTGCTCTTTTTGGAGAAAAGGATCCCATTATGAAATGTTGCGTTTGGAGGATTCATGCACAGATCTAAAGAATCCTCTCTGGTCAAAAAAATTGTAGATGTTTCACATTCCTTTAATTGATACTATCTTGGCTGCTATTTGTATTTAATTTATTTCTCCTTTTTTTTTTGCATTGAGTTTTAACAGTTTTAATTGTTTTATTATTCTTGGTCGATGATGTTTTGAGATAGGCAGCTATATAAATTAAATACGTTCATACAAAGGGGTTCAAACTGCATTTATGGAAACTGTTTCCTGTTTACCAAATTGTTCTCCATATTAAAATTTAAAAAAACAGCAAAAGATCCAGTAAACTTTGCAGTCAAATTCTTACCTTCTACTGTACTCTATCTCAATAGAGATTTTACAAAATATGGGTATAAGTAATAAACTAGCACTAATATCATGCAGTACTACCCGGTGTGATTGTATGAGATGAAGTTGCTAAAGTCATGGAAAATGAGTCTATCAAAGAAAGTTAATCATAATGGTTTAAACATCCATGTCTAGCTAAAAACACTGGCGTTATTGTGAGTGCAACTCCTGTCAAATTCATGGGCACCAGCTTCTTTTTTGTCTCTTTGCAAACTAGCCCACAGGCCTGAGATTTTCTGATGGTTTCTCATCCAACCGTTAACTGCCCAACCTTGTTCAGCTGTTGATAAGATTTGCAAGATCCTGATCAACGTTATAATTGTACGTGTGAACCATGGTTTAGTGATAAAGAACACAGAACATAGAATCATAGGTCTGGAAGAAATCTCAGAGGTCTTCTAGTCCAACCCATTGCCCAAGGAGGAGATCTTATAGCATCCCGGTCAAATGGTTGTCAGGTCTATTTTTGAAAACCTCCAGTGACAGAGAACCCACAACTCTGAAAGGGAAGGTATTCCATTGATTAATTGTTCTCACTGTCAGAAAATTGTCCATGATTTAGCAACTTCATCTCATACACTTGCACCAGAAGTGCTCACATTATTCAAACTGATAATGTGAAAAAAATATTTATTACCTATACATATATTTTGTAAAAGACCTATAGAACAGTACAGCAGAAGATAAGAATTTTTCTACACACTTTACTGCCGTGTGAATCAAACAATTGTGTTTATTCATGGCTTAGTATTCACTTTGCACTAGGCCATAGCAGGGGTGAAATCCAGCAGGTTCTGATAGGTTCTGAAGAACCGGTAGTGGAAATTTTGAGTAGTTTGGAGAACCGGCAAATACCACCTCTGGCTGGCCCCAGAGTGGGGTGGGAATGGAGATTTTGCAATATCCTTCCCCCAGGACTGGGGAGGGAATGGGGATTTTGCAGTATCCTTCCCCTGGAGTGGGGTGGGAATTGAGATTTTGCAGTATCCTTCCCCTGCCATGCCCACCAAGCAACACCACGCCCACCAAGCCACGCCCACAGAACCGGTAGTAAAAAAAATTGGATTTCACCACTGGGCCATAGCCTAACCACGGTTGACTACTCAATAAAACCCCTTTGAGTGGGTTGCCCAACATGCGAAATTAAACCAACAGAATTATGGTATGGCATGCCAGGTGCAACTCCAGTATTCCTATGTTTATTCCATCGTTGTTTCTTGAATGATGTCAAGTGAAACTGTCTGCCCTCTTCTGAAGAGCCATTGCTGAAGTTGTACCCATCTTTTTCCCCACCTGCTAGATCCAGACGTCCCTCAGCCAAACGGTGAACATTCCTCCAAACCCTTCATGAGAACCCCCAAACAGCTGAAGCGTTCACGGGCAGCCTTCTCCCACAGCCAGGTCATTGAGCTGGAACGGAAGTTCAGCCACCAGAAATACCTCTCTGCTCCTGAACGAGCCCACCTCGCCAAGAACCTGAAGCTCACCGAAACCCAAGTGAAGATCTGGTTCCAGAACAGAAGATATAAGACCAAGAGGAAACAACTGGCCTCTGAGCTTGGAGAACTTGAGAAGAACTCACCTCTCCCAGTCTTCAGAGAGAACAATTTCTCTAGGGCTACCCTAGCACTTTCTGTATACCACACCTATCAGTACAATCCGTATTTATGTTATCTGAATGGTTGGAGCCCAATCTTTTGGTAAATAATGCTGTCATTGACTCAGGTCTCTCAGGGATCTGTATGTCTTGATCCACCACCACCACCCCATTCCCCACTAACTTTGCTACCATGAAATCGATTGCCCAGGTAGACTTTGCAGAGAGATTTGGTCAACCTGTTTCTTCCGCCATTTCTAGAATCGCTGCTGGGTGTCCTCATGATCCATGCTGAGGGATTGTCCAAAGAACAGTTATGAATTCAATATTGTGGTTCTCTCTATTTTCTCAATGCTAGGCAATTGCATACACCCATTAACATAATGTAGTCACAGAATTATGGCACCCTGACCAATGCATTAAAACATGAAAGTCCAAAACACCACTTTCCAGAATAAGCTAACAACTCTGGAGAGTGATAATAACAAAGACACCAGGTTTCAGCCTTAGTCAGTTAGGCAGAATCAGATAACACAGCAGTTTTATCAGTCTTTTTAGACCTGGAACCTCCACCATAAATGCAATTTGGCATATAAGGACCCACTTCCTTTTAAATTGAATCTTGTTCAATGAATATGCTCTTCTTGAGCACCATCTGAAAGAGTAACATGATGGCAGAGAATGGGTTGGAAAATGCTGAGTGGGTTCTCATGTTGTACAATGTAGTTAGTTTGGTTTCAATGTGGGGTTCAGGTATAGGTATTTTTCAGGCTGTAGGCTGTCTTCCCATTGTGGCATCCATTACAGTCATCTGAGATCTCAGATTGGGCATCCCTAATTTCATTGGATGAATCGTTATGATGTACAAGCCATGATAGGTAGTCTCTTGTAAAATGTGAATCTAGACAATCACGGTGTATTAAAAAAAAAACTATGCACTAAACCAGAGGTCTTCAAACTTGGCAACTTTAAGACTTGTAGACTTCAACTCCCAGAATTCAGCTGGCTGAAGAATTCTGGGAGTTGAAGTCCACAAGTCTTAAAGTTGCCAAGTTTGAAGACCTCTGCACTAAACAATTCCTGGTTCAGCTTAAGGTGTGAACCCAGTCCTGGTACATCTGAAACTTCATAAATTTGCTGCCATAGTAGAAAATTTGGGGTTTCTTTGATTTGATGTAAGAAAAGTTTCCATTTTTGTGTCTTGCTGCTTTACAGTCTAAATTAGTTTAGGTTTTGGTAGCTTCTAAACAGCTTCTCATAACACAGATAATTCCAATGGGGAGATTGCATGGGCTGAAATGACCCTGGAAAAGATTTAGGGGGTTATGTGAAACAGCCACTCTAATACCTGTCAAAGGTAGAATTCTTCCCTGTGCTTTTTAGCAAAGCCACAATGAGCTCTTCACTTTGTTGGGTAGCACTTCTAGTTTCTGAGTTACCTTGCTTCTTTACTAGATGGATACATAATTCAGGCTGAGCTTTTCTTGTACAATCCTAATATGGTATCCTTCAAGCATGAGGATTCATCAAACTGCTTCCATGCGAGTAGAACATCACCTTGCTTCATTTTTGAATGAAGTGCCACTTGGGGTTGCTTACTTGTTGTGTTGAAGGGATCCTGGGTGATGATGCATTCAGCACAGTGCACAGGTTCCCTTCTCTGGAAGCCAAAGAAATTGTTTCTCTCAATAAACGTCTCTTGGGGTGTTACTCTAAATCAGAGGTCTTCAAACTTGGCAACTTTAAGACTTGTGGACTTCAATTCCCAGAATTCTCCAGCCAGCTATGCTGGCTGGAGAATTCTGGGAGTTGAAGTCCACAAGTCTTAAAGTTGTCAAGTTTGGGGACCCCTGCTCTAAATAAACATCTTTTGGGGGGTGCAAAGCAGAGTGTGCATCTCATTTAAATTCCAAGCAGGAAGAAATGGGATTCAGCTTTTAGAAGGTGATGGTGCATTTCTTTTTCTAGTTGCTGGATTAAGGTGAGCAATCTTTTTTTACTTTGAGCCCAATGACTTAATTTTCCAGGTTGAAAGGCACTGCTACAGTAATTATTGTGAGGAAGGGGTTGAAGAAAGTTGGAAGTTCTCTTTGTGCATTATTAATTTACTTCTGGGAATATGGACAGCTTGTACTCAATTTCAAAGTGCTGCAGGGATTGGTAAAAAGAGATTCCAACGCCACATAGAATCATTGAATTAGGTAGGGGCACACTGAGACCATCAAGTCCAATTCCTTGCTCAGATTCAAATATCCATGATTGAGCTGCCAGGAACATGACCTTAATTATCGTGTCTACTGCCTAATTACTCTTATTAGGGCTTGTTGTTTTTTTTCCTTAATACTTAACTGGAATTTTCCTTCTTAAAAATTGAAAAACCATCCTTCCATACTTTGCCTTAAGATGCTGCCAAATGCAATCACTTTCTCTCATTCATGGATTTTATAGCAGATCCAGATGTTAATATATTCCACTTGAAATTCTCATCCTTTCACTGATTGCTTTGTTTTCTTTTCATCAGTCAGGAAAATTCAATGGTTTTTCTTTAGATGTCTTGACATGAAGTAATCTCTATGAGGAATGGGGTGGGGAGGACAGGAGAAACGTAATGCAAGCTTCTCGTGTTGTGTTTTTGAACCACTATACAAACTCACATTCAGCTATCCATTAAAAGAAAACACAAATTTTCTGAGTTTTGCTGTGCAATTTGTCAAGTTTAAAAGCAAATCTATTAGAATGTCTGCACCAAAGTGCACATACTGTACTGCCATAAGTATTTTGCAGAAATTATATTAGGCACAATAGTCACAACAACAATGACCACAAGACAAAATTGCAAAGAAAAAAATGTGTATGAATGAAGCTCAAATCAAATCATTTCAAATCTCCGTTACAGTCATAGACCAACATAGTGTGAGTGAAGAAACAGGTATAAAAAAATACACAAATCTAAATGTAAACAGGAAAAAAAACATAGAACATAGAATAATAAGGTTGGAAGGGACCTTGGAGGTCTTCTAGTCCAACCCCATGCCCATGGCTGGAGACCCTATACCAGGGGTGTCAAACTCGATTTCATTGAGGGCCGCATCAGGTTGTGTTTGACCTTGGGGAGCCGGGGTGGGCATGGCCAGTTTGACCACTCCTGTCGGGGCGCCTCTGGTGGCCCAAGTGCTCTGCCAGCGAAAACGGGCTCCCAACCTCCTGCAACCCTCTGCCAGCAAAAACAGAGCTTTGGGGGGGGGCGCTGGAAATGGGCTGTCAGATTTCTACTGGATTGTTAACACGAAAATTGTTAAGGCAGGAGGGCACAATTAATTCATAGGAGAGGAATTTTTTTTCTGCAACTACTGCCAAAAATTAGGAGAGGGACGCAGTCATATGATCTACCCTTGAAAGGTACTAGAAGGGTATTTTCCCCTGCAGAGGAAGATAAATATAGCCTCACAAAATATTAGAAACTGGCAATCTTTAGTTCTACCATCCCAGCACATTGTTGTAATTTTCCTTGTCAAAATCCAAATATTGTGGTGCAGTGATAGAAAATAGGTACAGAATGTCTTATAATAGTGTTTTCCTTACAATGTCTCTGGAAGCAAATTTGACGTCTCCCAGTTTGAGAAATATGATCCAAAACACTGCTTTTCTGTCCCAGTATTACAGACAAGGTACCCTTGACTAGGGGTCTCCAACCTTGGCAACTTTAAGCCTGGCGGACTTCAACTCCCAGAATTCCCCAGCCAGCTGGCGTTGAAGTCCGCCAGGCTTAAAGTTGCCAAGATTGGAGACCCCTGCCCTAGACACAGATTTAGTTATTTCATTATTTATTTGTATCCCCCCCTTATTGTTTTTACAAATAACTCAAGATGGTGAACGTATTCAACACAACTTCCTCCTCCCATTCTTTTCCCCACAACAACAACTCTGTGAGATGGGTTGGACTGAGAGAGTGTAATTGGCCTGAAGTCACCCAGCTGGCTTTCGTGGCTAAACAGAACTTGAGTTTCTGGTACTCCACTTTCTAACCTGGTGCCTGAACCACTAGATCAGTTTGATCTACAGGTTGTTTTTTTTTAATCTTGTGTCTTTTAATGTTAAACAAAACTTTTAATATAGGACAACCTTTTCTCTTTGGTTTATTTCAATCATATTAGCATGATGTTTATTGTTTATTTTTGTATTTGTCTGTATCAATATTTATCACTCAACGACCATAAAATACCTTGAATGAAATTCAGTTGAAATCTGTTTTTTGAACCAATGAAGATTCTCAGTCATCCAGGTCATGGTTGTCCCAAAGGTTTTTTTTTTTTTCACCAGGAGGCATTTTTTCCAAAAGGCAACTGGACTTTGCTTTTCCTTGAAGATGTTTTGCTTCTCATCCAAGAAGCTTCTTCAGTTCAGAATGGTCAGAACTGAATCCTTCCACCCGCCACCATTCAGTCAGAACTGAAGAAGCTTCTTGAATGAGAAGCGAAATGTCTTCAAGGAAAAACCAAGTCCAGTTGCCTTTTGAAAAAGCTCCTTTGGGAGAACTAATGATCCCCCTACCGTTGTAAGTCAACCCAATCCTCACCTCCTTATCATGTCAAGCTATGCAAATTTGATGCAGGCAATCCAGCATCTGAGAAGACAAATTATTATCCTTTTGATCAGACTATTACAGGAGGCCACTTCATTTGGCTACTCTACAAACATTTCTTCAAGTGTTGCCAATTAACTCAAGTGCATTACGAGTTCTTTACTGGATTACTAATTTGCCTTTTGTTTTCACCAAACCATCTAAATTAATGTGCATACTTTTTTTAAAAAAAATCAGCAGGTCAAGATGTCCCTCCTTGAGCTATTGAAGGATGGGTAAGAGTAGTTAATGATTGCATGAAGACTATTGTTCCCTTCTGGATGGAAATGCAATTGTTAATATTTTTCCATTTTCTTTCTTATTACACTAACAAAGTAAGGGAGGCTCAGTTCTTGTTCTCAATAATTAATCCCTCCCCAGCTGATTGTAAGAGGGTAAATGTTGCTTAAATTCAGGTTTTAGTTTCTTCTGAAAGTGTTAGAATCACAGAGGAAGAAGGGGGACATTGAATCTATGATGTAACTTCTCTGCTCACTGCAGGAATTGATATTCAGAGTCTGCCTTGCTAATTAAGGAGAGATGCCATTATCCAACTGTTCTCATTGTTGATAAGATTTCTCTAACATGCAACTGTTTTATTTTGAATAAAGTAAACAGCTGCACACAAATCACGTGTATGCATTCAAATGTGCTGAAAGTCTACTGGAGTTGTAGGTGCTCAATTGTTGGAGGGTTTTAACAATAGACTGGACAACCCTTCGACCAGGATGGTATAAGCTCTCCTGCCTTGAGCAGGTGGCTGGACTAGAAGACCTCCAAGGTCCCTTCCAGCCCTATGCTTCTATGTTCTACGTGCTTTACTTTGCACTCTGTAAAGATTGTGCTGGTTTCTATTCACTTAGAGATTTGTGTAGTTTGACCATGGATGCCTCAACAACTATAAATGGAGCACAAAGTCCCATTGCAGCTAAAATCCATGCAATGATGGGAGCTGCCATCTAACATAAGCACCAGAATCTCTAATGAAATCCAGTGGAGCCCTGAGAATGCGATTCCATCTGGGATCAATAAGGTAGAGACTTAAAGAACATGGACCAAAATGACCTTCTACAGCAGCGGTTCTCAACCTGTGGGTCGCGACCCCTTTGGGGGTCGAACGACCCTTTCACAGGGGTCGCCTAAGCGTGCGCTAGCCCGCCATCTTGGTGCCACGTCCCCTTTGTCACCTCATCGCGCGTGGGGAGGGGGCGGAGCAGGGGTCGTGGTGGCGGGGAGGGGGTCACGGCATTAGGAAGGTTGAGAACCACAGTTCTACAGCCTACGTTCTCCAAATTTGCTTAACATGATTTGCTTCACAAAGTGCATTTATATTATTGTTTGATTGATTTTGCTGTGAGCCACATAGGATTATTGTATAAAATAGTCATATAAATCTTATAACTACAATAAATAAATCCATCCACCCATTTTCTGGGTTAACACAACACACTGGACTGTCAGCTAGTCAAACAGGGTAAGTGTGCACAAGCTAAGACAGATGCAAACACACATCACAGATACACAAATTAATCAAGATTAGCAGTATCCAAACTTGGCGTGTTGTGACAGAGGTGGGCTTCACATACTGTAACAACCAGTTTGCCCAGCACCGGAAATGTGAGCGCACGCCATCCACGCATGCGTGCGGCGTCAAAACCACAGCGATATAGGACGAGATTGCGCCCAGGTGGGTGGGCAGGGCGGGG
>QLTV01003669.1:163537-177256 GCA_003457575.1 Thermophis baileyi
AATGGCGGTGGGGAAGAGAAACCTTGCTGAATTCCATTCCGTTCCATTCCATTCCATTCCTCTCTCTCTCTCTCTCTCTCTCTCTCTCTCTCTCTCCCTCTCCCTCTCCCCCTCCTCCTCCTCCTCCTCCTCTTCCTCCTCTTCCTCCTCCTCCTCCTCCTCCTCCTTTTACAGCTTCAGATGTCGAAAGAGATACAAAGTTCTGACTCTTGCTCTTCAGGCAGTCTCAACCATTGTTAATTGATTTTGTTGTAGTATGTCTTTGATGTTGTCTCTCCATCTTCTTCTGGATAAGGCCTCTCAAAGTCCAGCTTCACAGCCTCTCAAAGTGCAACCCAACATCCATATCATGAGAGATGGTAACAGGACAACGTAAGGGATTGCTAGGACTGGGCGAAGTCTGGTGTGGTGTTGTGCCACAGGGCCGCTATGGCAGCCATGAAGGCCATCCTGGATCATCCTGAACGGACTGGCTAAAGAGGCTCTGGTGAAGTCGCGACAGGCCCAGCAAGTCAGCAACGGATAATATATTGCTACGGAAATTATAACAAGATACAAATGGACTGATCAAACAAGTGAGGAGAAAGGAAGTCATATTTTAAACATCAAGGAGGCAGCCAAGCTGAATGAGATTGTGAAGAGAGGAAATGTGAAGAAAAAGGAGTGTGATGTTTTAATAAGCAAATAACCCCAAGATGTCCATTACTCCATTAAACTCATGGCAGGGAGGTATGCAAATATTCACTTCCTCTTGATGAATGAGAACGAAGAAAAGCATCTAACCACAAAGGCACAGAAGCGTTTTCTGGCATTTTACAATCATATTGGTGCACCATTAGAAAATTTGAGGCATCATTGAACATCTGTCAAAGGGCCCCATGCTCCATTGCTAACAACTCCATCAAGAGGCTGACACAACGTTGACAGTTGCTCCTGCCAAATTATGTCAAGCTGCACGAGAAGAAAAAGGTCTGTTTTTGGCTAGCATTGGACAAACATTTGCATGCATTCAACCACAAACCTGGCAAGGAAACTAAACCACTGTGCCAAGGGAAAGCTTGTGCTTTTACCTAAAGAACACTTACAGCAGAAGAAACTATGGGGTGGGGTGAGCGACTGATGTCAACAGGCTAATATAGCTCCTTAGCTTCAAGACCAGGTCCAGGTCCAGGGGCTGCCCACCAACCTTACCACGAGATGGACCATACTGACTTCAGCACTCCACCATAACCAACCATCCACCCATAATATTGGCAATAGTAGCAGTTCTATGACTTATTGCAAGAGTTTATGGGTTGTCTGCTGGTTATCCATAATGTTCTTATTTAGGGCAGTACAGGAGATTTCAAAGAGGGCTTTCTGGAGGAATTGTCTGATCCAATGTGGACATTTGTACTAATACAGGGAATCCTCAAATTTCAACTGGTCATTTACCGACCATTCCAAGTTACAACAGCACTGAAAAAAGTGACTTGCAACCAGTCCTTGCATGCATGACTGCTGCAGCATTCCCCACAGTCATATGATCAAAATTTGTGTGCTTAGCATCTGGCAGGTATTTATAATGGTGGCAACATCTGGATGGTCATGTAACTGCCAAAACAACTTAGGGAGATATTTACGCAAGCGAGATTCGAACAGCTTGAAACAATGGTCAGATATGGGAGATTCCATTCTATACCCTACAATGGACATCTCTGCATTTGTGGAGCGGCAGAGATAGAAGACCTGGCTCACATCCTATTTGATTGTTGCCTGTATAAGAGAGTGAGAGACAGGTACCTTGGTCTATATAGCAAACGAAGGACCCATTGGGATCCCCATATCAAAACAACTTACCTTATGTGTGTCCAGAATCTGAAAATAATATTTAACACAGCACAGTACTTAAGCAAAATGGTTCGGTTGAGATCGGCATTTGTGGGACTGATTGGGGTAGATTCGGGGGTGGGTTCCTCCCGGTTCGGACCGGTTCTCCCAAACAGGTAGCGGCCCGCTGGTGATGTCACGATGGTGTCACTGAACCGGATCGGTCGGTGTCGGTCCGTGGGGGCCGCCATCTTTTTTTTGAATTTTTTTTTATTTTTTTTTATTTTATTTTTTATTTTTTTGAATTTTTTTTTATTTTTTATTTCCTTTGAGCATGTGCAGAACTGACTTCTGGCACTGTGCATGCGGTCACCATCTTTTTTTAGGCTTTTTTTTTAAAAAATGGATTTTTTGTTACTGCGCATGCGCGTGCGAGTGATGCGCGCATGCGCGAAGCGCACACACCCACGAGGCGCACCCACATGGCACGGGAGGGAGCGAACCGGCAGCGAGGTAAGTTGGAACGCACCCCTGGGTAGATTGCAGGGATGATACCAAAATATAATTTTATCATATTTTATTTGTCTATACTATATTAAATTATTGTATTGTATTCCAATTTCATTTTAAACTGTATTTTATTCCAATTTCATTTTAAATCATGTCTTATTCCAATTTCATTTTAAATTGTATTTTATCAAATTTCATTTTAAATTGTTTTTATCAGATTTTAGTAATAATTTGTGTCTGGAACTCTGCACTTTGATATGGCCCAAGGGCTAATCAATAAGGTAAAGTGAAGTGGAGGGTCATGTGATTGAGTCAACTGAGACCTTCCCAGTTGGCTTTCAACAAGAAAAGTCAATGGGGGAAAGCCAGAAGTGCTTAATGACCACATGATTCATTTAACAACTGCGGTGATTTGCTAAACAATTGTGGCAGAAATGGTCGTAAAATCGGGTTGTGGCTCACTTAACAATCGCCTTGCTTAGCAATGGAAATTCTGATCCCAGTTGGAGTTGTAAGTCAAGGGCTACCAGCATATACTTCAGTTCTGGAGTCTTAACAAATGCATGAAGATGCTAATGCCAATCCTTCATTGCTTCCTTGATGCTGCAGAATTTCTAGTTATTTATCCAAAAGGTACTTTTTCAGGAGGCAACTGGACTTTCAGGTTTTTCTTTGAAGACATTTTGCTTCTCATCCAAGAAGCTTCTTCAGCTCTGACTGGATGGTGGGGACTGGAAGGATTTATACTCCTTGCAGACAGCTGGTCATTTGCATTCTTTTAGACAGTTGTTGAGGCCACTTGGAGGTTTATTTGTGTTCTCATGGTCACCTCAGATAAACCTCCAAGTGGCCTCAATGACTCTCTAAAAGAGTGCAAATGACCAGCGGTCTGCAAGGAGTATAAATCCTTCAATTCCCCACCATCCACTCAGAGCTGAAGAAGCTTCTTGGATGAGAAGTAAAATGTCTTCAAAGGAAAACCAGAAAGTCCAGTTGCCCCTTGAAAAAGCACCTTTGAGACAACCATGACCTGGATGACTGAGAATCTCCATAGTCATCTAGTTATTTATGTATTTAGCAGATTTATATAGCTCTCCATCTCACAAAACATGGCTTTGGGTTGTGTACAATACATAAAAACAATTTTTAAAAAAATCATAAAACACTCAAACATAAATAAAGCAGAAAAACATAAACATTCAAGAAGTGAAGAAGTTTCTTGGATGAAAAGCAAAACATTTTCAAAAAAAACAACAACCAGTTGCCTTTTGGGGAAAAAAAAGTATCTTTTGAACACTAGGAATAGACATAGCTGCTTTCAAAAGCTGTTGACTGGTTTTACAAGAGCACCTCTGTGCTGTCCAAAGCACCTTTCTCCAGTAGTAGGTTCTAAAACCCTTTACTACCATGCGCAGAAGTGTGCCGGGCAGGTGGGCGGAGCCTCCCGGGCGGGTGGGCGGAGCCTCCCGCCACCGCTACTACCGGTTCTAAGAACCGGGCTGAACCAGGAGCAACCCACCGCTGCCTTTCTCCCTTTAGATCCAAAAGACCACACAGCCCTAGTGACTTCAACGATAGGTGTAGAATAGTTTGTAGTTTTGTTTTGGTTTTTTGTGATGGTGCAGAAGTGGTTTGCCCTTGACTTCTTCCAGCAGATTATCTAGTCCAGTGGTTCTCAACCTTTCTAATGCCGCGACACCCCCGCGACACCCCCTGCGCACGATGAGCCCCCTCCCCGCATGGGATGAGGTGACAAAGGGGGCGTGGCACCATGGGTGAAATGGTCCCGGTTCAGGCTTTCCTGCGGGTCACCGGACAGCTGATAGTGACGGAAGTGGGAGACTTCGCCCGGACACTGCCATTTGGGTTCTTTTACCCTCTGCGCATGCGCAAAGCGTTCTGCGCATGCACAGAGGGTAAAATAACCCAAATGGCGGCGTCCGGGCGGGCGGGCAAAGTCTCCCGCTTCTGTCGCTATCAGCTGTCCGGCGACCCGCAGGCACGGCCGAACCGGGAGCATTTCACCCCTGTAAGTGACGGTGACACCAAGATGGCGGGCTAACACGTGCGGCGACCCCTGTGAAATGGTCATTCGACCCCCAAAGGGGTCGCGACCCACAGGTTGAGAACCGCTGATCTAGTCTTTATACAGCCTTATGATTTCCAGATTCTTCCTTGCAAGTTATTTACTTGCCCAATCTTGCTTCCCTTTTTCCCAAATTTGG
Organism: Thermophis baileyi; assembly: GCA_003457575.1. Classification (NCBI taxonomy): domain Eukaryota; kingdom Metazoa; phylum Chordata; class Lepidosauria; order Squamata; family Dipsadidae; genus Thermophis; species Thermophis baileyi. Next base: position 168,082 of record QLTV01003669.1, read on the forward strand.
CCAGGTGCATTGCTATCAGCCTGTGGTACTAAAAACCCAAGAAGATTTACTGTACATCAAAAGGATACCTGGTGTCCAAATGTCACACCAGAAGCATTTTAGATGCTCCTCCCCATTTGTTCAGCTTTTGAAAACATTGGGGAGTTTGCTAGCTTGTATTTATATTTTTAACCAGCTGAAACTGCAAACTTGCATTATGTTTGTTGGTACTGTCTAATTGTGCTGATACAATCTGGCATATAGATTGAGCTGGCATTATCGTTCTAAGCCATGTTTTGTTTATTCAAAGTTTGATGAATGTTGACAATGGGTCAAACAACCCATTGAATGAGCCTTCTTAAAACTAAGCATGCTGTATAATAGCAGTCACACCTTCTCTTCTCATATTTAAGTCTAACATTGCCTAGACAAAATAGCATAGATTAGACATCATTCTAAGACAAACTGCTGAATTGTAGTTTATTCAATAAATCATAGTTGGTGGGGCTCACATAACTCACTAAGACTCAGTGAAACAGCACATTTTGGCTCAGTACAAAGATGAGCCAAAACTAAATTCTTCATATAATGAAGGTGTAAACCAGTGGTTCCCAAAGTGGGCGGTACCACCCCTTTGGGGGCAGTGGGATGACTTAGGGGGGCACTAAGAGGCAAGGGTGGCGGCAGGGGGGCGCTAAGAGGGGCAAGGGGGGCGGCAGGTGGTTTTCGCCATACCGGTAGCAACAGCCTGAGGCCGGCAGAGCTCCATAGGTGCGCGCCCCAACGCTTCCCGGCCCGCAAAGGTCCCGGAGCCGAAGCCGGGAAGGTGAGAGGGGCGATGGTGGCGGCAACCATGCTCCGGCAGTGTCGCATCCCCTGTCATGTGCCGTCCGGGAGCGCGGTCTCTGGGCTGGCAGGGGCCTTGGCGGGGCAGGCAGAAAGTGGAGAGCCGGCGGATGGGCATGCCGGACGGTCTCCAAGCCTTGCCAGGAAGGTAAGCCGAGCGACGGCTGGGCGAACGCGCTCCCGCCCGCCCCTCGTTCCGGCCATCTCCTGGGAAGTTCGCGGGAACTGGTGTAAACCTTCAGCCATATCCCACTCAAACCAGAGGTGGGTTTCTCCCGGTTTGGACCAGTTCGCCTGAACCGGTAGCGACACGCTGGTGATATCACGATGATGTCACGGATCCAGTTTGGTTGGTGCCGGTCCATGGACGCTGCCATCTTTTTTAAAAAAAAAATGAATATTTTTTTTTGAATTTTTTTAAAAAGTTTTTTTCTTCTGTGCATGCACAGAAGCTGAGTTTCCGGCACTGCGCATGCGTCACCATCTTGTTTTTGGCTTTTTTTAAAAAAAAAATATTTTTTTGCACTGCACATGAGCACACGCGCAAAGTGCGCATGTGCCCACAAGGCGCAGCCACGCGGCGTGGGAGGAAGCGAACTGGCAGCAAGGTAAGTTAGAACCCACCCCTGACTCAAACCCTGTCATTTTAGTTGATTTTGCTTTACACATTTTAACATTCAGCCAGAATGTGGTATATTGGTCTGGTTATAGTGCATTATGCGAACATGACCACTGTTTTGTTGAGCTGGATTGAGGATTCAAATAGGAGCAATTTTCACTTTACAACTTGTTGTCCCATCAGAATATCTTAGGGTTCTTACTTCTAGTCCAACCCCCTGCTTAGGCAGGAAACCCTACACCACTTCAGACAAATGGTTATTCAATCTCTTCTTAAAAACTTCCAGTGTTGGAGCATTTACAACTTCTGGAGGCAAGTTGTTCCACTGATTAATTGTTCTAACTGTTAGGAAATTTCTCCTTAGTTCTAGGTTGCTTCTCTCCTTGATTAGTTTCCATCCATTGCTGCTTGTCCTGCCTTCAGGTGCTTTGGAGAATAGCTTGACTCCCTCTTCTTTGTGGCAGCCCCTGAGATATCGGAACACTGCTATCATGTCACCCCTAGTCCTTCTTTTCATTAAACTCGACATACCCAATTCCAGCAACCATTCTTTTTTTTTCTTTTCTTTTTTTGCCCAGGACTCTGCTGATATGCGAAAACTGCTTGGTTTTTGTCTCTCAGAACAAATTTTTTAAGCATGAGCAAGAACAAAAAGTGTTACAAATCCTCAACAATGCTATCAGCCTACCCAAAGCATTATCCTCTGATAAGAACCCAAGAGCCATGTAAAATTTATACAAAATTGCACTGGATGAAAAATCTACTTCAGTTCTATGTAACTTTTTTTTTCTTTTAGGACAGCTTAATCTCCAATGACATAATCAACTTATCTAGTAGCACTAACAGGACAAGGTTGGTTTCAATGCTGCAGTGTCCTCCAGATGCCCCCTGGCAAGCAACATGATTATGTCCAGTTGTGGGCACCACTTCTTAAGAAGAATGGAGACAAACTGGAGCATATGGAATATTTGAATATTGCATCCAGTTTTGGTCACCACAAAGTAAAAAAGATGGAGACTAAAACATATGAAGAACGGTTACAGGAACTGGGCATGGCTAGTCCAGTGAAGAGAAGGACCAGGGAAGACATGATAGCAGTCTTCCAATATTTGAGGGGCTGCCACAGAGAGGAGGGGGTCAACCTGTTTTCCAAAGCACCCGAAGGCCAGACAAGGAATAATGGATGGAAAATGAACAAGGAGAGATTCAACCTGGAAATGAGGAATTTTCTGACAATGAGAGCAATCAACCAATGGAACAGAAGTTGCCTTCGGAAGTTGTGGGAGCTTCATCACTGGAGGCTTTCAAGAAGAGTCTGTAGCTGCTGTGGCCTAGAGGTGGAACTCTTGCCTCACAATCAGAAGGTTGTGAGTTCGATCCTAGATAGAGGCAGATGTAGGGTCTCCTGCTTGGACAGGGGGTTGGACTAGATGACCTGCAAGGTCCCTTCCAACTCTGTTAATCTCAGTTAATCTGTTAAGAGTCTAAACTGGGCGAAATACTGAGATTGGACTGCCATTTGTCAGAAATGGTGTAGGGTCTCCTGCTTGGGCAGGGGGTTGGACTAGATGACCTACAAGGTCCCTTCCAACTCTGTTAATCTGTAATCTGTTAAGACTCTAGAAAGAATTCAGAGAAGAGCAACAAAAATGATTAGGGGACTGGAGGCTGAAACATATAATGAATAGTTTAATGAAAAGAAGGACTAGGGGAGACATGATAGCAGTGTTCCAATATCTCAGGGGTTGCCACAAAGAAGAGGGAGTCAAGCTATTCTCCAAAGCTCCTGAGGGTAGAACAAGAAGCAATGGGTGGAAACTAATCAAGGAGAGAAGCAACTTAGAACTAAGGAGAAATTCCCTGACAGTTAGAACAACTAATCAGTGGAACAACTTGCCTCCAGAAGTTGTGAATGCTCCAACACTGGAAGTTTTTAAGAAGATGTTGGACAACCATTTGTCTGAAGTGGTGTAGGGTTTCCTGCCTAAGCAGGGGGTTGGACTAGAAGACCTCCAAGGTCCCTTCCAACTCTGTTATTCTATTCTAACTGAATGTGCCTAGTCTAGTGAAGAGAAAGCCTAGGGGTGACCTGATAGCAGTATTCCAATATTTGAGGGGTTGCCACAAAGAAGAGGACATCAACCTATTCTCCAAAGCACCTGAGGGCAAGACAAGAAGCAATGGATGGAAACTTATAAATGAGAGAAATTTTCTGACAATGAGAACAATTAATCAGTGGAATGACTTGCCTTTAGAAGCTGTGGGTGCCCCATCACTGGAGGTTTTTAAGAAGAATTTGGACAACCATTTGTTTGAAATTGTATAGGGAAGCCAAAAACATTCCCCAACATTTCCGGCTTTGCAGAACTGGGGGGCTTGGGGGGGAAGGGGATGGTTTGCACAAGTGGCTGGCAAGTGCGCATGCACAGCTCCATTTGTATGAGCAGCATACACGTCAGGGGTGGGTTCCTCCCGGTTCGCCCGAACCGGTAGCGAACCGCTGGTGATGTCACTGAAGTGGATCGGCCGGTGTCAGTCCGTGGGCGCCGCCATCTTTTTTTGTGAATTTTTTGCGAATTTTTTTTACTGTTTGGAAGGTTTTTCCTGTTCTGCTGCTTGAAAAAGGGTCCTCCCGCCCGCCCCCGGGTTTATACTGACCTTTATTCCTTCGCCCGAAGCACAGCTGATCAGCTCCTCAGCTGTGTTTCGGGCTGATTGCAGCTACTGAGCATGTGCGGAAGCAAAATCGCGCGAGGGAACGCACAAAATGTCGCGATGCGAACCGGTGGGGAAGGTAAGTGGAACCCACCCCTGATACACGTGTGCCTGCCGCTCCTGCAAAAGGAGCACACGTGCAAGCCCACTCCTCGTGCAAGTGATGATGTGTGTATGTGCGCATGTGCTCACCAGCTGTTTCCACAGTGCAGTAGCAAACCCCCCACGACCCACTAGGGAGCACGAACCACAGGTTGGAGATCCCTGGTATTGGGTTTCCTGCTTGAGCAAGGGGTTGGACTAGAAGACCTCCAAGGTCCCTTCCAACTTTGTTATTCTGTTATATTCAGTGAAAGGTCCCTGAGTATTTTCAGCTTGAAAAATAAGAGACACCTAGAAGGCGATTACATAGGAGGGATCAAAAGCTTATTTTCTGCCATCTCAGGCTGATGGGTTTGAGTTAATTGGTTAAATTATAGGAAGATGGATTTCAGATGAGTATTAGAAATGTTTTAAGGGCAGGGTAATGGAGCTAATTAACTTTTCTGCTTGAAACCTGGGTATACAATACTGTATTAGATGAAGAGTGAGTTAATATAAAGAGGGATGTGCACCTAATCCAGCTGGAAACCAAGTCCAGGGAAAATAACCAACTGAAGTACAAGTAGATAGATCTAACCTTTATTTGAGTTGAAAAACTGCAACGGAGGTCTGTTATTCCAGCGCTCCAAACTAGCTAGAAATCTGTGTCAGTGACAAGAGGATACAGTATATGCATTTTTATTTAAGAGAGAGATTTTAAAAGAGCATTACTTAGAAACCCCCTACAACACCCATTTCTGTGAAATCAGAAATAACACTCATAATGTTCGAGCTTTTTGGCAGATTTCATCCAGTTCTGATGAAAAGTTTTATATGTATATATAAAATCTGTTTCAAGTTTTTGTATGCTAGACAATAAGAGGGCAAATCTGGTTCTTTTAATCATTGTGCATACTAAAAAAATTGTGCATACTAAAAAGCAGAGACATCACCCTGCCAACAAAAGTGCGTATAGTCAAGGCCATGGTTTTCCCAGTTGCAATGTATGGCTGTGAAAGTTGAACCATAAGGAAGGCTGAGCGCCAAAGAATTGAGGCCCTTGAACTATGGTGCTGGAGAAGACTCCTGCGAGTCCCTTGGACTGCAAGGCGATCAAACCGGTCAGTCCTAGAGGAGATCAACCCTGACTGCTCTTTAGAAGGCCAGATCCTGAAGATGAAACTCAAATACTTTGGCCACCAAATGAGAAGGAAGGACTCACTGGAGAAGAGCCTGATGCTGGAAAAGATTGAGGGCAAAAGAAGAAGGGGACGGCAGAGAATGAGGTGGCTGGATGGAGTCACTGAAGCAGTCGGCGTGAGCTTAAATGGACTCCGGGGAATGGTAGAGGACAGGAAGGCCTGGAGGAACATTGTCCATGGGGTCGCGATGGGTCGGATACGACTTCGCAACTAACAACAACAAATCATTGTGCAGGACTGGGGAACAATTAGATCAGACTTTACGCAGAGTGCAACTTAGAAGCTTGGACTTGCTTTGAATCCAATCAAAAGGTTTCTCCACACTGGTTGTAAAGCAAGCCATTTTGTTCCTAAAGTTAGTTCTTCCATAAGGTTTTTCTTTCATTTCCTTGGTCTTCCTTGTCAATAATTTATGCATTGCTGCAATATCATGTCTCCTCTGCATAAATCCAAGTAGTAAGTGGAATCCGATAAAAGACTTCTCTTTTGCCATTGTCTGTTGTTAACGTATTTGCTCCATCAGTGGGGGGCTGCAACCGGTTTAACAACCGGTTCGGTGATCGCGCACTTCGCGCGTGCAAGTGCGCTTTGCGCACGCACGCGCCTAACATGCTTGCACACAGCGTTCAAAATACAGCAATTTGAAGCTCAGCTGCTTACCTTCTAAGGCAGCCCTGGTAAGTAGAACAGCGGAGGCGCGGAAATCAGCTGTGCCGCGCGAATCAGCTGAGCCAGAAAGAAGGAAATATAGGACAGGATAGGGCAGGGGCGGGTGGGCAGGGCCAGCTGATCATTGGAACTACCGGTTCGCCCGAACCGCTCCGAACCGGCCCGAACCGGCAGCAACCCACCACTGTCCTCCATCCTTAAGTAAGTCAGGAGATTGAGCTTTTAGTTAAATTTCCTAGAATGCCCTAGAGCAACATTATACAGGACATTCTAGAAAAAATAAAATGCAACTCTCAGCTTCCTGAAGAAAACAAGCAAGAAAACAAGCAAGTTGAGGGAGCACCAAGGACCCTTCATCTCAGCTGTCTGTCAAAACTGCTTCCACCACTACAGGTAGTCATCGACTTACGACCACAATTGAGCCCAGAATTTATGTTGCTAAGTGAGAAATTTGTTCAGTGAGTTTTGCCCCATTTTACGAGTTTTCTTGCCCCATTTGTTAAGTGAATCGCTGCGGTTGTTAAATTAGTAAGACGGTTGTTAAGTGAATCTGGCTTCCCCATTGTCTTTGCTTGTCAGGAGGTCGCAAATCAGGTGGCCCCAGGACACTGCAACTATCCTAAATACGAACCAGTTGCCAAGCATTCAAATGTAAATCACGTGACCTTGGGGATGCTGCATTGGTCATAAGTGTGAAAAATGGTCATAAGTCACTTTTTTCAGTGCCATTGTAACTTTGAACAGTACTAAATGAACCGTTGTAAGTCAAGGACTACCTGTATTACCAGAAAAGTCTGATGTTTCAGAAGAACGACTCTTACAGGGCTGTCTTTGTTCAACAGTCTTACAGAAAGGTAGCTAACCCTAATAATCCACTTGCTATTACAGGTGTCTTCTGTTGAACAAAACTGTTATTCTTAGTCTGGATCAGAGGTGGGTTCCTCCCGGTTCGGACCGGTTTGCCCGAACCGGTAGTGACCTGCTGGACAGTGACATCACGGATCCGGTTCGGTCGGTGCCGGTCCGTGGGCACCGCCATCTTTTTTTTTGGATTTTTTTTTTTGAATTTTTTTTATTTTTTTCTTCTTCTGTGCATGCACAGAAGCCGAGTTTCCAGCACTGTGCATGCATCGCCATCTTGTTTTTGGCTTTTTTGGGGGGGGGGAATTTTTTTTATTTTTCAGCACTGTGCATGCGTGCACACGTGAAGCGCATGCGCGCCCACGAGGCTTGCCCATGCAGCGCGGGAGGAAGTGAAACGGCAGCGAAGTAACTTAGAACCCACCCCTGGTCTGGATTATTGCAACAATCTCCACATTAACTTGACACCCTGAACCCCAAAGTGCATTGGCCAGACAGCAGGTTGAGTACAGAGGTACCTTGGTACTCATCGTTAATAGATTCCGGGAGGTGCAACAAGTACCAGAAATGACGAGTACCAAACAATTTTTTCCCATAAGGAATAATGTAAATGAATCAATGCGTTCCCAAAACAAAGACCCATGATGAGGGGGGGGGGAAGTGCAAAAATACACAAAATGATCACAGAAGCTAAGACCACAAGAGGATGTGCACAGGGCAAGAGCTACTATATGACTAATGAGTGAACCTTGTTTCATTTGAAAAGAGTTGTGAGTCACAAGGTAGCTGACACCAACAAGTTCTAGCTTGCCCATCGAGTACCAAACGACGAGTACTGGGACAAAATTTTTGTGTCAAAATGCATCGAGTACCAAATTCGACGAGTTTCAAAGCAATTGCGTACCAGGGTGTGACTGTACAGGTAGTTCTCAACTTATGACCATAATTAGAACCATAATGACTGTTGCTAAGCAAGGCGATTGTTAAGTGAGTCACAGCAATGTTATGACCTTTTGTGCCACAGTTGTTAAGCAAAATACTGCAGTTCTTAAATGAGTCACATGGTCATTAAGCAAATCCAGATTCCCCCATTGATGTTGCTTTTGGAAGCCACAAATGGTGATCACGTGACCTCAGAACTCTGCAACCATTGTAAATACCTGCTGGTTGCCAAGCACCCAAATTTTGATCACATGACTGTGGGGATGCTGTGATGATAATAAGTGCAAGGACCAGTTGTAAGCCAGTTTTTCCAGTGCCATTGTAATTTTGAACACTCACTAAATGAATGGTTGTAAGTTGAGGACAATCTACATGGGGCACTTCTCCACTTTGGTCAGCTGCTGAAATGAAATCAAATGAAATGAGGTTTAAATATTAATAACTTGGGCTCCCTCTCATCTATACCAATCCCTTTCCCTTTTCCCATTTTCACACTGGAAATGTCCACAAGGTGAACAGGATCTTTCTGGCCACGTATTCTTTCCATTCCAACAGCAACTTGTCAAGCACAGGAAATCAGGAATCCAGGCAGCTCAGATGAATACAGGTTTAATGAATGCTATAGCTCTCTACAAGAATCTGAACTACTAACAGTTAAACAGAGTTGGTGGTAGATAAGAGTCAATGGAATGCAAGGTGGCTGGACTTAGATCTCTTGTGGGCACAAAAAGATTCAAGACTGATGACACATTTGACCCCCTCCCTCAGGCTCCTCCTGGTCATCTCCTACAGCAATATTTCTTGATGGTAGCTGCAGCAAGAAATGGCTAGGAAGCAGTGGTGAAATCCAATTTTTTTTACTACTGGTTCTGTGGGCGTGGCTTGGTGGGCATGGTGTGGCTTGGTGGGCGTGGCTTGGTGGGCATGGCAGGGGAAGGATACTGCAAAATCTCCATTCCCACCCCACTCCAGGGGGAAGGATACTGCAAAATCCCCATTCCCTCCCCACTCCTGGGGGAAGGATACTGCTTTCTTGATGGTAGCTGCAGCAAGAAATGGCTAGGAAGCAGTGGTGAAATCCAATTTTTTTTACTACTGGTTCTGTGGGCGTGGCTTGGTGGGCATGGTGTGGCTTGGTGGGCGTGGCTTGGTGGGCATGGCAGGGGAAGGATACTGCAAAATCTCCATTCCCACCCCACTCCAGGGGGAAGGATACTGCAAAATCCCCATTCCCTCCCCACTCCTGGGGGAAGGATACTGC
>QLTV01003669.1:181569-203853 GCA_003457575.1 Thermophis baileyi
ACTCCTGGGGGAAGGATACTGCAAAATCCCCATTCCCTCCTCACTCCTGGGGGAAGGATACTGCAAAATCCCCATTCCCACCCCACTCCTGGGGGAAGGATACTGCAAAATCCCCATTCCCACCCCACTCCAGGGGAAGGATACTGCAAAATCCCCATTCCCTCCCCACTCCTGGGGGAAGGATATTGCAAAATCTCCATTCCCACCCCACTCTGGGGCCAGCCAGAGGTGGTATTTGCCAGTTCTCCGAACTACTCAAAAATTCCGCTACCGGTTCTCCAGAACCTGTCAGAACCTGCTGGATTTCACCCCTACTAGGAAGCCTCTTAAATTTCCCACAATGCCATATTGAATGCACCAGGGCATTAATGCACCAGGAGCTCTGGTGGCGCAGTGGCTGGAATGCAGTGTTGCAGGTTTACTCTGCCCACAGGCTGGAGTTCGATCCTGACCGGCTCAAGGCTGACTTAACCTTCCACCCTTCTGAGGTCTGTAAAATCAGGACCCAGATTATTGGGGGCAAGATGCTGACCTTGTAAACTGCCCAAAGAGTGCTATAAAGCACTATGGAGTAGTATACAAGTCTAAGCGCTATTGCTGTTGCCTCATGAGGAGCGAGCAGCAGCAGAGTGGAGTGGGGCTATCAGGGCTAATGGTCTATGCTGGAGCAGCTGCATTTCAACAGTTGCCCAAATATAACAGACCCAGGGGTGGGCTTCAAAAATTTTTAGCAAGGGGTTCTCTGCCCGGTTGCTGGGTGGGCATGGCCATGGTAAGAGCCGAGGTGGCGCAGTGGTTAGAGTGCAGCACTGCAGGCTACTTCAGCTGACTGCTAGCTGCAGTTCAGCGGTTCAAATCCCACCAGGCTCAAGGTTGACTCAGCCTTCCATCCTTCCGAGGTGGGTAAAATGAGGACCCAGATTGTTGGGGGCAATATGCTAACTCTGTAAACCGCTTAGAGAGGGCTGTAAAAAGCACTATGAAGCGGTATATAAGTCTAAGTGCTATTGCTATTGCTATGGTGGGTGTGGCCTAGTCGGCCTCCTGCACCACGGCGGGGGGTGTTTTTGCCCTCTCCAGGCTCTAGAGGCTTTCCTCGAGCCTCTGGGAGGACGAAAACGGCCTTGCCAGGCTCCGGAGGCCCTCTGGAGGCCAGAAACAGGCCCATTTCCGGCCTTCCCGAACTTCCAGTAGGCCCATTTTTTTGCCCTCCCCGAGCCTCCGAGCGCGCCCTGCACTTACCTGAATCCAAAACGGTCCGCATGGGGACTCCTGGGAGGGGAGGGGAGGGGTGGGCGGGGCCAGGCAGGAGTGGGATTTGGGGGTTCTCCTAACTGCACAGAATCTTAGCTAGAGGTTCTCCTGAACCCCTGCAAACCCCCAGTAGCCCACCCCTGAATAGACCCCTTTCCTATCTTGCTAAAAAAGTGACTATTCAGTTTATGCCCTGCCAGAGACTCCCATTGCAACTCACAAGTTAAAATCCTTGAGCTGTGGCCACATTCTGCTCCCATTCTACACATTTTTTTAAAGAAAAAAAAAACCTCTGCAAAACCTCTGTCTTTGTTTAATCTGCTAACAGGATTCTTCCCCTCCCTTTTGAATGTCCTTTGACTGTGTATTGACATGAGAATGTCAAACTTTTCTTGTCCTGTATTTGTGCGGGTGAAAAGAATTACCAGAAACATTTGTCTAGTAAAATCCTCCCTCATCAAGTGATTGTTTCCCCTTATTTGCAAAGCAGGGCTGGAGGTACAGATCCGCCCTAGGTCCCAGGTCCTCTACACACACCTTATTAAAAATGATACATAGATCAGGAAGTATCACCGGTTGCTTTAATCAAAGGAGATTAAAGAGCGGTAAGGGCACCTGCACACAGTGAATAGAAGACCTGTTGGAAAAAGTACTTAGGATGTTTGGTCATGTGGCTTAAGGTCTAGAAAAATCAGATTTGCAGATCAGGTTTAATGAGCATCTTCTAAGCCCAATGGAAGAACTAGAGCAGTGGCTCTCAGCCATTTGCTCACCAGGGACCCCCTTTAAAAACCTTTTGTGGCCATGGACCATAGCCATAGACCACCAAGACTTAACTCAAGATTAAAATCATAGCATTTCTTCAAGCCTTCGCGGAACCCCTGTGATGACATCGTGGCCCACCAGGGTTCCTCAGATCACAGGTTGAGAACCACTGAACTAGAAGTTCATCAGAAAAACAAGAGCTGCTGTTCTCCTAAATTTCCAGGTGTGTAGTGGTACCAAGGTATCTGAAGAAACGTATCTCCCTGGTTGAGTCTTACCATTCCCTAATATTGTCTTCAGAGGCCCAGCCTTCAGGAAGGACACTTTTCTGGTAGAAAACTGCAGATCTGGGAACACTTTCTCAGAATAGTATCTTTATTTTTTTACCTCTGATTTTATTGTAATGTCCTTGTTTGATTGTCATGAGCCTCCCAAAGTCATTGACACTTGGATGCCATACAAGTTTAATGAATTCTTGTTATTGCGGTACCATCTTGAGTATCTTCTATTTATTTCATTTATTAATCAATGATTCCCCAAAATAAGCGTACAATAACCGTATGAAAATATAAGATGATAACACAACTAAAATTCTCGACACATGATATCAAGTCCATAATGTCTTCCAGAAAAGCTCTGGCTTCAACTTTTTCCAGAAGATGGATAATGCTGGAGACAAACTGAACTCCAACAGGAGCCCATTCCAAAGGTCTTGTCCCATCACTGAAAAACTATACTTTGGGGGTTTGTTTCCCCCGATCTCCTGGAAGTGGGAGACAACCAGCTGCTTCTCCTGGTGCACTTGGTTGAGTGATAGTACTTTAGTCTGGCAAGATTCCTGTCTATAGGTGAACAACCATAAAGAAACTACTCTGAATTAACTCCTCATGTCATTCGTGCTTCCTTGGTTTGTCTCTGTCTGCGTGAATGTCTGAATTCCATATTCTCTGTTTAAGTTCTACCTGGGTTTTTGATAGGTCCAAAGCAAGTACGACTGGTATTAACAATCCACACTGTCTCAGATCTTGGTCAATTTGTTTTTGCAGAATAGATTGATGTCTTTCATATAGAATGAGATGTACTAATGAAGCTCCCCAGGTGATCTGTTTCATCCAATATCTTAGAAGACATAATAAAGGCAGCTACAGTATGTGTCTTTGCTTAAGTGTATTATTAAATTACAAGCCAGTAACCCTTGGAGAAATAGTTGCTAAAATCAGTGAAGTAATCCAAAACCACCAACAGCCCTCGGTAAGCGTGATTAATCATGATTCTAATTCCCCCAAGGCTTACTTTTCTTCATCTATTGCTTTGAACAATTGGTTAACCTACCATATCATACAATTAATTGATTGAAATGAAACTCTCGTTTACAGTGATTCTATCAAACTGCAGCTATCATACCATGAAACATGCAGTACATCTGCAAAACAAGGGCTCATTTAGCCCAGTTAGCTATTTATAATCTAATAAATATAATCTGTTTAGGAATGCTTATTTACTTTGTTTACAAAATTTGTAAACCAAATCATAGTGACGCTCAGCAACGAATAACAAAGCAAGGCTATGTCAAATATTGCAATAATAAAACAATAGCCAACTGACCAAGAGGTCAAAGGCACACACGAATAACCTGCATTATTGTTATCACATTTCTATTATTTTGATTAGGGTTTTCAAGTCATCAAATTTTCAGAAAAAAATCAGCGTATTAGTGCAATCCAATTTTTTCTGCTGTTGGGAGCACAAAAAACCCCAACCTCTTACTTCTATCAAGTATCTTGTCATTCAAAGCCAACAGAGGCTTTCATGGCATCACAAGAGAGAGAAAGTGAGGTTTTCATTCACTCCGAAGCATTAATAGCATTTGACAAGAAAGAAAGAATTAAGTAAACTAGATAATAATCGCACACGGTGAATAAATAACCCCCGGATCCTGGATTAAAGCGACGTGTCAAAAGTAATCAAAAATCCAAGCGCTAGAACTTTGGCAATAAGAGCTGTACACAAAAGATTGCCGATAGGGTGTTTTCGGAAACTGGCACAACATACAGTTATTGAACCTGTCAGGGACTGTTGACAAGCGGTTGAAGACAAAAGGCCCAAACCAAAAGAAAGTTTCTCTGCACAATTCGTGTTGAAATAAAGATGATATGTGCACCAGAACAGCAAGCAAGTTGCTTCCTCTTTTCCTACAAAGCTCATGTTTCACTCAGGACAAGCGTTAGGGGCCGAAGACAAATTCGTAATGGGAATGGAAGATGAATGGGTGGGTTGAATCAATGGCCGTTCAAGCAGGGACTCTCTAGGGCAGGGGTCTCCAACCTTGGCAACTTTAAGCCTGGAGGACTTCAACTCCCAGAATTCCCCAGCCAGCAAATTCTGGCAGTTGAAGTCTGCCAGGTTTAAAGTTGCCAAGGTTGGAGACCCCTGCCCTAGGGAAGAGAATAGAGTGGGAAGGGGAAGGAAAGGAAGGACTCTGCTATTTTTAGTAGGAAGAGGAGCAGGTTTTCTTTTCTTTTTGTCCTTCCCAACCCAAGAGAAAGTTGGAAAGAATGCAATCATGCAAAGGTTCTCCAACTGTCTGCCTTTCTGCCTTCAGCATGAATCTCCAACAAACAGAACAGGACCCAACTTGGTGGGGAGAGAAACATTGGCAAAAAGGTTGAAAATACAGTTGGCTTTGAATGATCCATCTAGGACAGGGGTGTCAAACTCAAGGCCCTGGGGCCAGATCCGGCCCGCGGGGTGCTTAGATCTGGCCCACGGTGCTGCCCTGGAAACAGCAAAGGCCCGGCCCACGGTGCCTTTGCCAACGAAAACGGAGCTCGGGAGGGCCACGCGTGGCCCTCCCGAGCTCCGTTTTCGCTGGCAGAGGGTTGCAGGACGCCGTCCCAGCTGAAAATGGAGCTCACAAGGGCCATGCATGCCCCCCATGAGCTCTGTTTTTGCTGCTAGAGGGTTGCAGGATGCCATCGCAGCCCAAAACGGAGCTCGGGAGCCCCTTTTCGCTAGCAGAGTACTCGGGCTGCTACAGTGATGTCATGCTGGCCACGCCCACCCCGGCCCTCCAAGGTCAAACACAACCCTGATGCGGCCTTCAATGAAATCGAGTTTGACACCCCTGATCTAGGAGTAGAGGAGGTTAAAAAGAAAATCCAGAGAAATGTCCTTTGTGCATCCCTATGGGAAAGACAATTGAGCAGAGGCTGAGAATATTGTTGATGGCTCTGTTTATATATAGTATAGACCAACTCTGTCTCCCGGTCTATACTAAAAAGCTTCCTTTTTTTAACTGACTTGCCTGATGTTAATACATTTATCCCAGGAAAAAGTAAGATAATGAAGTGTTACTTGTACTTGATGAACAAGAGAATGTTTTAAAAGTCTGTAGAGATTCTCAGTCATCCAGATCATCAGAGGTGGGTTCCTCCCGGTTTGGACCGGTTCACCTGAACCGGTAGTGACCCACTGGTGACATCACGATGACGTCACCGATCCGGTTCGGTCGGTGCCGGTCCATGGCGCCGCCATCTTTTTTTTATTTTATTTTTTTTTCTTCTGTGCATGCGCAGAAGCCAAGTTTCTGGCACTGCGCATGCGTCACCATCTTGTTTTCGGCGTGCTTTTTTAAAAAAAATTATTTTTTTGTACTGTGCATGCGCGCATGCCCACAAGGCGCGCCCACAAGGCACGCCCACATGGCGCAGGAGGAAGCGAACCAGCAGCGAGGTAAGTTAGAACCCACCCCTGCAGATCATGGTTATCTCAAAGGTGCTTTTCAAGGAGGTAACTGGACTTTCTTGTTTTTTCTTTGAGGATGTTTCGCTTCTCATCCAAGAAGCTTCTCATCCAAGAAGAGAATGTTTTGTTTTTCATCAATAGATAAACCCCGGCTTCCTCTACTTCATGTCTTGCCCTACTTATCACCCAATTTTGGATAGAGCAGAGGTGCAAGCTGTGTTCCTCCACCACTGGGCACTGGCCTACCCCAGTTTTACCCAATACAATGGTGGGTACACCAATGGGACTCTGAATTTTCTATCAAAAGAGGTCTACTCTGCAAAGGATTTGATGGACAAAAAGGACAAAGGCATTTCACAATAAAACTAAGAATCGGCTGGAGAGTTAGGCAATTTTTTCATGGCTGATGCTGCAATTAACATTTGGAGGGGAGAAGACCTAAGGGTGAAGCATCATGATGCAAAAGCAGACCATGTTATCTATCTATGGGCTTTCAAGGAGAAGGAGAACTATAAATGCTTAGATGTGTTTCTCAACCTTGGCAACTTTGAGATGTCTGGATTTCAACTCCCAGAATTCAACTACCCAAGGCTGACTGGGGAATTCTGGGAGGTGAAGCCTGCACATCAGGGTTGGGTTCTAACTTACCTCGCTGCCGGTTCGCTTCCTCCCGCGCCGCATGGCCAAGCCTCACATGCGCAGTGCTGAAAAATAAAAAAAATCCCCCCCCCAAAAAAAGCCAAAAACAAGATAGCGACGCATGCACAGTGCCGGAAACTCGGCTTCTGTGCATGCGCAGAAGAAAAAAATATAAAAACAAATTCCCCAAAAAAAATTTTTTTTCCAAAAAAAAAAATCCAAAAAAAAGTCACTGTGATGTCACCAGGGGGTCACCACCGGTTCAGGCGAACTGGTCCGAACCGGGAGGAACCCACCTCTGCTGCACATCTAAAGGTGCCAACAAGCACAACTAGGTATTTATAGTTCTCCTTCTCCTTGAAAGGTAGCAGACATGGAGGTCACCTCTCATTGTAGTCCTCAAGTAACAAGTCCCTAAGTTGGTGGAGTGATATGATCCTGCATCTCCCCACTCTTCATCCAACACCATGCATATATTACCACACTGACACAACAGGTTATATCTCTGAAAAAAAAGGATGAAGAATGATTTTTACCTTTATTTTCTAATTATGTTCAAGCAATTTTTGGGTGTCTACTTTAGTCCTCAGTTGTTTCTGACCAAAACATGGCTGGAAACCATGTTTCCCATAGAGTAGGATTCTAGGGCCACAGGTTATCCTGTCCTCAGATTTGGGGCCTCGTATGGCTGTGCTCAAGCACTACACAAACTCACCATTTTTACCATAGTTTACTAATTAGGCTCCAGATATGTTCAGTCAACAATGGCAATAGCACTTAGACTTATATACTGCTTCATAGTGCTTTATAGCCCTCTCTAAGCATTTTACAGGGTCAACGTATTGCCCCCAACAATCTGGGTCCTCATTTTATGACCTTGGAAGGATGGAAGGCTGAGTGAACCTTGAGCCGGTCAGGATTGAACTGCTGGCAGTTGGCAGAATTAGCCTGCAATTCTGCATTCTAACAACTGCACCACCACAGCTCTTACAAAAAAAAAGATTTCAACAGGACCTCCGGGAACCCTTATATTGACGTAGTAACACAAACCATTTCTAACATTTAAGCCACCATCCCTATGTTCCAGTTGCTAAGAATCATTTCTTAAGGTTGGCTATCTCTGCCTAATTTGTGAGTTTAGGGTACATAGGTAGTCCTCAATTTACAACCATCCCTTTAGTGACCGTTCGAACTTACAACGGCACTGAAAAAAGTGATTTATGACTGCTTTTCACACGACTGTTGCAGCATCCCCATGGCCATATGATCAAAATTCAGATGCTTGGCATTTGGTTCATATTTATGACGGCTGCAGGGGTCATGTGATCACTTTTGATGAACTTCTGACCAGCAAAGTCAATGGGAAAGCCAGATTCAATTAACAGCCGTGTTACTAACTTACCAACTGCAGTGATTCACTTAACAACCGTGGCAAGAAAGGTCATAAAATGAGGCAAAACCCATTTAATCATAGAAATTTTGGGCTCAATTGTGGTCATAAATTGAGGACTACCTATATATCTCTGACCTCTTCTGGGAAGAGTAGGACTTGCACTAACTTAGCAGGGCGTTTCTTAACATGTGTTTATTTGTTTACTTGTTTGTTTAAAACATTTATGTAGCCCCCTATCTTTTAACCAACTCTAAGCAGCTCCTTAACTTCTTAACTTTGTTTCACAACTTCTTAAGAGTTATGTCCTTAAGATAATCATTGTGTTCCACTTTCACACCTTCCAAGCTACATCGCAATTAGAAAAGTGAATACTGTTTGAGAAGAGATACTGTTCTATTTGTATATACCAGTGGGGTTAACATAATAGACTTGCTATATTCTCTTTGTTCCCATTTTCTGCCCTCAACCTTGACATATACAAATATTTATCAGCCCAGCATGTTTGTGAGCAGTGTCCTTAGTGTGCCTTCTCTCAGTTGTTACACTGCAACACAAAGTAAGTAAAACTCCGAAGAAGTCTATGAAAGTCAGAAGGGAAGAAAATTGGCTCGCAAACCCAATTGCATTGCACTAATTCTGCATATTCTCTCTTATAGCTTTTTTCAAAAATAGTAAAGTATTGAACGTTTTTCTAAGTTGCCCAATTCCAGAGCACAGAGGTGGGCTGTATCTTTTCTTGGGGAAAAAAACACCACAATTTTACTCCAGGAAGCTTTTTGTAGAAGAGAAATGATAGGTATACAAACTTGGTTGATTTATGCTGATCTGTTGATCTTTATTGAAAGCGAACCTAAATTAAAAAACAAGGAAGGTTATATTTGCCAATACTTTGCCTATGCACAATTGGCAGAAAGATTTAAACTGGATAAAAAGATTTTTTAAAAAGGCCTTGAAAGGGAGTTATGTTTTAATGGCAAACATCTCATTGCCAAGGTACAGTATACAAATTGTTGTTGAAAATGAACAAGATTTTAAAAAGGGGTAGAGAAAAAATGGAGCAAAGGATAAAAGGGGGGGGAGGCATTGACTTCCAACCCTTTCCAATTGTGAAATAGTAACCACATTTACAATTTAGAAATTTAATAAATAAAAAATAAATTTATTATTGCGAGCCATTTCGCTAACGACATAATTATTTAATCTTCTAACTAAAACCTGCTTCTTCTTTTTTTATTTCAAGTGTAAAAAACACAGAAGCAATTTTCCAATGGAAACAGGCCTAAGTAAACTCTTTCTTTAGAACGTTTTACATTATCGTGTCAATCAAGTCCGTTTTTTTCTCATTGTGAGAAATCGTATATCTTTCTATTTACACTTATTAGATTTGAACTGGAATTTTCATAGAACTGTAATTTTATATACATAGACAAGACAGCCACAATTGCTGCTGGGATTAAAGGCCTTAAGCCCATCTCTTTCATTGTTGTTACACTTACAATAATGTTTTCATCTGTAACAGAAACTTAGTTTAAAGTCTCTAATGAAATAATACAGACACTTTTTTAACTACTCATTAATTTTCAAGCTATATATATATGCACTCAACAGTCCGATTGGGCTTATTATCAGGGGATGTCTTATTTGGGGGAAAACAGGATATATATATTTGCTCCTAGAAGCACGAGGCTGAAGACACAAGCCTGATAATCAGCCTGAAGATGACGAATGAGACTTTATATATATATATATATATATATATAAAAGGATGTATCATCGGCATTGAACTGAGAAACTGTCAAAGATTTGTAAGGGAATATCAAATAAATGTTGGAAATGTAATCATTGTGAAGGTCCCTTTTATCGTTTTGGTGGACTTGTAAGACTGTCAAGAAGTATTGTATGTGGTCTGATTCAGAAAAATATTAAAAACGGATGTAAAACTGAAACTGGTTATCTGGGATAAGCACATTGAAAGAAAACATAGGTTTAACAGAATAACAGAGTTGGAAGGGACCTTGGAGGTCTTCTAGTCCAACCCCCTGCTCAGGCAGGAAACCCTATACCATTTCAGACAAATGAGGTGGAAAAGTTTACAAATTCCCACAACTGAAGAGCAAATTCTGAAATTATGGAATTGGCAGAGATGACAAAACTACTTTGATAAAAGACAAAAAAAAAGCCCATCTATCTTCATTTCTACTTGAAGACTGCTTTTGGACTGCTTGCTTGAGAAAGATATAAAGTTTTGCTTTTAGGATGTGAGGATTGGATCAGTTATAATTATACAAATATTGAGTATTTTTATTATCAGACATGTATATTACATTATGTTTATGTTTAAACTTAGAGTAAGTGGTTATTTTGTTGTACAATTCTAATGTTAGTTTGATTGTTAAATCTGTATATGTTTATATGATGTTTTTGTGTTTTTTGTTTTAACTTTGAGTAAGAGGTTACTTTAATATATATTAATATCTCTACTGAACTGTCTTTTTTGGACACTTTTTAACTATTAACTTTTTCTCCTTTCTGATCCTCTTATGCCCCCCTCCCTAATTTTTCCTTCTCTGTTATTTTGTATTTTTTATTGGAAACTTAATAAGGTTGAATTTTTAAAAAGAAAAAAAAAAAACCCCAAGGTTTTGTTTTCTCTGTCCATAGTAAAGTAACATTTCAGAGAAATAGTCTACATTCTTTTTCAGCCTGCTAGTTTCCCCAAAGCTTAGAATCAGGAAATCCACTGCCTATTGTCTGAAAAATTGCTAATATACTTGGCCACTCAAATATTAAAATATCATGATTTTTGATCTCCCAAAGATGATTTCCCATGTATCAAATTAAAATTAAAAGCAAACCCAGAGTCCGGAAGGTTTAAATCTATAGCTGTTATATTAAACTATCTCTGAGTTGTTTTTTTTTGACTGGATTCACATATCTCATGAAGCCAGAATAGCTAAACCAAGCACACACAGCCATAAGATGATAATCCTCATTCACTGAATGACCATTTGAAGTTACAACATCACTTTTTAAAAAAAGTGACTTATGGCCGGTTTTCACACTTATGACCATTGCACCATCCCCGTGGTCACATGATCAAAATTTAGATGCTTGACCAATGGCGTGTATTCATGACGGTTGCTGTTGTCCGGGGATCATGTGATCGCTTTTTGTGACCTTCTGACAAGCAATGTCAATGGGGAAGCCAGATTCACTTACTAACTTAACAACCACAGTGATTCATTTAACAACTATCACAAGAAAGGTCATGAAATGGGCCAAAACCAGGGGTGAAATGCTCCCGGTTCGCTCATACCTGTCGGTCGCCGTAGAACCGGTCGCCAAGGTAGTGCGAGGCGCCACCCACCCGCCCGGACACCACCATTTGGGTTCTTTTACCCTCTGCGAATGCACAGAATGCTTTGCGCATGCGCAGAGGGTAAAAGAACCCAAATGGCGGCGTCCGGGCAGGTGGGCAGCGCCTCGCGCTACCTTGGTGACCGGCTCTACAGCGACCGACAGGTACGAGTGAACCGGGAGCATTTCACCCCTGGCCAAAACTCACTTAACAGCTGTCTTGCTTGGCAATGGAAATTTTGAAATCAGTTGTGGTCATAAACCGGGGACTACCTGCACATATGAGAGAGGCTTCGCACACCTGACCACAGCTTCCTGCTTAAATAATACAACTATCAGAAAATGCCAGTCACTGGTTTTGCACCAGGAAGGTGTCATCTGAAAATTTTGCACCATAGGCATTAGGTTTGAAACTTCAAAATGCACCCATCATTTAGTTACTAAAGAAAAATGTACATTTCTTCAGCTTGTTATAATCAAGGCAAAATGTTCGCCTTCTGATCATAATGTGCAACAAAAAGTAAGCAGAAACAGTGATTACACCCTGCCACCTTTTGGCCGAATAAAGCTAAGAAAAACTTCCTATTAAGCCTGCTTCTCTAACTATATCTATGTTTGTACTTGAGCCACGATGACACAGTGGTTAGAATGCAGTACTGCAGGCTACTTCTGCTGACTGCCGGCTGCCTGCAATTTGGCAGTTCAAATCTCATCAGGCTCAAGGTTAACTCAGCCTTCCATCCTTCCGAGGTGGGTAAAATGAGGACCCAGATTGTTGGGGGCCATAGGCTGACTCTGTAAACAGCTTAGAGGGCTGTAAAAGCACTGTGAAGTGGTATATAAGTCTAAGTGCTCTTGCTATTGCTACATACAATATGTCTACACAGGAAGAAGAAAAAAGCAGCCCGTTTCTAGCAGAATTCTTGCCTTCATAACCACATTTCCAAGCTGTTGCACAATGTACTTTGGAGAACTGTACATGGACACTTGCTTCAAAAATTGCTGAAAGCCAAATGTTATGCAGGTACCCCTCAACTTACAACCATTTGTTTAGTGACTGTTTGAAATTACAGTGGCCCTCAAAAATGTGACTTATGAGTGTTTTTTCACACTTACGACCATTGTAGCATCCCCGTGGTCATGTGATCAACGTTCGGATGCCTGGCAACTGGTTCACGTTAATGACAGTTGCAGTGTCCTAGGGGCAGGGGTTCCCAACTTCCCGGGCCGCAGACCACTATCTGGCTGTGGCCTGTTCAGAACCAGGGCATAAAAGCAGCGGGCAAATGAGTGCACACAGCTCCATTTGTGCGAGTGGCAGGCACAGATGCCTGCTGCTCCTGCAAATGGAGCTATGCCCGTGCGCTTGCCCGCCACTCGTGCAGAACCATCCCTTCACCACCACCCCGCTGGTTCACTGACTAGCAATAGCATTTAGACTTATATAGCACTTCATAGTGCTTTACAGCCCTCTCTAAGCGGTTTAGAGTCAGCCTTTTGCCCCAAAAAATCTGGGTCCTCATTTTAGCCACCTTGGAAGGATGGAAGGCTGAGTCAACCTTGAGCCGGTCAGGATCGAACTCCTGGCTGTGGGCAGAGTTAGCCTTCAATACTGCCTTCTAACCACAGGGAGGGAGGGAGGGAGGGAGGGAGGGAGGAAGGAAGGAAGGAAGGAAGGAGGGGGGGGGGGGGGGGGGGGGGGGGGGGGAGGAAGGAAGGAAGGAAGGAAGGAAGGAAGGAAGGAAGGAAGGAAGGAAGGAAGGAAGGAAGGAAGGAAGGAAGGAAGGAAGGAAGATAGCAAAAGCCCTTAGACTTATATATCACTTCACAGTGCTTTCCAGCCCTCTCTAAGCAGTTTCCAGAGTCAGCCTATAGCCCCCAACAATCTGGGTCCTCATTTTACTGACCTTGGAAGGATGGAAGGCTGAGTCAACCTTGAGCCTGGTGAGATTCGAACTGCCAAATTGCAGGCAGCCGGCAGGCAGCAGAAATAGCCTGCAGTTCTGCACTCTAACCATTGCACTACCGTGGCTCCTACAGTCGTGTGTTCCCCTTTTGTGACCTTCTGACAAGCAAAGTAATGGGGAAGCCAGATTCACTTATCAACTGTGTTACTAACTTAACCACTGCAATGATTCACTTGACAACTGTGGCAGGAAAGGTTGTAAAATAGGGCAAGAAAATTCAATGTAAGAACTGTCTTGCTTAGCAACAGAAATTTTGAGCTCAATTGTGGCCGTAAGTTGAGGACTACCTGTATTCTTTGCCAGACTTTGTGTCTCGTTCCTCTTGCATCAATTCATGATCCATCCACCATTCCATATCTCTATATGGAGTTGTCTCCAAAGGCCACCCAGAACTGCAATTGTACAAAATGCAGTGGTCCATTTACTCACTGGCAGTCTGTTTTCATTACACCTATGCAGAAATAGGCTTCTGGGCAGGGGTGAAATCCAGCAGGTTCTGACAGGTTCTGGAGAACCGGTAGCGGAAATTTTGAGTAGTTCGGAGAACCGGCAAATACCACCTCTGGCTGGCCCCAGAGTGGGGTGGGAATGGAGATTTTGCAATATCCTTCCCCCAGGAGTGGGGTGGGAATGGAGATCTTGCAATATCCTTCCCCCAGGAGTGGGGTGGGAATGGAGATTTTGCAATATCCTTCCCCCAGGAGTGGGTTGGGAATGGAGATTTTGCAATATCCTTCCCCCAGGAGTGGGGAGGGAATGGGGATTTTGCAGTATCCTTCTCCTAGGAGGGGGAGGGGGTGGCCCCAGAGTGGGGTGGGAATGGAGATTTCGCAATATCCTTCCCCCAGGAGTGGGGTGGGAATGGAGATTTCGCAATATCCTTCCCCCAGGAGTGGGGTGGGAATAAAGATTTTGCAATATCCTTCCCCCAGGAGTGGGGTGGGAATGGAGATTTTGCAGTATCCTTCCCCTGCCACACCCACCAAGCCACGCCCACCAAGCCACGCCCACAGAATCAGTAGTAAAAAAAATTGGATTTCGCCACTGCTTCTGGGCATAATGTGGGTTTTAAAACCAGACTTTTTCTCACCGGGACTAGTGGATAGAGAATTAGAAAAGATTATGGAAGGTTGGTTTTGTACAGGATAACCACCGTGCAATTATTAAATGCACAAAGATGGAAAACCCACAATGGAGAAATGGTTGGTGAAGATGACAGCATTTGCAGAGACGGTAAAATTGACTTGTGTGAGTAGAGAAAAGACAGTAACTACATTTGTGATTGACTGAAAACCTTTTATGGAGCTTTTGCTAAAAATAGGGAAAAAATGAAATTGTCATTTATGGGTTTGATAGTTAGAAAGGGTAGAACATAGAAAAGGACCCACCAGACAAGATAAAATATACATGCATTTATAACTGGTGTAGAGATTGGAAGCCACTTTTTTGCATCTTTTTTTCTTTTTTATTCTTACTTATTATGGTTTGTCACACAGTCAGCCAGATGTTTCAGACTGGATTTGGAATTTTTGTCTACCTATTAAGTCCTCCCCAAGGACCTTGGATAGTAGATGTTGATGCTTGATGGTGTTAAAAGTATTGTTATAGAATATAGTAAGCTCTTCCGGGTTAAAGCTGCTTTTGCAATCTTGCAACACATGAAGTATTAGTATCATTTTATAAATCCTTAGTAAGACCACACCTGGAATACTGCATCCTGTTTTGGTCACCACGTTACAAAGAGATGTTGAGACTTTGAAAAAAAATGTGCAAAGAAAACCAACTAAGATGATTAAGAACCTGGAGGAAAACCTATGAAGAACAGTTGCAGCAATTGGGTATGGCCAGTCAAGAGAAAAGGACTAGGGGTGACATGATAGCAGTATTCCAGTATTTGAGGGGCTGCCACAAAGAAGAGGGAGTCAACTTATTTTCCAAAGCACCAGAAGGCAAGACAAGAAACAACGGATGGAAACTAATCAAGGAGAGAAGCAATCTGGAATTAAGGAGAAACTTCCTAACAATGAGGACAATTAACCAGTGGAACAACTTGCCTTCAGAAGTTGTGGGTGCTTCATCACTGGAAGTTTTTAAGAAAAGACTGGACAACCACCTATCTGAAATGGTATAGGGTCTCCTGCTTGAGCAGGGGGTTGGACTAGAAAACATCCAAAGTTTCCTGATTAATTGAATTGACTGATAGTGAATTTGTCAATGCCATTGTTGTTGAAGTGGTACTCCAGCTGTTTTGGGATGGCACCAGGGTGCCTATCACTATTAGGACTATTTTTACTTTCTTTCGCCACAGTCCTTTTATATTTGCAGGTCTTTGTAATTTTTTCTTCTCCAGTTCTCTCTCTTTCATTCTGCTTTATTCATGTCCACAACGCAGACTTTTTTGTCTTTCTTATTGACAATGGTTAAGTCTGGGGTATTACATATGTGGCAGGTGCCTGTCTGTTGAATTCTAAAATCCCAGAGCAATTTAGCTTCTTCATTTTCTATTACTTTCTCTACTTTATGGTCCCACCAATACTTGCTTGCAGGCAAATGGTATTTCTTGCAGATCTTTCAATGCATCATGATTACTTTGTCATGCCATTATTTTTATTACTTATTTAACACTTTTCTTTCATTTTTTAAAATTTTTACTTTCCTTTTCCTTTGTATCATTTTTATTCTGGAAAAAGGTTCTTTAATAAAGATTAATTAAATAAAATGGTGGTTTTGAGCTATGACCAATACAGCGTGGCAAATACTGACATGCAAAGATGATCCTTCTGATCACAACCAACAGGGTTGCCCCAGGAAAAACTGTGAACTGCCTGTGAAAGGAGCCAAGGCAAGAACATGCTTTTCGATGACAATGCCCAGCCTTTGGAATACCCTCCCAGTTGAAATCAAGCAGCCCTCTCCATCTTGATTCCATCTAAAAATAAGCACAGAATGTAGTTTTCATCAGCAGACTATTTGCAAATTGAGTAGCTCTTGGGGTGTCCAAGCATGGCTGACTGGGGGGGGGGGGGGATTCGGGAAGTTATTCTGGAAGTTGAAGTCCACAAGTCTTAAAAAGTTGACCAGGTTGAACATCCCTGGACTAGATTCTTCTAAGATGATTGCATGGCTGAGGCGTCTTCTACCAGGATCTGCTACTTAACTTTGAAATTTATTTTTACTGTGGATAGTTTGCATTTTTGGGACATTCCTACTGTGGATGTTTTATTATTAACCTGAATGAGTCAACCACTTAAGGTTCTGCATTGTTTGGTGGTATACCGTGTTTCCCCGAAAATAAGACCCTGTCTTATATATTTTTTTGAACCCTGAAATAAGCGCTTGGCCTTATTGCCATGCACTCAAAAGCCCGATTGGGCTTATTATCAGGGGATGTCTTATTTTGGGGGAAACGGGGTAGAAACTGAAGAACTGAATGAACGAATCTCCCTCTGCATTTAAGAAACAGGTTTATTACAATACGCCCCACAATACGTTAAAAGAACAAGAGTGCTATCACCACCACCATTATTTGACACCAGAAGCAAGTAAACATTGTGAGATTCCAACAGTTAGTGATATAATCCCAACTAAGCGTGGAATTCTTAGTTACATTACCAACTAGGTACATTACTACTCAACAAGGTAACATCATCATCATGTTATCTAGTTGGGTAACGAAACATTCACAGGCCAGCAACCAAGTTTAGAGAAGACTGAGGGCTCCAGGGTTTAACCCTTAGTAACAAATATTCTTTTCGATTGGAACCTCGAGTATTACCGTTCCTTCAATGGGACTGACAATGGGACTCAGCTACACACACACATTTTTGCAGCCCCCTCGAACTGTGATGGCTAAACATTGATGACACAACTCCTTGCCGTTCTAAGCCAGAGAATACCCAGTGTTGAGTACAATACAATACGCACATCAAGCAACCTTTTGGAGCTTGTGGAGACCTTCCAAAAGGTCAGGAGACAACGGAAATTCTCCTCCATGCTTTGTTACAGTGGGTCTTGGCCTACCTAAAATGGGTGAGCCTCAAACGGTTAAAATTCCCCATCCTTACCATAAAATATGAAATGTTCAGCCAAGTCAAAGGGAAACTGTGCTTCCTGTCTTTTTCTAATCTACCAATGCCACCTGAGAACTAAACCCTAGTAAAGACATGAGAGAGTAAGAGGACAGATATGCAGGCTCCATTGTCTATCTCTGTCAAGGTCATCTTCCTTATTCTCCAAGTATGTTCAGTCATGAGGGGTCCTTGGCAGGGGTGGGTTCCTCCCGGTTCGGACTGGATCGCCCGAACCGTTAGCGACCTGCTGGTGATGTCACGGATCCGGTTCGGTCGGTGCCGGTCCGTGGGCGCCATCTTTTTTTGGGAATTTTTTACTGTTCTGCTGTTTTGAAATTTTTTATTTTTTCTTCTTCTGTGCATGTGCAGAAGCTGAGTTTCCAGCACTGCGCATGCATCACCATCTTGTTTTTGGCTTTTTTTAATTTATTTTTTATTTTTTTATGTTTTGGGCTGACTGCAGCTACTGAGCATGTGCAGAAGCAAAATTGCGTGAGGGAACGCGCAAAATGCGCAAAACGTCGCGATGCGAACGGGTGGGGAAGGTAAGTGGAACCCATCCCTGGTCCTTGGTGCTCTCTGAGCTTGTTTTCTTGCAGACATTTCATTACCCAAACTAGGTAACATCATCAATCCTACTCTAGATGACGTTACTTAGTTTGGGTAATGAAACATCTGCAAGAAAACAAGCAAGCTCAGAGAGCACCAAGGACCCCCTCATGTCAACCCTGAGCAACAAATATTTTCCCTTATTACCGGTAGTATGTTCAGCCATCCTCAAGAGTCCTCTTTCTGGTTCTGTAAATTAAATGGGGAAACATATGCAAATACAATCAGCTACTGCTCAATGGAGAAAGGAAAAGCCAGACCCACCACAATAATGGCCCCAAGAAACATTTTTAGTCAATGAGCATTTTTAGCAACCGCTTTTGGAAGAAAAAAAAAACGATCTTGATCTAATAAATCAAACACATTATTTTTTATTACTTGAGCCCCAGTGTTTTAACTGTAGCAGCATTTCAAAACATATTTTCTTCTGCTGGGTATAAGTGTGTGTTTGTGTGTGCACGCGCACAAGCATGATTGTATATATACACGTACAAACATTCCTGGTAAAAGTCTACATTGGTAAATTTATAAGAAGGCAATTTTCAAATGGCAAATGTCAGCTTTCAAAAAAAATATCACTTTAAAAATGTGCGTCTGTAGCATACAAAGCAGCGGAATCCATACTTCCGACATTTGCAGAATCTCGCTTCACTTTTTAAAAGGCCTTTGGTGGGAGCTGCTATTAGATGTCACATCTTAGTAGAGCAGGAGTGTCAAACTCAATTTCATTGAGGGCCGCATCAGGGTTGTGTTTGACCTTGGGGGGCAAGGGTGGGCGTGGCCAGGGTGGGCGTGGCCATCTCGACGTCACTCGTGTCGGGGGCACCTGTGGTGGCCCAACCACTCTGCCAGCGAAAATGGGCTCCCGAGCTCCGTTTCAGCTGCGACGGCCTCCTGCAACCCTCTGCCAGCGAAAACGGAGCACGGGAGGGCCACACGCAGCCTTTCCAAGCTCCGTTTTTGCTGGCAGAGCCACTGCAGACCGGTCCTTCACTGTTTCCAGCGTGGCCCCGTGGGCCAGATCTAAGCACCCCGTGGGCTGCATCCGGCCCCCGGGCCTAGAGTTTGACACCCCTGTAGTAGAGAATTCTAGCCCAGCACACAGGGGGAACTCAATACAGCAGAAAAGGATGATTCAGAACGCCAACCCAGGCATTTTAAGTACTACAGATAGTCCTCGACTTATGACCACAATTGAGCCCAAAGTTTCTGTTGTTAAGCGAGACATTTGTCAAGTGCTCCATTTTTACGACCTTTCTTGCCACAGTTGTTAAGTGAATCACTGCAGTTGATAAGCTAGTAACACGGTTGTTTAGCGAATCTGGCTTCCCCATTGACTTTGCATGTCAGAAGGTCGCAAAAGGGGGATCGTGTGACCCTGGGACGCAGCAACCGTCATAAATATGAACCAGTTGCCAAGAGCCTGAATTTTGATCATGCGACCAGGGGGATGCTGCAAAGGTCGTAATAGTGAAAAACGGTCATAAGTCACTTTTTTCAGTGCCGCTGTAACTTTGAACGGTCACTAAACGAACTATTGTAAATCGAAGACTACCTGCATTGTGTATTCAGTTATGCGTTGTTGTTTTTTTGTTGTTGTTGCTGTTCTTAGAAAAAAATAACCAACCCACTCAGAATTCAGATAGGCCTCGTCATCACCCACTGTGAATTTTCCCTGCAAATACTTCAAGTCCAACACACTTCAGGGTAACACTTACGCATTCAGATTTAGCTTATAAGCACATATTAAAAAATAATAATAATTCAGGGAACTCATTCGAGACATTGATTCGAAATCAGTCCCTCCTCACTGAGGAAAAAGGTTAACAGGTTGCATTCTGAGCAGGCCAAACTGTGCTAAATCTGAGACTGTCCCCATAAGATAGGCAACAATGAGAAAGGTTTAGAAGACAAAAATGGCTCACCCAGATGGAGAGCAACTGAACTATCTCCTGTTCCTTCCACCCAGGGGTGGGTTCTGGTTTTCCTCACTGCCGGTTCGCTCAGTGTCGCGCCGCGCATGCGCGCTTCACCGCCGAAAGAACCGGTTCAGGGGCGTGGCAGGCCTGGGTCGCTGCCGGTTCTAGCGACCCAAGCCGCCAAGTTGCTACCGGTTCTAAAGAACCGGTCCGAACCGGGAGGAACCCACCTCTGCTTCCACCGCTAACTCATATTCACTCTCGTACATATCACCATCTATGTTCAATCCAGTCCACTTTTAGGAAGAGAACTCTATGTAAGAATCTTGGTGGGTACATTATTTGGGGAGTATTTCTAAGGCCAAAAAGCAGCAGGGAGGGGAAAAGGGGAATTGTCCCAGAAGCCCCCCCCCACCATTATTCATTTGTGTTTTAAAGTTAGACTTTTCAATTTGACACTGTTGAAGAACAGTTCTATTTAACAACCCTGGTTTGCTACAGTCACGTGTACTCTGGCCTTCAGAAGAATCAGCCAGCAATTCAACCTATTTTTGTTTTTCTTGGACAAACTGGAACTCCGTCCTTAAGTACAATACACTATTAAAACCAGTGTTTCTTCAAACTTAGCAACTTCAAGGTGTGTGGACTTCCGGAAGTTGAAGTCCCCTCATCTTACAATTGCCAAGTTTGAAAAACCCTGATTTAAACCTGGTTCTTCTTTTTTTTTTAACCTTTCAAAGCCTGCAAATATAATATAATGACTTAAAACCAATCTATTGGCGTTGTAAATTATCTATTTGGAATAGAACATAGCTGGTTATGAAGACATTTTTCTCTCAAGGCTGGCTGGGAATTCTCCGCTGCAATCCTGGCCCAGTTTTGGGGAAAAAAGCCCAGTTGGAAAATATTGATGTCAATCTTTACAATATTTACTGCAAGCGGTAGCATTTCCTGAAGTCGCCAAGGAAATATTTTTTGAGTT
The DNA here is from genome assembly GCA_003457575.1 of Thermophis baileyi. Lineage (NCBI taxonomy): Eukaryota > Metazoa > Chordata > Lepidosauria > Squamata > Dipsadidae > Thermophis > Thermophis baileyi. The sequence goes on from QLTV01003669.1 coordinate 202,269, forward strand.
ATTGTTTTGTTTCATTTCCATCAGGGCTGGTAAACTACATTTTCTGATAGCATCCTGATCTAAGTAGTCAACATTTGCAATTCAAGCTTTAAGACTAAGTTTCTGCCCTTATACACAAAAGGAAATGAGTAACTCATCACAGATAACCCTGGACACCATTCCCATTAAATGCATGGTGTGTGCAAGGACAGGTTATTTGTAAAAACCTTTGCCTTAGAACAGGGGTCTGATACTGGGCCATGGCATGCCAGAAACCGGGCCACGCAAACAAGCAAAGCCCCATCCGTGGGATGCAGGCAGCACACAAAACCACGTCCCCTCCAGCCCACGGAAAAACCTTTCTCCACGGAACCTGTCCCTGGTGCCCAAAAGGTTGGGGGCCTCTGCCTTAGAATATTAGTTAGCAAAAACCAAGGTGTGGCGAATAAACTGAGGACATGATCTCCGGTTGCAATCCGTTTCCACACAATACTCTTTAGATAAGAAAGGGAAAAAACACACATTCTTTTAAGACTCCATAGGTTTTCATAGTGGCACACCCAATTTGTCCCAAAGTGCTAAAATTACTCTATTCGTCTTCATTTTTAATCGATCAAGTACCTGAAAAGGGATGCTCACAGATGCAACATTTCACCCTCATCTCTCTTTTTCTTAACTTTGGAGATACGCTGGACTCGAAACCCTTCCTTCACTAAGGGTTTTCAATGCCAAAATGGAACACCAGTGAATGGCTGTCAGTATTTTTTGGAGAAGCAATTCGAGGCAAGCTTTATTGCAGACATGTAAACTGATGCCCCCATTCCTGAGCACGTTTCTTGAGTGTTCATTTACACACGAGTGCAATATACTTGTGTATCATAGTACGTCTGGCTTAGGGGTAGAGAGAAGGAAGGCCGAAGGGAAGCAGAGCTTTGGTGAGAAGCAGAAATAAATTAAAGACCACAATGACAATCCAAAAATGAGATGCAATTCATTGTAGTACCTTCAGAGGTTTAACACCTGCTAAAGCGTGACCAAAGAAAGGGCTTTTGAATGGTTATTATCAGAAGCAGCCCAATTTCAGACATGCTTAAGAAGGAAAAAATGTAACATAAACCCTTGGGATTTCCAGAGTCTGAAACAAGAGCATCTGGAGGGTGTTTTGTGTGTGTGTGTGTGTGTGTGCGCGCGCGCGCGCGTATGTGTAACACTGACAAAAGTCAAGGTGACATCCATAGCTGTTGCCACACAAACAAAACCAAGCTCCTTTTTTTGTGTATTTCAGCATCCCACCTACACAAAGAGAATGTTCTTTGATCGTAAGAGACATAATCTGAATATTTCTGACCAACCCCCCATCCCACCCTCCGCCCCACACAGACATCCCCGGTCTGAAATCCCTTCAAGTACATTGGAAGGAAAAGAAAAAATATTTAACAGCCAGTATAATATCAGACCAGATGTGCTTGGCGCTATTCTAGTTTAGGAGGAAAATACTCTTCTTAACAATGGAACAACAAAAACAGTAAAGCCCTTTAAAATTCACAAAGCAGTCACCCTGGCACAATTTCTTTTTCCATAAAAAAATAATAGAAAAATAAAGGAT
>QLTV01003669.1:206181-220652 GCA_003457575.1 Thermophis baileyi
CCAAGGTTAGGCCCCCTCCCCCAAGCATTCCAGTGAAAAAATAAGTACAAACTTGTACAAATCTCATCACACTTATCAACACCCTAGAAAACTATAAATACAGATCTAAAAGAATAAACATTTTGATTTAGCAAAAGCAGGAGAATGGGGAGAGCGCGCCACCTCCTCTCCAAAGCACACCCTTTGGTGCACGCACACACAAACACACACGCGTAATCCAGTCAGGGATCCACCAGCTATCTTTACAAATGGCCATAAAGAACCTGGTGAAGTTTACAGAGAGAGAGAGAGAGAGAGAGAGAGAGGCCAACAGCTTTCTCAGAGATTTTGTCTGCAGTTGCTTCCGGTGATCCATCAACAAGGAGCTCCTTTCTTCAACTGGTGTTTGGTAAGGGCGTACTTGAAAAATTCATAGACAGACCAGGCAATGGCAGTTGAAGGCATCTGGTAGATCACACGTGCTTGGACTCCCTTAAAATACCCGGTGACCCCTCCCAGTTGATAGACTGTTCTAAAGGCGTTGGCCATGCCAGAGAGGTGCCCGCTAATGTTGACAGAACTCAACACCAGGTTCTCCTGAGTGTTGAGCAAGGTCTTGCAAACGTCTAAGGGGGTGGTCGCAGCTGCCGCCACGGCTCCTGCCACGGCACCCGAAATGATGTGCGATCGAGGGTTGTATTGTCGCTGGGGGTTGATCTTCTCCTGCATGAACTCGTAGGTGATAAAATGGATGGCTTGGAAAGGGATGTTCATGGTGAGCTGGGTGGTGTAGCTGCGGTAAAAGGCACCCAAGCCTTCAGTCCGATGCACTGTCCGGATGCATTCCGTGACTGTCTTGTGTGGAGAATTGTACATCTGCATGCGCTGCTTCACGACTGGCGTCAGGTGATCAGACATTGCGCACATCCCCGGATGGAAAAGGAAAGCAGAGCGAAGGAACAACACAGAGACAACAAACAACAAAAGAAATCCAAGTTAGATCAAGGTCACACACTTGAGTGGAAGATACCCATTCATGAAGGGCCACCTGGGAGTAGGGCAGGGAAGTTGCAGTGGCTGCAGTGTGATTTATCACTTGCCTAATCACGCTGCACCAATTCGAATCTTTTCCAAGCAAAGGACAGAGAATATTGTCTCTTTTTAAGGCTGCATCCTGATTGGCAGGGATGCTTTTTCCCCACTGCCATATTGCAAGCACATTACAGGCCTCCTTTCATGGAGCGAAGAGTTGTTCTTGGAAAGGACGAAGAGAAACTTTGGCTAAAATGTTCTCTTCATAATTAGAATAGAATAGAATAACAGAGTTAGAAGGGACCTTGGAGGTCTTCTAGTCCAACCCCCTGCTTAGGCAGGAAACCCTACACCACTTCAGAACAAATGGTTATCCAACCTCTTCTTAAAAACTTCCAGTGTTGGAGCATTCACAACTTCTGGAGGCAAGTTGTTCCACTGATTAATTGTTCTAACTGTCAGGGAATTTCTCCTTAGTTCTAAGTTGCTTCTCTCCTTGATTAGTTTCCACCCATTGCTTCTTGTCCTACCCTCAGGTGCTTTGGAGAATAGTTTGACTCCCTCTTCTTTGTGGCAGCCCCTGAGATATTGGAAGACTGCTATCATGTCTCCCCTGGTCCTTCTTTTCATTAAACTAGACATACCCAGTTCCTGCAACCGTTCTTCATATGTTTTAGCCTCCAGTCCCCTAATCATCTTTGTTGCTCTTCTCTGCACTCTTTCTAGAGTCTCCACATCTTTTTTACATCGTGGCGACCAAAACTGAATGCAGTATTCCAAGTGTGGCCTTACCAAGGCATTATAAAGTGGTATTAACAATAATTAATAAATAATTAAATTAATTATATCAAAGATATCTCTAGAAGATAATATTTGTAGCGCAGGGTTGAACTGTGGGGTCCTTGGTGCTCTGAGCTTGGTTCTTAGTTTGCAGATGTTTCATTACCCAACTAGATAACCTCATCAACACATCTGCTGATCTTACCTAGTTAAGTAAGGAATTGTGTGCGAGAAAACAACCAATCTCAGAGATTACCAAGGACCCCACATTATCTTTCTGATAATCTCTAGGAAGAATTTCTTTTGCTATACAGGTAGTCCTCAACTTACAACAGTTCACTTAGTGACCGACTAAAGTCACAACGGCATTGAAAAAAGTGACTTATGACCATTTTTCATACTTATGACCGTTGCAGCATCCCCATGGTCATGTGATTTACATTGGGAAGCTTGACAACTAACTCACATTTATGATGATTGCAGTGTCCCAGAGTCATGTGATCCCCCTTTGAGGCCTTCTGACAGCAAAGTCAATGGGGAAACCAGATTCACTTAAAAGCCATGTTACCACTTTAAGAACTTCAGTGAGTCACTTAACAAAGGTGGCGAGAAGTCGTAAAATGGGCCAAAACTCATGTAACAAATTTCTCACTTAACAACATCAATTTTGGGCTCAATTGTGGTCGTAAGTTGAAGACTACCTGTACACTTCTTATTTATTATTATTAAATTTATATTGCCGCCTATTCGCCCATGGCGACTCAAGGCGGCTTACAGAATATGAAAACCACATTTAAAAGCAGTAAAAGTAATAAAAGATCAAATACATTAATGTAANGCAAAAATATTAGCAATTTCTTAACATTTCAAAGCCACATAAAGCTGGTTTGTTGAACTGGAAGAAAGAAAAGGTAAAATGAAAAAGCAGAAATGTATGAATAAATTAAAACTTCTAAAGCCTGCAAAGCATATAAATAAATATATTATATATTATATTATATACCGGTATATTGTATTATATAATATATTATAAATACCGGTATATTATAACCCTATGGTGTTAAAATACATTCCATATATCTCTCTTAGAATCTTCTGATATCTGATATGGAACCCTGATGTGCAATATAATGCATATCTCAGATAAATTTTTAATTATCCTTCCCTTCTCTCGGCCTCACTGGGCCACTTGCCCCAAACAGGATTACCTTCTGCTGGATTCATGACACCATCATGAAGAAGGGTAGCCATACTCCCAGCCATGCCTGCAAAAGAAGAAATGAAGACAGACCCCTTTCACAAAGCAAGTTTTGACAAGCCATCCTTGGTTCTGTGCACAAAACGGTATACCCTTAACGATTAGCACTCAACACATCAGCCTCCAGGCTCATTATACATCTTGAAAACCAACCTAATATACTGCAGATCATTTGAAAAAGAACATACAGTATCACAGATGTATTGTACATATACTAAGAGTCACATACAAAAGGAATATAAATAATTGCATTTAACAGCTGTGAAACAATTTCTAAAAAAAATCTGAAGGTACCAAATGAAAAACTCCACAATAACGAATTTTAAAAATATCTAAAATTTCCATGAACTTACCAACAGCATGGCTGGGAAGAATAAAAGGTTTTCTTTCTCATTTTTTAAAAAAGAATATGTTGCCTAGATTTACAGATGCTAGAAATATACAACCTGGAGCTATGTTATTGCTGGCAGCCAATCAGAACTCCTTCAAAAATTACCATTAAATTAGAACTTTCAGGGCGATAGAAAATGTTAGCTGGCATTATTTTTTCCCTAACCTCACGAACTGTAGCAGCATTCAGCAAGTTATTCAAAGGGCGTAAGTTAACTAAAAAAAACTTTGCTATATATAACCAGAAATATAACCATTTGAACTCAATTATCAGTCATAACATATGACAAAAGATTTCCTTTGTGGTTGCAGAGAACATTCAGAATCGCCTTAATAATGACAGCAAAAGCTATTACTGTAGATCAAGGGTGTCCAATCTTGTCAACTGTAGGATTTGAGGACTTCAACTCCCATGCTGGCTATGAAATTTATTTATTTGTTTGTTTGTTTGTTTTTTATTTATTATTTTTATTGATTGATTGATTGATTGATTGATTGAATTTATATTGCCGCCTATTCTCCCATGACGACTCAAGGCGGCTTACAGAATCTAAAACCACATTTAAAACAATAAAACTAATAAAAAGAATCCAATAAATTAACATAGTATAATATAATAAAATCATCCCCCACCCCCCCACTCCGGCGACAGCACATCACACGAGCCATTGAATGGGCTCCATCCTGCTCCGCGTTCCCCAGGCCCGCTGGCAGAACCAGGTCTTCAGCGCCTTCTGGAAGAGTATTAGAGTGGGGGCCGTTCTAATCTCTGGGGGAATGATGTTCCAGAGAGAGGGAGCCACCACGGAGAAGGCCCTTCTTCTGGGTCCCACCAGGTGTATCTCCCTCAGGGATGGGACCCATAATATTCCCTGCCTCCCCGCTCTGATGGGTCAGGTAGATGTGACCGGCAAGAGACGGTCCCTCAGATAACCTGGTCTGGGAGTTGAAGTCTACTTCAATTCTGGGAGTTGAAGTTTACAAGTCTTAAAGTTACCAAGGTTGGACATCTTTGCTGTGGATTAATGCACTGAGAAACAATTAACAAATGCTAACATAATCTTAATTAATGGAAAATAATTTTAGTGTGTATCTTAAGGATTCAATTGAGAGTTTCCTCTTTAAGGTTAGGGAAGAGATATCTATATCCTTTTTTCCCTTCAATCTAACGAACACTTTCTATATGGAAAAAAAACAGTGATTATTGAAATAAAATGTCAACTATCCATGTAAAATACATAATCCCACTCGTGCATCTTTAAATCAAACTAAGCATGAGAACAGCACTCAGCACCCTTCATTAAAATTATACTGAACTTCAAATTATTAATCTTGCATAACTCCAAATTCTGCATTATGTAGGAAGGCCACATGACCAAATTTTAAAATGTTCTATCTCAGCCAGAAAAAAAAAAAAAAACTTTACTTGAAATTATTTCTCTTGGGAATAAAACAATGATCTCTTTCTAGTATTCCGAAGTTAAGCCATGGAGGATTACCCACTAATTCCTCCTACTTTGGTCTACTTCTTGGAGGGCAAAATCAATCTGAAACTCTATTCTGATCCGTTAGAATGTTTTCTCTCTTACCCACACACCAACACTACAAAAGATGCATTCAGACAACTTGCCATCTAGACACTTTTTAAGGTAAATCATTATACAATGAAAGCTTCGGGAATGTCACATTATTGTGTGGTATTCATTATTCTTAAACAAAGAGAGGCATCATTTGAAAAATACATATTATTAATATTGACGGACGCTAAGAAAATTATAAACAACTTCTTAGACTGTGCCACTTTAAATACCATAATTATAATCCCAGGTTAAACCAATAACATTGAAGAACACTTTGGTGTGACACAAGGAGTGCCTTCATGATGCCTTGTTTATTATCATCTCAGCCGGAAATAATCTCCAGAAAAAAATCACTAATCCAGGCTGACCTCCAAGGACCTCTACCAGTGAGGCAACTATGGTGAAAAGCAGTACCACCCTGGCCCCAAAAAGAGCATCTTCAAAAAATGGGAGTGATTCCCTCAAACTGAAGATGGTACTTTGATCACACTCCATTTTCTTAATATGCCTAAGCATCACATATTACCTGTTCCAGACACATAATTCAAACTTTAGGTCCTAACATCCTACCAGAGCAGGGAGGCAAGGAATGCTGCAGGTCACCTCACCTAAGAAGGTGCATCTAGTGGGACCAAGAAGTAAGGCATCCGACATGGTAGCAGAAATAAGATTGGCATATTGCCCCCAACAATCTGGGTCTTCATTTTACCGACCATAGAAGGATGGAAGGTTAAATCAACCATGATCCGGTCAGAATTGAACTCCTGGCTGTGGGCAGAGTTGGCTTACAATACTGCACACTAACCACTGTGCTGCCATGGCTCAATTAACTGCATATTTAAGGAGCTTACAAATCTGTATTTCTTGTATATTAAGAGAAGTGCACCATTTTCGATTTCAGTGTCTTCCAAGCAAACAGGAATTTGGAGACATACATTTAAATATTAGCAACATACTGATTCTTTCATTCAGTGCAGTGGTGAGTTGCTACTGGTTCGCCCTGGTTCGGGCGAACCGGTAGCGGTGGCGGCGGGAGGCTCCGCCCACCCGCCCGGACATCATCACAGACGATCTGCGCATGCGCAGAAGATTCTGCACATGCGCAGAAGGTTCTGCACATGCGCAGAAGCGCCGCGCACGGGTGTTCACAGTTCCGAACCGGTAGCGAAGGTAAGTGAAACCCACTACTGGTTCAGTGCCAAGATGATCTAAATAAAACAAATGAAAATCAGTGAAAAGCTATTTGTGTTAATTGGAGGATAATAGAAACGCAGTTAGATGCATATTTGTGAACTGCCGATTAAGAGACTACAGAATTTATTCTAGCACATAGTTTGCTATGAAGCAAATAATAAGCATCAACGTGGATCCTAAAAGCAGAAATTCCAATTAAAGAACCAGTATGCCTCTGAGTGTCATATGCTGGAGAGAAAGACTGGTAAATTTTTAAAGACAGCTGGCTGATTATTATGGGAAGTAAAAATGTCGGACCAGAGGTGGATATTGGAGTGATCCAGCCAGCTTGTAATTTTATATTCTTTACAGCACAGCCAAATTTGGTAAGATTTAGCAGTGATAAAACAGATTCCTGAAGAGAAGCGAAACCCAAAATCTAAGAACCAAATTTTCCTAGAAAGCTGCCCATGTTAGACCGACACGCTATTTCAGACAACTCCTTCCCAGAGCCCAATCAGAGGTATTTATGATCAAAACACTTTAACATCTAACTTTTAGAGGAACTGGAGCACTACGTATCTTCGGTATTCTTCATACATGCGTGCCTCTAAAACTGAGCAGGTGCCTGTAGGAAATAGACAAGAGGTTGAAGGTAGCAAGAACGCCTAGGTTGCCAAAGATGGAGTCTTCCAAGCGTCTTGTTTTTGTCTCTCCAGAAGCAGAAATTGCATGCTGAAGATGTCAGACCACATGAAAAAGTACGCAAGTCGAGTCAAAGCGCCAAGATGGCACCCATTGGGTTATGTCAATATACCGTTGGCCAGGTGGCTGTTGCCTCCATGTTGAATAATGTCACTTAAAGTGCGTTTCATTTTTTCGTAGCAGGCAAAATACAAGGCGTGGGCCGGGCCGGCCCCCAAGACGGTGACGTTAATTCCTCTCAGCGGCCTCCAGAGGCCTTCCGTGCGGACAATCTTCCTCAAAGCCTCAAAGACACTCCGGTACTGAGCTTTGGGGTCGGGTTGCAAACTCTGCATCCGAGTCTACAAGAAGACAAAAAAGAAGGGGGATGATGTACAGGAGAAGAGAGAGAGACAACTGCTGCGAAACACAACTTTGAGGAGGAGGCATACCTAGTCTTAGAACAGCCTTCAGATAGATCTTGACTTATAACAATTTTTTTAAAACATATGTTTTATTGATACATTTTTTTAAATAAACATAAAAAGTTCCATATCTATCTGAACAGCATGTCGTCTGGGCAGTTTCTAACCTGTTTCTATTAGTTAGCCATTGGTAAAACAAGTCCCATGTTAAAAAGTATTGTTTCTTCCTTTTTTCTTTTCTTTTAAATGTTAATCTATCCATCTGAGCACATTCTAGTATATTTTTTAATAACAATTTATTTAATGACCTAGACAAGACACTCAGTTTGTGTCTGGGTGTTTTATCCTTGGAGTGGACAAGTATCTGCCTTGGTATATTCTTGGATTTAAAGCAGGGGTCTCCAACCTTGGAGCGAAGCTGGCTGGGGAATTCTGGGAGTTAAAGTCCTGCAGGCTTAAAGTTGCCAAGGTTGGAGACCCCTGGTTTAAAGTGTACATGTATGTTGTATTGCTTGAAAATCCTCCTCCTCAGTTTTTCAGATATTCCTACAACGTATGGAATGACAATGAGGCTAACATTTGTTGTTCTCATCTTTGTCTGTAATGGAGGAGCTCTTGCTGGGTCCTTTTTTGGGGGGGATTTGATGAAGGCCCAGTTAAGATAACAAGTTCAAGATGTCTCCACAGACATCTAAAATGATTGGGAAATACCGTATTTTTCAGACTATAAGACGCACCGGTGTATAAGACGCACCAAGATTTTGAAGAGGTAAGTAAGAAAAAAAAGTTTTTGTCCTCCCTGGTCCCCAGGAACACTCTGCACGCCTCCCAAATCCTCTGCGCACCCCGTTTTTTTGCAAAAATGGGCCCGTTTTTCACCCATTTTTGCAAAAAACGGGGTGCGTAGAGGGTTTGGGAGGCCTGCAGAGTGCTTCTGGGGGCTGGGGGAAGGCAAAAACACCCATTTTTGCAAAAAATGGCCCGTTTTTTGCAAAAATGGGGGCGTTTTTGCCTTCCCCCAGCCCCCAGGAGCACTCTGCAGGCCTCCCAAACCCTCTGCGCACCCCGTTTTTTGTGAAAAACGGGCCCATTTTTTGCAAAAATGGGTCGCGGGGGCGGGGCTTTGGGAGGCCAAAAATGGCTGTATTCAGTGTATAAGACGCACCAACATTTCCACCCTCTTTTAGGTGGGGGGGAAAGGTGCGTCTTATACTCTGAAAAATACGGTAATCAAATCCAAGGGAGGGAGGGCGCATTCTCTACCTTCTATTTGGCTTCTTCCTTGACTGAGTAGTGTCAGCAGAAAGCAAGCAATATTCTTCCAAAGGCCAGAATTAACCCAGAAGTGTCTAGTTGCTAACCTGCACAGTTGGTAATGTATAAGGTAGTCCTTGACTTACAACCAAATTGCCAAGCTCGGAGCTCAAACCAACAGCCCAACTACCAACCCGAGCTACTAATATTCAAATATATTACAATTGTTTATTTAGTGATTGTTCGAAGTTCAACGGCACTGAAAAAAAGTGACTAATGACCATTTTTCACACTTACGACCGTTGCAGCATCCCCATGGTCATGTGATCAAAATTCAGGCGCTTGGCAACTGACTCACATATATGACGGTTGCAGTGTCCGGGGTCACATGATCCCCTTTTGCGACCTTCTAACAAGCAAAGTCCATGGGGAAGCCAGATTCACTTAACAGCCATGTCCTTAACTTAACACCTGCAGTGATTCACTTAACAACGGTGGCAGTAAAAGTCGTAACATGGAGCAAAACTCACTTAACAAATGTCTCACTTAGCAACAGAAACGTTGGGCTCAATTGCGGTCGTAAGTCAAGAATTACCTGTACTAGCATAGAAAAAGTATACAGGGCAAAGGAAAAACGTGGATAGAGTCCAGACAAAACTACCGTAAATGTTACTTAACCAAATCTGAAGTTAAGTGGAATATTTTTTTAAAAAATCATGAATTAAATATAGGGAATGTGATTATTTCCCACAATGCAATGGGGGGGGAAATGCCTGTAAAAAGCCAAGCATGTAAGAACATGCTTTTGGAACATGCCAGGAGGGGGTGCTGCAAGCCTGCCCAGCATGGCAGTGCCATCTCCAGCAAAGTGGTTGCAAGGCCCTTTGTAGCCAATATGTGTCCACAGAGAAGGAACAATACATGCTTTGGGCACAGATCTCAGCAATGGATACCCATCTTAAGCTAATATATAGTGGCCAGAAGTGATAATACCTCTAATGCAAACCTCTAACATGAGAAGTTAGATAGCCATTGGTTACTAATAGTTAGAAGTAATGATTTAGAACATAGAATAATAAGGTTGGAAGGGACCTTAGGGTCTTCTAGTCTAAGCAGGAGAAGACCCTATACCAGGGGTCACCAACCTTTCAGACCTCAGGGACCACTAAATTCATAATTTTAAATCCTGCCGACCACTAATATGATCTGCCTAATGACTGGCTGGGTGGGCGTGGCTAGGTTGTCATGTGACTGGGTGGGCGTGGCCAACTCGATGTCACTCACGTCGAGGGGCGCCTCGCCGGCCTCTACTCGCCCCTCCCCTCCCAGCCACTCCTTGCCTGCCCTCTCGGGCTCCTTAGGGCCCCAACAGGAAGCAGTTGTTGGAGCTAAGCAGCCACCACGAGAAAGAGTTGGCAAAACAGCTCAGTTCAAATTGGATCTGACCGAGAAGGAGGCTCAGCAGAAGCACCTCACTGAGGACTAGGAGCATAGGCTTTCCAAGTAGAGGGAAGACCTGCGGGAGTGCAAGGCCAGGTACCGGCGCCTGGAGGCTCAGCGGGCTGAGATGGTCAGCCAGTTCCAGGCCATGATGCAGTCCCACTGGAACAAGGCCCCCCGGCTCTTCGCCACCAGTGGCGCTGCCCTCCAGCCTTCGCCCAAAGCCCCACTCCAGGAGGCTGAAGCAGACCCCAAGTCGGAATTTCTGCCCCCCCCCTCCGACCCACACGACCAATTAGTGGGGTGTAAGATCCAGGCAGCAATAGCATAACATTGAATGATGTACATTAACATCTGCATAGAATATGGGCTAGACCAGTGATGGTGAACCTTTTTCTTCTTGCGTGCCAAAAATGGGAGTGTGCGTGCGTGCTAGCGCGCGCGTGTGCCAGCACACAACACCCCCCCCATGCCGCACTGCGCATACGTGCATGTCCACGCATGCACCCCCCCCCTGGTTGGGCTGTTTTTCACCCTCCAGAGGCTTCAGGAGGCTTCCCTGAAGCCTGGGGAGGGCGAAAAACAGCCCAACAGGCAAACCGGAAGTCCATTTCCGAACTTCCGGTTTGCCCGTTGGGCCTTTTTTCGCACTCCGGAGGCTTCAGGGAAGCCTCCTGAAGCCTGGGGAGGGCGAAAACGGCCTTCCCCAAGGCCGAAAATTAGCTGGCAAGTGCACGCATGCGCACTGGAGCTGACATAGGGCAACGCCTCGCGTGCCCTCAGATATGGCTCTGCGTGCCACCTGTGGCACGCGTGCCATAGGTTCGCCATCACGGTTCTAGTGGCTTGTCCTGTCAGTATTGGGTGGGTGGTCTTACAGGTTCCTTGGTTTGGTTGTTTGTTGTTGGGCTGATTACTGTTGGCTTGTAAACGTCCCAACCAAGCAAACTCTAAGACCAACCCCCCACCAATACCGATGGGACAAACCACTAGAATATAAACTGAGAGTAAACCCCACTTCTTACTAGCACTGATGATGTTATCTAGTTTGGGTAATGAAAGATCTGCAAGAAAACAACCAAGCTCAGAAAGCACTAAGGACCCCCTCATTTCAACCTTGAGTTACAAATATTCTCCTTTATTAGTACTTTGAGATAATCATATCAGAATCATTCCAAAATGCCACTCCACTTTGGAAGGAAACAAAAGAAAATCAGCCTAAAATTAAAACGTAAAATGATGCCCCTTTGGAGAATTCAAACTCAGGCACATGTACTTACACAGGCTGGCACTCACTAACCATGAATTTATATCCTTGAATACAGTCCTTTCACATTAACATAAGCAGCCAACTTTCATGTGAGTTGTTCCACCACAAGTTAGGAATGCGGTAACCTCTTGTTGCAGCTAAGGATTACTGCCTTGTGTTGATGGAAGAGCTCAGCCGCTTCAGAGATCCTGAGGCCAAAGGTTAAGAGAAGCATGAGATAGGGCCACACCTGGCTATTCTTAGGCTCCTCTTCCTTGGTTGCAAACTCTGTGTTGCAGAACAAATCGAGAAGGCACTGACAAAGAGTGGGAAGTATAGGAAACAAGTGTTTCAAGGACTTGATGGAACTGGAGGGATTTATCGCGGGGAATAAGAATAGGGCTGTGGACCAAGACAATTTCACACAAGTGTTATCCTTTATAACAGGGGTCCTCAACCCCTGGGGGCCCAAACCAGTACCAATCTGTGGCCTGTTAGGAACCAGACCGCACACCTGGAGGTGAGTGACAGGCAAGCGAGCAAAACCAAAACCATCCTCACCATCCCCAGTGTGTGGGAAAATTGTCTTCCATGAAATCGGTTCTTGGTGCTAAAAATGTTGGGGGGCTGCTGCTTTACAATACAAACCAGGATGCGTCTTCTGCTGCCACCAAGTGCAAGAGGCATCCTAAAAGTCATTTCAGTATAGATTTCAGCTGGATGTCAGGAGAAAGTCTCCTAGTAGTTTTAATAATACCCAATGACTAGACCAGGGATGTCAAACTCGATTTCTTTGAGGGCCGCATCAGAGTTGTGTTTGACCTCGGGGCGGGGGGGGCAGGGTGGGCGTGGCCAGCTCAACGTCACTCGTGTCGGGGTAACAGGCTCCAGAGCTCCATTTCCAGCTGCGACGGCCTCCTACAAACCTCTGCCAGCGAAAACGGAGCTCGGGGGGACCGCATGCAGCCCTCCCAAGCTCCGTTTCGCTGGCAGAGGCCCCACGGGCCAGATCTAAGTACCCCCGTGGGCCAGATCCGGCCCCCGGGCCTTGAGTTTGACACCCCTGGACAAGACTACATATTTTTTTCAAGCAGAGACAAAACCATCATCCATGACAGGTGCTGTGGCCCTATACTTCCTGCATATAAAAGTCTTAAACATAAGGTGCAGATTTCAGCTGGATGTCAGGAGAAAGTCTACTAGTAGTTTTAATAATACCCAATGACTAGGCTATTTTTTTTTCCCCCCCAAGCAGAGACAGAAACATCATCCACGACAGATGCTGTGGCCCTATGCTTCCTGCATCAAGCAATGACTGGTCTACCAGATTTAAAGCAGTCTTTTCTCTACCTCTTGTTGATTCAAAAATATCACAGCGCAGGATGACACAGGACTAATGACTGGCATGATTTAAATCCAAGCTGAATGCCTGCAAAACTCCAGAAATCTCACTGGACATGTCCCAACAGCCTAATATCAACCTGACTAATGCAGGATGACTGTAATTCTTTTTTTTTTTTTAAAAACGCCGCTTCTCTGCTCGTTACACATGTCTGAAAATGAACAGGTCTGAACGTTTTCTACTCTGCAAGCATTAGCAGAAGATCCAACCTAATTCTTGGGGCATATGCTATAGCCAAGAAATCATCCCATTTTCCTGGACATCACAGTTCTTAGGTAACAGGAGATACCTTGATCATGAAGGAGGTTTTCCCAGGGTGAGGCTCATCCATTGCACTCCGGGTGTGCTGACCCCCTGCGATTTCCCCAAATGCGGGAAACTCGACTGCATAATTTGTGGTAGTGGGGGAGTAAAAAAAAAAAAACCCAATATAAGAAAGAAAGAGATGTCTATGGAGATTCTTCATCATCCAGGTCGTGGTTGCCCCAAAGGTGTTTTTTTTCAAAAGGCAACTGGATTTTCTTGGTTCAATAGAAGCTGAAGAAGCTTCTTGAATGAGAAGCAAAATGTTTTCAAGGAAAAAAAAAACAAGAAAGTCCAGTTGCCTTTTGAAAAAAAACCACCTTTGGGAGAAAAACATAGCTTCTTCGCTAATTCCAAGTTTCTGATTTCTAATCTTTCCCCTTTCTTGGATGGTTGTTTAATAATCAAGTTAGTTATTTAGCTACCTAGCAGGCTTGGGCTGCTGAACTTGTAAAACTCAAGGGAAGTTCAGCAAGTCTACTTCAGTCTGGTGGCATTTCTTCAGCTTCTCTGTGTATAAAGTGGTTGCCAGTTCACGCACACATCCTCATTTGGAAATTTCAGGTTCTTTCTTCTCAAGAGAGAAAAAGTATTCCTCTTATCTCATAATACTTTGCTGAGAGAAACAGCAAGGCTTAAATCCCAGGCTTCTCAGTTACCCAAGTCTAGCAAATCCCACTTCCACGTAACCATCTATTTGAAAAGCCTGAACAACATGCAAATCTAATCCCAAAAATCATTTTGTCAGCTCTAAATCCTCAGAAAATGCAGTAGAGGAATTATAGCGAATAAATACCAATTTGCCAGCTGCCAAAATTCTTGGCTTTGGCAAATCCCATTAAAAATAGCTTGCGCTTGTGTGTTTGTGTAGACACGACCTACACCTACAATTGAAAGAAAGATCATGTAACTTTCAAATCATTAGTGTAAAGCAAATTAAAGAACCGCGTCAAGGGCGGTATACAGTCTGGTTTTTATACATTGTCTATATAATTTATTTTAATGAAAGGTGAGCAACGCTGTAAATATTTCAATAGACACATTTTAAAAAAACCCTTACTTCCTTAGTTCCTAGTCCTTATGATTTGGGAACAAGCTGAAACATACATGCATGCCCAAGCTGACTTTCTAATCCTATGAATATCTTGACTTGGTTATTACTAGATGACAGAGATGGGATAGTAAAGCTAAAGAAAGAACTGGAGTTGTTTAAACTACAGAAGTTTGCATCATTAATGCAATGTCTCATATATAATCCAAGTATGCCTTCTATTCTCCTTACACAACCTAACCAATTGTTCCAACTGATCAAAGTCGTGTCTGAGCTAGAATCTCAATCCACGAATTTCCAAATGGTGGCTTTCAAGATCCAACTAATATTATCTATCTCAGTTTAACTTCTACATCAGTGGTTCTCAACCTTTCTAATGCCGCGACCCCCCCCCGCCGCTGTGCCCCCCCTGCCGCCGTGACCCCCCCCCCCTCCCCCCGCGGGAAGAGGGGGGAAAGGGGGCGGGGCCCC
>QLTV01003669.1:225898-249707 GCA_003457575.1 Thermophis baileyi
GGGGAGACATGATAGCAGTGTTCCAATATCTCAGGGTTGACACAAAGAAGTGGGAGTCAAACTATTCTCCAAAGCACATGAGGGTAGAACAAGAAGCAATGGGTGGAAACTAATCAAGGAGAGAAGCAACTTAGAACTAAGGAGAAATTTCCTGACAGTTAGAACAATTAATCAGTGGAACAGCTTGCCTCCAGAAGTTGTGAATGCTCCAACACTGGAAGTTTTTAAGAGGATGTTGGATAACCATTTGTCTGAAGTGGTGTAGGGTTTCCTGCCTAAGCAGGGGGTTGGACTAGAAGACCTCCAAGGTCCCTTCCAACTCTGTTATTCTATTCTATTCTATTCTATTTCAAAAAAGAACTATTGAAAATCGCTGCCATCCACAGCTCTGGGCTAAGTGATAACATCTTCATTTCATCTATGATGCCTACTCATAACCGTTTAGGTACCAACTGAGGATGACAACACCACCCTCACATATTTATTGGCAGGAGCACCTAAATTAAGAGTATAGAATGGCTTGGCGATGCAGGATATTTCATACCGAGAGGGGGATTTTCTTCTCCACTGCCCAAAGCAAACTTTTATAAGAATGACACACTAATTTGTCATTCCCTCAGTAACTAAATTTAGATGAGAACCAGTTTGGTCTAGTGCAGGGGTGTCAAACTCAATTTCATTGAGGGCTGCATCAGGGTTGTGTTTGACCTTGGGGGGGCCAGCTGGGCATGGCTAGGGTGGGCGTGGCCAGCTCGACATCACTCGTGTTGGGGGCACCTGTGGTGGCCTGAGCGGGGCTGGGGGATCCATTGTCCCCTTCCTTCCTCCCTCCCTCCCTCCCTCCCTCCCCTTCCCTTCTTTTTTCTTCCCTCTTCATAGCAATAGCACTTAGACTTATATACCGCTTCATAGTGCTTTTACAGCCCTCTCTAAGCGGTTTACAGAGTCAGCATATTGCCTCCAACGATCTGGGTCCTCATTTTACCCACTTTGGGAGGATGGAAGGGTGAGTCAACCTTGAGCCTGGTGAGATTCGATCTGCCAAACTGCTGGCAGCCGGTGATCAGCAGAAGTACCCTGCAGTACTGCACTCTAACCGCTGCACACCGCCACGGCTCCTTTCTTCTTCAGAGGTACTGTGGGCCGGTCCTTCGCTGTTTCCAGGGTGGCTCCGGGGGCCAGATCTAAGCACCCCGTGCACAGGCCTTGGTCTGTGGGTAAGGCACCAGGCTACAAAGCAGGAGACCATAAGTTCCAGTTCTGTCTTAGCCATGAAATCCAACTGGGTGACTTGAGCCAGTCACTCTCTCTCTCAGCCCAATCTAACTCAGAGAGTTGTTGAAGATGTGTTGATACGCTCCCTTAAGTTATTTGTAAAAGTAATGAAGGCGGGATACAAATAATTGCATAATAATTTAAAAAGTTTAAAAAGCAGAGGTATTCGAGATGTCAGCTTCATTTCTTACCTTTAGGCTGTCATCAGAGAACCAGGCAGGAATAGTAATTCCATAACTATGTTGCTTCTGGTGGGTGATGGAAAGTCAGAGGAAATGAGTTGCCACTTCAGTCTACTGCAGCGGTTCTCAACCCGTGGGTCGCGACCCCTTTGGGGGTCGAACGGCCCTTTCACAGGGGTCGCCTAAGCGCGCGCTAGCCCACCTCCTTGGTGACTGGCAACGCACACGCGTGGGGTGGAGGTCACGGCGGCGGGGCGGGGTCGCAGCATTAGGAAGGTTGAGAACCATTGGTCTAGTGCAGTGATGGCGAACCTATGGCACACGTGCCACAGATGGCACGCGGAGCCATATCAGAGGGCACGCGAGGTGTTGCCCTATGTCAGCTCCAGCGCACACACACGCGCTGGCCATCTGATTTTCGGCCTTGGGGAAGGCCGTTTTGCCCTCCGGAGGCTTCAGGGAAGCTTCCTGAAGCCCCGGAGTGCGAAAAACGGCCCAACGGGCAAACCGGAAGTGCATTTTTCCAAACTTCCAGTTTGCCCGTTGGGCTGTTTTTCACCGTTCCAGGCTTCAGTGAGGCCTTTGCGCATGCGCGGGGGCGAGGGGGTTGTGCGCATGCGCAGGGGGCAGCGGGGGGGTTGTGCGCATGTGTGGGGGGGAGGGAATGGATGTGAGCACGTGCGCGCGCACACACCCCCTTTTGGCACGCGAACCAAAAAAGGTTCGCCATCACTGGTCTAGTGGATAAGGTACTGACCTACAAACTGGGAGACTGTGAGTTCTAGTTCCACTTAACCATGAAAGCCAGCTGGGTGTCTTTGGGCCAGTCACTCTCTTTCAGCCCAACCCACCTCACAGAGTTGTTGTGGGGAAAATAGAAGGAGGAAGATGTGTTGACATGTTCACCGCCTTAAGTTATTTGTAAAAATGATAAAAGGCGGGATACAAATAAATAAACGGATTTAGCAAACTAGCTACATTCTGGTTGTGCAATTTTGCAACTATTTTATTGCACAAAGTGGAAGCAGCTTGCCTCCGAAAGGTCTCTTACCTCCACTTTGGAAAAATTGGAAACACAACTCTTTTGTTGACATCACGACATTGTGGGAAGTCAAGAGGGTTAGCTGCAACTCTCAAAGCAACAGAGACTATTTACCCCCTGCTTCCATTAGCTTTTTTTGGTTTTCTAAATAAGGACCCAGTTGGGAGCGCTTATGCCACCTGATTTCATAGTTGTCTGGATTTTAATCACTGTTTTGTTTTATTACAGGCTTTGTCATTTTTCTCATGCAGCTCTCTTGACAGCCAAGACATTCTCTGCCTATCTCCACCGCTGTTTCCCAAAGATGCAAAAGAGAGAGACTTCATTAAGCACTCAGTGATAGGAAATCTAATCAGGGAAGCACAACAACCCCAAGTCCAACCAACCAGCAGAAGCAAAAATGCAAAACTGACAAGGAATGCAGAGTAAACATATAACTGGGCAAAGGATTTGCTTTTAAGTTCCTAGTCTCAATTTTTTCCCCGGCAGACAGTGATGGGAATTGCCCATAATCATTCCTAAGAGGATTGCCAGAAAACATTAGTCAGTGAACATACTCAGCAAATCTTGGATCACTCATTCACACACATACACATGCATACAACCGCCACAAATTGTGCAAGCTGCTGGCAACTCATGCAATTAAATTTTTTCTTAATGAAATTAACCCAAGCTACTCCCACCTGCGTTGCTCCTTCTGCTGAATGCTTGCTTGCTTTTGGATGGGTGTAGATGTTGTGGCTGCTTGGTTTACATTTTTCATTCTTTCCTGGCTATATTTGTAGACCTTAACAATGTGGTAGAGTGGAAACAGGTATTCATAATCATCAAAGGGACGGAGGAAAGATTCAAATTGAGATGTTAAGACTCTAGAAAGAGTACAGAGAAGAGCAATGAAGATGATTAGGGGACTGGAGGCGAAAACATATGAAGAATAGTTGCAGGAATTGCATATGGCTAGTTTAATGAAAAGAAGGACTAGAGGTGACATGATAGCAGTGTTCCAATAGTTGAGGGGCTGCCACAAAGAAGAGGGAGTCAAGCTATTCTCCAAAGCACCTGAAGGCAAGACAAGAAGCAATGGATGGAAACTAATCAAGGAGAGAAGCAACCTAGAACTAAGGAGAAATTTCCCGACGGTTAGAACAATTAATCAGGTTTGTAAGAAGAGATTGGACAACCATTTGCCTGAAATGGTATAGGGTTTCTTGCTTGAACAGGGAGTTGGACCAGAAGAACTCCAAGGTCCCTTCCAACTCTGTTATTCTGTTGAGAGTGCGAACCAGTTGGATTTCCCCCAAATGGTGATTTTCGGGGGGGGGGGGGGAAGAATCCCTCCTACCAAATGACAGAGACAGACGCAAAGGCACTAGAAGTTAAATTCCAATCTAGGTATTCCTGTTACACAACACACCCTCGGTTACAGCTGTTGTGGCCTCAAATGAATGACCTTCTTGGCTAGAGTGCTTTGAAAGCCGTTTTACCAGGAAGGCGGTGGCTGCCAAGGCAGGTTTCTGATGCAACTTGGGACTTTTTCCTCTTACAGTTTATTTAATTTCAGAAGGGGAGGGGGGAGAGAGGGAAGGCAACTAAGAGATGAGACAGAAGAAGCCACTTCGATTGCTCATGCTGAAGAAAGGCAAGACCTCTCAATAACCTTGAGAAGTTTCAAACCAAGCCGTGCAGTTCAAACGTGTTTCATAATAAGAATCGGGTTATTCAATGGCTTGCAGAGTATTACCAATGAATCGCAATCAATATATCCGTGTTTCTTTCTTTCTTCCTTCCTTTTTTTCCCCCCAAGCCTATACATTTCTTTAAAAAATAGCAGCCAGGATCTACTTGGTATGGAAGACCTACATACACCCTGCTTAACTGAGGCTTGGCATGAAGTGTGAAACTGGCCAACAGGGGTCAAAATGCAGTGTTATGTTGCGACATTCAAGCCAACCGATGAATTATTCCTTTGGGTTAAATAATCAACTTCAAACTGAATGGTAACTCTATGAATACACCCATGTCAAGTCTAGGCAACAATACAGAGATATTTTGCCAATACCTTGTTATCTGTCTAGCTCAAGGGTGTCGAACCTTGGCAACCTTAAGGCTTGTGGACTTCAACTCCCAGAATTCCCCAGCAAGAATTGGGACACCCCTGATCTAGTTTACAGTTCTGGAATTCACTACTGAATTCCCATCTGGATGGGAGTCAACAAGCTCAGACTTAACCCAGACAAGACCGAATGGCTGTGGATATTGCCTCCTAAAGACTATGTCGACTGTCCATCCTTGGTTCTGGGGGGGGGTTACCTAACTCAGCAAAGCAGAGTCTTAGTCTCCACCCATAAGGGGAGGCATTTACTAATACTGAGATCTTGTAACTGTTCAGAAACCCAGGGACTTCAGGAAGCAGATATGTTGCAATGTTATATGACATGTCCAGAATGCGGCTGCACGTGCTGTTGTGGGTGCACCTAGGTACACCCACATTACATCAATTCTTCGCGAGCTGCACTGGCTCCCTATTGGTCTCCGGGCACAATTCAAGGTGTTGGTTATTACCTTTAAAGCCCTACATGGCTCAGGGCCAGGTTATCTTCAAGACCGTCTTCTACCACATAGCTCCCAGCGACCAGTAAGTTCCCACAGGGTTGGTCTCCTCCGGGTCCCGTCGGCTAAACAGTGCCGGCTGGCGGGCCCGCGGGGGAGGGCCTTCTCGGTGGCTGCCCCGGCCCTCTGGAACCAGTTACCTCCTGAGATCCGGACTACCCCCATCCTGTTGGCCTTCCGGAAAGCGGTGAAGACCTGGCTGTTTCAGCAGGCTTGGGGCCGTTGATCTCGCTATTAAAATCTGGCGAGATCCGGCCAAAAAACAAAAAGATGTGTATGGGTTTTTTAATTGTCGTTGTCGTTTTTAAATTGTTTTTTGTATAATGTATCTTTTTAATACGTTTTTTATATTTTAATAAGTTTTTTTGTGTTTCTGCTGTAAGCCGCCCAGAGTCCCTCGGGAGTTGGGCAGCATAGAAATCTATCTATCTATCTATCTATCTATCTATCTATCTATCTATCTATCTATCTATCTATCTATCTATCTATCTAGCTATCTATCTGGCATTCATTCATTCAATCAATAAATAAATAAATAAATAATCCCACTAAGCCAGACCAAACTTGATTGGCTTATGAGTTCAGAGTCAGCCAATGCTGAAAATCCGCTATATCATTTCCTATGGTGGCACAGTGGTTAGACTGCAGTATTGCAGGCTAATTCTGCCAACTGCCAGCAGTTCAATCCTGACCGGCTCAAGGTTGACTCAGCCTTCCATCCTTCCCAGGTGGGAAAAATAAGGACCCAGATTGTTGGGGGCAATAGGCTGACTCTGTAAAAACCGCTTAGAGGGGGCTGTAAAGCACTGTGAAGCGGTATATAAGTGCTATTGCTATTTCCAAGTTTGAGAGCTTTAGAAAATCTGGGGCTCTGTTAATATCTCTTTAGACATGGACGATATTGATCAGGCTGCCTATGGAGCATACTTGGAAATGAGAACTAGAAGGAATATACCCCATCGTACTACTCTATACTTCTTCACTGCCCCAGGGAAATGGCAATGTGTGTCCACATTGGAAACTGACTTCATCTCAGCTAAAACGTTGACCCCAATCACTAGAACAGTGTTTCAAAACACCAGCACTTCAATCGATGCATCTGTCTGTGTTCAGGACCTATCACTAAGCATGGCCGTTGCATGCCCAAGTGTTCAATGTGTCAGGCCTGGAAACCATTTTGGCCCTTGGATCTTCAGGCCTGCCACATTTAGTGCTGTGAGAAACTGGGAGGGGGGATTGTATGGAGCTGGGGAGATATATATAGTCAAAATAACATTCCTTTCTCCGAGAGTCAAGGCCACTCTGCCCTGCACCTGGAGGGGCGTGACTGGGAGGCATCTCCAGTCGGGACGGTGCATTGATTGGACCATGTGATGGACATGTGGGTGCTGGGGCAAGGACTTGGACTTTCTTTTGGGTGGGGAAAACCTGGAAGCTGTCAGATTCGGGTTTTCCCAGATGTGCCAATATGACATCTCTAACAAAGTGGAACTTTGAGGAATGCCTAGCCTCGGAGTCTCCTTTCGTTGGGGGTGTTACTTGGAACCTTGACACAATAGCCATATACCAAAGAGTCTCCTACTCCATTCCCAGAAGTACCAAACCACACTTCAGAACTTCTTTGGTACCTATCAGATTTGCTGCCCCATCAGACTTTTCCCATCATAACAACACTTTATTTTGTTTATATAGTGTCTTTAATACTTTAACACCTCCCAGTTAACAACCTCATGGGGAAATAGGTGGGAAACAATTTTAATAAGTAAAATAAAAAAAATAATTAATAAATAAAACTGTATTTGCATTTTTAAAAATTGGGAAGTTAGTACAGGTAGCTCTCGACTTACAACAGTTTGTTTAGTGACCGTTCAAAGTTACAATGGCACTGAAAAAAGTGACTTATGACCGTTTTTCAGACTTACGACCGTTACAGCTTTTGCGTGGTCATGTGTTCAAAATTTGAATGCTTGACCACTGGGTCATATTTATGATGGTGACAATGTCCTGAAGTCATGTGAACCACTTTTTCGACCTGCTGACAAGCAAAGCCCATGATTCATTTAACAACCGTGTTACTAACTTAACAACTGCTATTATTCACTTAACAACTGTAGCTGGAAAG
Source organism: Thermophis baileyi (assembly GCA_003457575.1). Lineage (NCBI taxonomy): Eukaryota > Metazoa > Chordata > Lepidosauria > Squamata > Dipsadidae > Thermophis > Thermophis baileyi. The sequence goes on from QLTV01003669.1 coordinate 233,130, forward strand.
GTCGTAAAATGTGGCAAAATTCACTTAACAAATGTCTCCCTTAACAATATAAATTTTGGCCTCAATTGTGGTCGTAAGTCAAGGACTACCTGTATACTGCAAAACAAAACAATTTTCCATCATTATCATAAGTAAGTTCTCCACCAAATGTGACAACCATCCCTAAAAGTTGATATTACCTGGCACATTAATACAATCGAGAGAGTCCAGAAATATTTCACGAGAAGAGTCCTCCACTCCTCCACTCGCAACAGAATACCTTATGCCACCAGACTTGAAATCTTGGGCTTAGACAACTTAGAACTACGTCGCCTTAGAACCGATCTAAATGTAGTTCATAAAATCATCTGCCACAATGTCCTACCTGTCAATGACTACTTCAGCTTCAACCACAACAATACACGAGCACACAATAGATACAAACTTAAGGTAAACCACTCCAAACTCGACTGCAGAAAATACGACTTCAGCAACAGTGGTCAATGCATGCACTACCTAGGTTTCTTCCCCCAACCCCCAAATCTTTAACCTTAGACTGTCTACTGTTGACCTCACCCCATTCCTAAGAGGTCTGTAAGGGGCGTGCATAAGCGCACCAGCGGGCCTAGCGTCCCTGTCCTACTGTCCTATTGTCCTCATCTATCTGTACTTACTTTGTTTATGTTTATGTTTATACCTATACCTATCTTGTACATGTTTGACAAATAAATAAATAAATAAATAAATAAATAAAAATAAATATTACTGTGGTGTAATATATGACAGAATTGTTCTCTTAATGCAGAAAGAGAGCTGGCTTAACAGGTTTACAGCAAAATAAAGATACGCTGCAGGCATTTCCTGATTCACAGTATGGACTATCAGTACTTTAATCTTAGCAAATACCTAAAAACATTTATTATATAGAATTTAGCTTTCCCAACCGTTTTTCGCTAGGAGATTCCAAAACACTAGAAATCAGTATTTATATCACCAGTTCTTTTTCTGCAACGGTCAACAAAAGCACCCTGTTTTGACCAAAATAAAAATGCTAATAATTTATACAAAGCCACTCTGTGTAAAAGTTTGAAACGTTTTACTTTTTTTGGGGTGGGGGGGGAAAGCATTTTAAAGCTGGAACTTTACTTTAAATGCATTGTACAGAATAGTCAAATGTCAATTGCCAGAAGCTCTGGTATAATGGCTTGAAGATCACAGCATTTTAAGTGGCCTTTGAATCACTCTGCTGTATTAAAGCATCCAGACTTTTTAGCAAGTCACGATGAAGCAAACTTTTCTGGAAAAACGAGCAAGGCATGAAACCAAAGAATGCTTCCCTGCTTTTGTGATATAACAGACAACCACGTGCTTCCTGCAGCTGAGACAGCACTGGCAAATTTCACCCTGGGTGCATATTAGCGCGCGGTCTATTAAATAGCCAGGGAATACATTAAACCCTGCTTGAAATATAACCTAGAAAACAACGCAAAACCTACCCAGGTTGCATTCCAGGTGTCATTTAAGCCAGGCCTTCAGGCATCACCTTTGGAAGATTAGCACATCTCAAACAAGTCAAAGGTATGTAGCATGCTAACCCTATTTGTGCAGACAATCTGGGCCATTTCCAATGCCAAATACGTTAATTATTTAGAGGTAGTCCTCGACTTACAACAGTTCGCTTAGTGATCATTAGAAGTTTCAACGGCCCTGAAAAAAAATGACTTTTTCACACTTATGACCGTCGCGGCACCCCCATGGTCACATGATTTACATTCGGATGCTTGACAACTGACTCACGTTTATGATGGTTGCAGTGTCCCCTCCGGGGTCATGTGATCCGCTTTTGCAACCTCCTGACAAGCAAAGTCCATGGGGAAGCCAGATTCACTTAACAAACCGTGTCACTAACTTAACAACTACAGTGATTCACTTAACAAATGTGGCGAGAAAAGTCGTAAAATGGGGCAAAACTCACTTAACGAATTTCTCACTTAGCAACATAAATTTGGGGCTCAATTGTGGGCGTAGATTGAGGACTGTATTAGAATCCCTAGTCTACTTGGAGATGAGTGCAATAAATCACAAGGGATTTAAATAAAGTAAAACCTCCCAGTCAAACTCAACTTCTCATCCAGGTACTTTAGTTATAAAACAAAAGTGGTTTATAATTCCTTGTGGCTTCCCCCCCCCCCCAAAAAAAACCTTTCTAGTCTGATTTTTAGTATTGACATTATTCTGGTATTTCCTATGCCAGTACTAGCTAGGTTTGACTCTGCCTTTCCAGGAGTCGCTACAATGGACAGGCATATTGGTCTACAATGGACATCACACTGGGATGGTTTAAAATTAATTCCATGGGATTCTGAAAATAAGATTGTTTGTTGTTCTTAAAAATAATGCCCCCAAACTCAGATAGTTGACATTTTGGGATTTTAAAAGAAAAAACTGTGGTTTCTTTTTGAAAGAGTGTCCATTTCAAATTCTGTAAACAAAAATGTATTGAGCATTTTCTTAGAAACAGCTGGAACTTCCAATCCGTTGTTCTCAAAGTATTATTAGTCTGTACCCAGTCTGAATAAGAACCATTGCGAGGTTCAGTAAAAATCATTGAGCCGTAGCCTAGTGCTTGGTCATCTTCCTTCAGATGTAAAAACTGGGCTGAAATGCCAATTATAGAAGCCGAGGTGGCGCAGTGGTTAGAGTGCAGCACTGCAGGCTACTTCAGCTGTACTGCTAGCTGCAGTTCGGCGGTTCAAATCTCACCGGCTCAAGGTTGACTCAGCCTTCCATCCTTCCGAGGTGGGTAAAATGAGGACCCAGATTGTTGGGGGCAATATCCTGACTCTGTGAACCGCTTAGGGAGGGCTGTAAAGCACTGTAAAGCAGTATATAAGTCTAAGTGCTATTGCTATTGCTATAAGACATTGCAGTTCTTGTAAGATTTTACAGTTAGCCTCCAAAGACATTTCCTATACAGCTGCAGATGCAATAAGTAAAATGAATATAAAGAGCCATTTCTCATATGTAAAGCTATCACATGAAGAACACATGAAGGCAAGTAAATAGACAGCCACAAGAATCTCTGACGTTAATGGCTTGAAGATCACAGTCCTATGGCTGGATCCATGCTTTGGATATTTGTTTTAGAATAATAAGTCATAAAAGTTGGATCACATGACACGTTCATGTAGGAAATGACCAGGCTGAGCCCAAAAGCGGGGTCAAAATGTATCATCAGTTAGCAATCTCTGTGCCCCCATAAGAGTCTTAAGTCCAGCTCCCCCCCCTTGAAGTCTGTTGGCACCAATTTGCCTTGACCTTTAGTAGTTTAGATTCTTGTGTAGGCAGCATGAAATAAACTTGTAGTACTTTTGAATTCTATCCTGGTCCCTGCTTTCTTGCACCTGACAGCCAAGTTGTAAACTATGGCTTAGAAAAGACAGTGGCAGGGCTCCGAAACCAAAACCAAATGCACCACATTATAGCTTAGCACTATAGACATAGTCTATTCCGCCTTGTGGATTAACCATGAAGATAAACTGGGAAATCATTTGATATATATCTCCAAACTCCTTAGAAGGAACAATGTTGTTCCAAGAACAACCTAGACATGATTGTCATTGGCTCTGAGCAAATTCCATTAATCTAACACTCCAGGGGTGGGTTCTAACTTACCTCACCGCCGGTTCGCTTCCTCCCACGCCGTGTGGCTGCGTGCGCATTGCGTGTCACGTGGTCGTGCTGCCCGCGCGTGCGGCCGTGCATGCACAGTGCCGAAAACTCGGCTTCTGCGCATGCGCAGAAGCAAAACAAGCAAAAAATTTAAAAAAAAAGCCAAAAACAAGATGGCGGCGCATGTGCAGTGCCGAAAACTCCCCATAAAATTTTTTTCCCCAAAAAAATAAATCCAAAAAAAAAGATGGTGGCATCCACGGACCGGCACCGACAGAACCGGCTCCGTGACGTCACCGCTGGCTTACTACCGGTTCTATAGAACCAGTGCGAACCAGGAAGAACCCACCTCTGTAACACTCCCTACACCAAGAATCATCCAGATAAATTCTATTTCAACTCCAATACTTCACCATGCTGGCTGGGGATAATGGGAGTTGATGCCCAACTCCTCCAGAATGAATTAATTTGGAAAAAGCTAATTTAGTATAATGTTATATTTTACAAAGCAAGCAAATCAGCTGTCAAAGCAAAAAGCACAACAACCTGAATTCCAACTAGAAAGTAAGTTCAGGAAGAAGGGTGTTGTGTACAAAAATTAGAGAAAGACTGAAGTCAAGAGTGTTGATATACTGAATACATATGCAATGAATGTGTCTATAGAATACTGTGTTGTGAATGCCTACAAAATACTGTGTTAACATATTGTTTAAAACATATAGAATGAGCCGTGGTGGCGCAGTGGTTAGAGTGCAGTACTGCAGGCTACTTCTGCTGACTGCTGATTGCCAGCAGTTTGGCAGTTCGTCCCACCGGCTCAAGGTTGACTCAGCCTTCCATCCTTCCGAGGTGGGTAAAATGAGGACCCAGATTGTTGGGGGCAATATGCTGACTCTGTGAACTGCTTAGAGAGGGCTGTAAAGCACTATGAAGCGGTATATAAGTCTAAGTGCTATTGCTATTGCTATATAGCAAACAGAAAATATGAACTGCCGATTACATCTACTTGACCACAGAGAAATTCTGTGGTGGAAACTGTTTTTTAAAACCACACAAGCAGCTTCATGATTTTAGGGTTGGTTCTCAGTGATGAAAACAGCAGAGATCAGGTCTCAGTTCACCGTCTTAAATCAAGGGCCTTTAGCTTAATAAAACAAAGGACACAGCTTCTTATGAGTGTAGGGGAGAACTGAGAAAAGTTGATTCAACATAATAGAATAGAATAGAATAGAATAGAATAGAATAGAATAGAATAGAATAGAATAGAATAGAATAGAATAGAATAGAATAGAATAGAATAGAATAGAATAGAATAGAATAGAATAGAATAGAATAGAATAGAATAGAATAGAATAGAATAGAATAGAATAGAATATGGGATAGGAAAGAATAGAATAGAATAGAATAGAATAGAATAGAATAGAATAGAAAATAGAATAGAATAGAATAGAATAGAATAGAATAGAATAGAATAGAATAGAATAGAATAGAATAGAATAGAATAGAATAGAATAGAATAGAACAGAACAGAATTCTTTATTGGCCAAGTGTGATTGGACACACAAGGAATTTGTCTTTGGTGCATATGCTCTCAGTGGACATAAAGAAAAATAAAATACATTCATCAAGAATCATAAGCATAAAGGCATATTCCTAGGTAAAACCAATGTGAAATAATGAGTCCACCCCTTCCCACTTTGAATTGTCAACTTCTTGTGTTGACAATCGGATTTGTACACATCTTGCAGATATGGGACTTTTTGTTTTTACTTGCAGACTTCACCCTGCCACAACCAACCACCCTAAGGCACAAACGAACAAAATTTCCTGAACTACTTCCCAGTATCCCCAGTATCCCCAGTTACTCTGCCCAAGGTTGATGGAGTTTCTACTTCAGCAGCATCTGAAGAAACAGGGATCCCTATCCTTACATCTTGTAAAGAGTATGGAGACAGCCTTGAAGCAGAAATGCTGGAACTTTAAATAAATGTTAATCTCACCCGGGGAAGGAAGAGCAGGTGAGAAAGAAACTCCAGATAACCCTGCCCTAATTTTGTGATATTTTTTTTACTCCGCCTTCATTCTGTTGTTTATAAGAGGATTCAAAGGGAAATTCTGCCAAGGTTTCAAGATTGTCTTGCTATATGTGTATGGAGATTCTCAATCATCAAAGTCATAGTCGTCCCAAAGTAGTTGTTTCCAAAACAACAACAACTGGGCTTTGTTTTTTTCTTTGAAAACATTTTGTTTCTCATCCAAGAACCTCATCTAAGAGAACTGAAGAAGCTTCTTGGATGTAAAGCGAAATGCTTTCATTGAAAAAAAAAACAAAAAAAATCAGTTGTTGTTTTTGGAAAAAGCACCTTTGGGACATTGTCTTACTATAGCCTGTATTAATAGAATTCCAGTAGTCTTTGTATTGTCTGTTTCCTGCTCTGCCCTACCTCAAAGGGTTGATGCCTCTGCAATTCATGCTGATGATATGGTTCTAATTCAAATATAACACTGCCCAACCAATTTTACTTGTCTCATCTTGCAAACATGCCCTGCTACATTTTAATTATCTGGAAATATTTCAACCCAGCTATTATTCTCCAGAACATCTCTAGATCATTGTAGGGCCCAAGCACATGCCAAGCTAAAGACAGCCACAGAAAAGTATTCAGCCAGATATACCAATATCTCTCAGAGATTTTGGGGTTCAGCTGCAGAGAGACAAATATATTTTGCAAGTTGCCCAGACTCATTTAGGTGTGAGCAACAGATATATTGGCACATACAATAAAATGTAAATATATCTACCAATGTAGCAAGGTATTTCCCTTTGGGATAAGCACTATTATACAAAGTGTGCAGGGCGGAAAAATCAATAAGGCAAATAAATTAAAAGAAAAGTAACATGAGCGAAAAGCATTTTCATTTATTTTCACAAATACGGATTTCCTAACAACAGACCGCGTTTCTTTTTTTTATTTATTAAGCAAATTTATAGAGCTTCCCAACTCACCCACAGTGCTTCTCACAGGCTGTTTCCAGCATTGCCATGTCTTAAAAGTTCTCCATTTTATTTTCCCATTTAAACTAACCAGTACAGGTACAGTCCTTGACTTATAATAGTTCATTTAGTGACTTGTTTGAAGTTACAACAGCACTGGAAAAAGTGACTTATGACCGTTTTTCATACAACTGTTGCAGTATCCCCATGGTCACATGATCAAAATTCAGATGCTTGGAAACTGACTTGTACTTATGACAGTTGCAGTGTCCTGATCATGTGATCCCCTTTTGCGACCTTCTGACAAACAAAGACAATGGGGAAACCAGATTCACTTAACAATTGTGTTACCAACTTAACAACTGCAATGATTCACTTAGCAGCTGTGGCAAGAAAGGTTGTAAAATGAGGCAAAACTCACTTAACTGTCTCACTTAGCAACATAAATTTTGGGCTCAATTGTGGATGTTAAGTCAAGGACTACAAGTATACAAATTCATCCGCTTGCCTCTAATTTCTGCCATTTAAGTTACAATCCATCCACTCCATTTCCTTGTCAAACACAACCACTACCCTGGTCTTTGATAGGATAATTTTCAAATCCATACTCCTCACCATATCATATAATCTACCGTAACTAACATTCACCACAAAACATTCAATTATTTGCATACAAAATACGCATAGATTCCTATCCCCAATCAACACATTTCTAATGTCACCACAAACATCCCTATAAATGTATGCAAAAATACTTACCAACTACAGTGTATTTATAGCACGCAACCTGGTCTTATTTCTTATTCAAAGGAACCCATTCAATTAGCAGTAGTCTCATGCATGCTTTATTTATATTCATCAGATATAATCCTTATCGCACTTAGCAAGCAAACTTTGATTCCATATTTATGTGAAAACATTTTAGACTGTAGAAACCCATTCAATTTACAACACGCTTTTTCTAAACCAACAAACAGTATACTTTTTTTTCATATCTGACTTTCATACCTTTCTCAATGACCTATTGAAGAACAAAAATCTAGTCTGCATTCCCTGTGATCAAGCCAGAACTTTACTGCCTTCCTAAATTTTTTGTCATTGTCATTTCTCATAAGTCTTTTTTGATCATCCTAACCTATCTTCTTCCCAATTCGTAAATTATTATTATTATTTATTGAGCGTATGATGCAGGGGTGAAATGCTCCCGGTTCGCTCGTACCTGTCGGTCGCCGTAGAGCCGGCCGCATGCGCAGAGCATAAAAGAACCCAAATGGCGGCGTCCGGGCGGGTGGGCGGCGCCTCGTGCTACCTTGGCGACCGGCTCTACGGCAACCGACAGGTACGAGCGAACCGGGAGCATTTCACCCCTGGTATGATGAGAACATGACAGAAGTTAACATATACACACAGTCCATATAATTATATATAAAACTTCTATGGGGGTATTGCAGTCGCCTCATAACTGGATGTCCAGTTCAGCTATCCAGGTGATTGCCTCTGGCGTTGCTTCATGAAGATCTTCTAGGGGACAAGAGAACGTATGTTGTGGGCAATCTTGCACAATACGTTGAATAGTTTGCATATCAGCACCACCATAGCAACAAGGGAAATCTTTCCATCCCCACTGATACAGGGCAGAGGCACTTCTTCCTAATCACACCTAATTCTGTTCAGTTTCGAGCAGACAAAGCGAGGCAGGTCAAAACCAGGTGGTTTGGTAGAGGGATCACTAATGGTCAGGCCACAAGACGATACCGTGGACAATTCCTCTCTCCAGGCGTTCTTGGGGTTAAACTAAGTGTCAGGCCTGGAAGCCATCTTTTGCATTGGGCCTTCAGGCCTGCCACAATTACTACTGTGGGAAACTGGGAGGGGGGATTGTATGGAGCATGGATGATATGTAATCATAATAACATTCTTTTCTCCAAGAGTCAAGGCCGTCTTGCCCTGCACCTGGAGGGGAGTGGTTAGGAAACATCTCCAGTTGGGACAGTGCATTGATTGGACCATGTGATGGACATGTGGGTGCTGGGCAGGGGCTTGAACTTTCCTTTGCGTGGGGAAAACCTGGAAGCTTTCAGATTCGGGTTTTCCCAGATGTGCCAATATGACATCTCTAATAAAATGGAACTTTGAGGAAACTCATGCCTCGGAGTTTTCTTTCGTTGGGGGGTGTTACTTGGAACCCTGACATTAGGTAGGTGTTAAGTGAATAGCTGTTTTCCAAGCTGGTCTACTGGATTTCAAACCTGTGATGGGCTGTGCCATCACAATCCTGGTGAATAGGGAGGGCTTTGGCGTTCAGCATCCTTGGCCATAGGCGAATGAGAACTTGTTGATTAGTAAATTAATCCCCCTGTAATGTTTGCATCCTCTCATGTTACCCTGTTTCCCCCAAAATCCCCTGATAATAAGCCCAATCAGGCTTTTGAGTGCATGGCAATAAGGCCAAGCGCTTATTTCAGGGTTCAAAAAAATATAAGACAGGGTCTTATTTTCGGGGAAACACGGTACTTTCCCATTCTATAAGACAGCAATAAGGACAGGCACAGATGCACCCTTCCCACGTATGTTATACAAGTCGCACAACCACTCCACGAACAAGCTCCATCCATATATGAACACTTTAAGACAGACTTGTCAGCATGCCTGGGAGCCAGTGGTGGTATCAACTCTGTTGAGTGCTTTAATGTCTATGGAGATTCTCAGTCATCCAGGTCATGGTTGTCCCAAAGGTGTTTTTTCAAGAGGCAACTAGACTTTCTTTGTTTTGAGCTGAAGAAGCTTCTTGGATGAGAAGCGAAACGTCGTCAAAGAAAAAAACCAAAAATTGCAGTTGCCACTTGAAAAAGCACTTTTGGGACAACCATGACTGAGAATCTCCATAGACATTTGACTATGCACTTTGGACAGAGCTGAAGAAGTTTCTTGAATGAGAAGCAAAACGTCTTCAAAGAAAAACAAGAAAGTCCAGTTGCCACTTGAAAAACCACCTTTGGGACTGTTGATTGGTTACATTCGTAGCAAGGTATTGTTCTCTCCAGCAAATTAGTTTTATTGTTTTAATAGCTGTTATTGTGTGTTCATTTCTAATTGTTGTTTTAATTATGTAAGTCGCCCACACTTAGGTGAGATGGGCGGTGATATAAATTAAAAAACTAATATATAAATACAAGGACAACAAGCAGTGTCCAAAGAAGGAAAGAGAAGGAAAAATATAAATCAGCATGTAAACGAAGGCCTAAGTACATCAACTGCAGTTGGAAGGTGAATCAAATGAAAATGGCATGCTAACTTTTTAAAAAGGGGAGGGTGCTATTGTTTTGTTTTAATTTTACTGCTGTCAAATCTCAAAGAACCAACAAAACATTCTCCTTTAGTAGCCACCAGTTGCAAGACCAACACACTGGAAAGAAAACATGTAAATCAACTTTATTCGAACATACTCCGTATTCTTAAAATGATATTATAGGAAATAAAATCGTGTCAAACACTTTTTTTTTTTTGGCAAAATAGTATCTCCACTCTTGAAAATATATATTTGTGTTCCAAATCAGCAGATGCCTCATTTCAAATGATTAGTTTGTGTTTATTATTTAGAATATTTTTTTGTGTGAGTTGATTCTACAGGTAGGTAGCCCCAAATAAAAGCCTGAGTTGTTTACAGAAACCTGACCTAAGCTTTGTTAGAATTTGTTGCAATTTTAAATACTGTTTTGCAATAAGAGTTAAATAGTTGCTTTTACAATATTATTTATTATAAAAGTGAACAGAATAAATTTGCAAATGGTTCACGCCCACTGACAATTACCGTGTTAGTCACTGTATTCAAGTTAAATACTTTACAAGTTAAATACACAAATATATTTTGCCCCAATTCCACTAACAATTTTTTCCTACCTACCAAACTTCCACTCAAACCGCCCTCAAATGTTTGCAAATACCTGTGTAAGTAAGCAGCTGGAATTTGTAATGTTGAGTAGAGACAAAGAGAATTTCCCCAACCTCAAGTAGCTTTTCTGTTTTACCGATCTCTAATCTATTAAGCCTGCCTAATCACCATATTGGAAAAATTAAAGGGTATGCTTAAAATGGTTTATGTTGTTTCATGATCCCCCTTGGCAATGCTTCTTTAAGGATTTTCAAGAAAACCATTTAAATTTGCTAGTAGGAAGGGAAAGGGAATACTGCACTTTCAGAATTTGGGTATTGCCCAATTTTGTACATGTTGTTTACAGTATTTTGAACGCTCTCTTTAAAACATATACCATCATTGGCTAAAATTAGTTGGCACAATGATTTATTGTCAGATCAAAAATAATAGCCACCCCACGCTCTTTACACACATTGTTCTATCTATCTACTTTTCCACAAGTCACCAAAATTAAAATTTCATTCTCCATTCTGGATTTACTACTTTACCATATCATCTGACCCTAAACTGGGGTTAATCCTACCGCAGAATAAGCCTATCTTGTACCAATAATCTAGATCAGGGGTGTCCAACCTTGGCAACTTTAAGATTTGTGGACTTCAACTTCAAGCATGGCTAGTTGGGAAACTCTGGGAGTTGAAATCCACAAGTCTTAAAATTGCCAAGGTTGGACACCCGTGATCTGCAGCTAGTTGATTTCAAACCGGTCATAATTAAAATTAGACAGGCCTGGGAGGGAATTAATAAATGGAGGCAACATTTCAAAATCTCAGCAAAGGGCCCGGAAGTCAGTTAAATTAATTCCCCGGTTATGCCAACATTAAATCTCATGCGCTATCATAATTCAGTTTCTTTTTAGACCTGCTTGTGACAACTATTATGAAATCCTTCTATCTAAAGCAGCAACCTGCTTTGTACAATGGAAACCACGGGTTATTGAATAATGCTTTATGTCAGGGGTCTCCAATCTTGGCAACTTTAAGACTTGTGGACTTCAACTCCCAGAAGGGGAGTTGAAGTCCACAAGTCTCAAAGTTGCTAAGGTTGGAGACCCGTGCTTTATGTAATGGTATGTGACCTTGGGAGACAAGAGGAAGAGACCCAGACTAGACAACAGTCAGATAAGAAGTAGCCGAGTTCAAAGAAGGAATGAGGATGTAGCAAATATCTCAGAAGGGACCCCTCTGTAGTTTGGACTGTAAAGACAAGGGGGGAGAGAGATGGGCTTTCAGGTTTGCAAGATTCTGTTAATATAACCTTACTATAACACTAGTACTTCTGGGTCAGAGGTGGTATTCAGCCGGTTCGGACGAATCGGTAGTAGCGACCTGCAGGTGGGCCCGCCCCGGCGCTATGCACTGTTCCCTCTAAGGTGCGCGGCCACACAGCCACGCACGTAACGAGAGAACGCCACGTGGTAGTTTCCAACTTCTGCGTGGCGTTTTCTAATGGCAGAGGCTGCGCACCTGCGCGCCCGCGCACATGAAAAGACAGCGCCGCGTGCCAGTTTCTAACTGCCGCGCGGCATTTTTTACAGTTACAGGGAACATTGGCGCTATGCCATCCTATCTAGCCACGTTTTCAAGACGCGCGCATGCGTGCAAGCCACATGTGCGAGCAAAGCACATGCGCGGAAGGCCGTGCACATGCGCAGAAGGCATGCGTGCAACCGAAGCAAGCGTGCACGCGCGCTCACATTTTCGGTGCTGGGCGAACCGGTAGTGAAATTATGTGAATCCCACCTCTGTATCTGGGTGTGCTTCGTGTCTGGACACCTTGCAATAAGCCGTAACTAGCTGGGTTCACCCAACACACCTGATCCCAAACCCACAAAGCATGACTTTAGCTCATTGGGGGATGAGAGCTCAGACTCTCAGTGGCGAGGAAAAACAGACCCTCGACACACCTGTTCAACAGTCCAGCTTATGCACAAATGCCATTTTTTGTACTCACACTGTCACCCCCAAGTTTGTGGTTGCATGCCAGCTCTCTCCCATTCCCTGCTCAATTTGTCATCCTGAAAAGACTGACGTGGTGTCAGCAATTTTAACAGCAAAGCAGAGCCCTGGTTGGGGGGGGGTGTTTTTCCGCCAATTATGTCCCTCTCACCACAAAGGTGTTCACGGGCTTAATCCACAGGTTTGGCTACCCAGCTGAACAAAGCTTCGCTATTAACTTGATACTTGAAGAGAGAAACAGGCTGTTCCTGTTAACAAGAGACCCAGCAGTAAGCATACAAAGAGACTCTGACCTCAGGAGCAAGACTGCACATTCAATATGCCACCTGCTTTTCTTAACTGAGGAAGGGGAGGAAGCACAGAATTACTGGAAGAAGACACTCCCCCTCCTTAATTAGAACTCCAAAGAGGGTCCCCTGGTGTTAAGAGGAGACCCCAAGATTCAAAATACTTTTAAAGTGTCCTCAACTTTTGCAGCTGAGCCAACACTTCCCAAGTTTGGATCAACGGCAGGAAGAATCCAGATAAAGAGTTATGAATGCAGAATTCAACCACCCAAGCCACGGAACCTGTTTTTAGGTGAAAGACGCAAGTGCTTCGGGGACATGTCTTGTAGCACAGTGGCTAACGTGCAGGTAATTCACCTTGCTGAGAATACAACCCGGTAACAACCTGCTCTAACAGCTACTCCAGAATTAGGTGGTGTGACGGAAGGAATTCCTGAAGCCAGCGGTGAAATTCATACCACCGGATTCACCACGCACTACACAGCACAGTCGAGGGAGGAGAAAAGAAAAACAACAACTGCTCCTATCCCTGTCCTGAGCTACAGGTGAAATCCACCTGCAAACCTCAAGGCCTTTCCTGATGCAACTGAGCAGCACATTGCCACATTTTTCTTAATGAAAGTTGTAGTACCAGACCCACGCCCCTGGTGTTATCAGGCTCCACTCTGTTGCCCATCCATGCAAGGCAATTCCGTGGTAGAAGCTAAGCTGTTTCTCATACCGCATTTTGCTGGAGGAGTTATGATATGTAAACACCTAACTGCCACTATTGCAAAAATTCAGCTAGGTGAAGAAAGCATTGATTTTATTTTACTTTTTGGAGGGAACCACAAGCTTCCTTTTCTTTGATGCTAAGGGAACTCAGCCTAAGTTAAGCAATTCAGAAATCTACCCCAATTTTGCTCAACCAGGAATTGCCTGGGTGCAAACAGTGGCAGTGAAGTTATTGACTTCGATGGTTTGTCTTTTCACTAGTTTGAGCTGTGAGTCCTTAAAAGTTATCTGACCGTATCTCAGATCACTTTTTCCCAACCTGATGCCCAGCAGATGGGTTGGGACAAGAGTTTACAGAATTCACCACATCACAATTTGAAGTTGCATTCTCAGACCATCTGCGTTTTATTCAAAAAAGAAAAGAAAAAAAGAAAATGCATTGATGGGGCGTAGAGCCATAAACGGTTCCTTGGGAATAAGCGCTGATCAAGCATCCTGCTCAAGACTATGCTGACAAGGCCTAAAACACACACATAAGTGTACGGGTCAAAAAATAGGATAAGGCAGCTCACACAACTACACAACCTTCAGCAATATTTTGAAGGAATAGTTGGTGCCAGATGGGTAAAACTGATCTATTTAGAAATTGTGTGTGTGTGTGAGAGAGAGAGAGGGAGGGAGGGGGGAGAGAGGGAGAGGGAGAGATCAGCCCTAGTAGAAATGACAAGGTAGGAAAGATGATTAAGCAATCTGTGCCACCAGAAAAGAGACCACTTCCAAATAAGAGAAACTGGATGGTCAGGAATCTATGATCACAGTTATTCCAGATTTGGGGCCCAGTTCAACATATAGATGCGACTCAGGGACGTCTACATGAAGTATTTCTAGGCATTGTCCCAGCTCTTTACAAATTTACTATAGTTGCAGATTAAAGCAGAGTCTTTGCTGGCCTTCTAATGAGGTTAATTCTTAATGCCAGGGATTAATAATGCCCAATTAATTAGGCTGAAGCTGATGCTCTTCTCCACGCGCTTGTCAAAGATCTGCTGTACGACCAGCCAGCATTATTATTTTATTATTATTATTTATTAAATTTGTATGCCGCCCAACTCCCAAGGGACTCTGGGCGGCTCACAACAATATAAAAAACTATTAAAAGAAAACATAATAAAAACATTTAAAAACAGTTAAAAACTCATACACACCGTTTCATGGCCGGATCTCGCCAATTACAGAGGCGAGATCAACAGCCCCAAGCCTGCCGGAACAGCCAGGTCTTCACCGCTTTCCGGAAGGCCAGCAGGGTGGGGGTGTCTGGATCTCAGGAGGTAACTGGTTCCAGAGGGCCAGGGCAGCCACAGAGAAGGCCCTCCCCCACGGGCCCGCCAGCCGGCACTGGTTAGCTGACGGGACCCGGAGGAGACCAACTCTGTGGGATCGTACCGGTCGCTGGGAGCTATGTGGCAGGAGGCGGTCTCGAAGATAACCTGGTCCTGAGCCATATAGGGCTTTAAAGGTAATAACCAACACCTTGAATTGTGCCCGGACCAATTGTAGTCTCCGAACACTCTTTAAGGGTAGCCCCATGTAGAGCACGTTGCAATAGTCTAACCGTGAGGTGACAAGGGCATGGGTGACTGTGAGGAGAGCCTCTTGATCCAAGTAGGGTTGCAATTGGTGCCCCAGGCGAACCGGTGCCAAGGTCCCCCTAGCTACAGCTGTCAAATGTTGCTCTAATCTTAGCTGGGAGTCTAGGAGGACACCCAAATTGCGGGCCCGTTCTGAGGGGGACAGTCCCCCCCCTAGAACCAAGGATGGACAGTCGACATAGTCTTTGGGAGGCAATACCCATAGCCACTCGGTCTTGTCTGGGTTAAGTCTGAGCCTGTTAACTCCCATCCAGACCCTCACAGCCTCCAGGCACTGGCACATCACGTCCACCGCTTCACTGAACTGACGCGGGGTGGAGATGTACATCTCTTAAGTGAGTTTCCAAATGAAGGGCTTTTTGGGATTACGAGCCAAATCTCCCTCCCACTGACCAAAGGCCAACATCGCATTCACACCAAACCTGTCCGATGGATGAAGCCACCGCAGGGCTGCAGAGTACCTGCCACATCTGGAAACACCCCAACTTCCAACCCCATAATTAGCAATACATGTGATTATTATACCATTGCAAGGCCCAGGGCCAATTCGTATACCTTTTCCAAGAGGGAGCTGTGAGAGGACACTCAAGGCAGCAGCAGCAGCAGATTTGCTGACAACGATCAATGCAAGAAAAGTGGCCTGACAGATCTCTTTGGGGGGAAGGGAGGGAGGGGGGAAACCCAGCCTGGAGCAGATCAACTGACCCAAAGCCAGGTTGTCCCAAACCCAGCTGCCAGGCTGATTTCACAACCCCTAGCTACAATTTGTAGAATTGCACAGAGCCAGGTTGTTTTTTGTTTTGTTTTTTGAAGTTACATTTTACAGGAACCCCCAACGCTGAAAAGTGAATTCTTGCACCTCGGTAGGAATGCCAAAAAGAGAACCACAGGATTAGGTGCAAGAAGAACCGGGGGGGGGGGGAGAGAGAGAGAGAAGAATGCCCAGGAGCGGGTCCCCTCTCTCCCAGCCAAATGCGTTGGGTAGGCTCGCCTTCTCCGGCTGCAGTGATGGGCTTTGTAGTCTGGCAAGATCTGCGATGCAGGGAGCCAGGGGACAGGGGAGGCTCTCCCCCGTCCTGGCCCACGCGTCCGACTTCCTCCCCACCATCCTCCGCTCGCCCCTCGACCCACCTTGACGGAGTCCACGGGATACATGACCGTGTGCTCCAGGATGCCGGCCACCGCCCCGGCCGTCATGTGCGTGTAGAGGGAGGCGTTGGTGGGCAGGCACTCGTAGTCCTCCTCGTAGGGACTCTCGCCGTCCATCAGGAGCCCGGCGGCGGCGGAGGAGGAGGAGGAGGAAGACGCGAGGTTAGCCGGCGTGGCCGTCGTTTGCCCGCCGCCGCCGCCGCCGCTGCTGTTGCTGCTGTTGCCGCCGATGGTGGAGCCG
>QLTV01003669.1:249833-272333 GCA_003457575.1 Thermophis baileyi
TAACGCTCCCCCCGCCCCCGACACGCCCTCCCCGCTCGCCAGCCGCCGGCCAATAGCGGCGCGTAAAAGCGCAGCGCCCGGTGCGCCATTGGCACAAGCTGGGTTCCTTCTGCCGCCGCGGTTTCCTGGCAGCCAGCCGCTGGGGCGCTCGGGCTGGGAGCTGGAGGTGACTTACAGTCCTGCCAGCAAATCCTCGGGAAGGCAAAGGGCCGTGCTTGCGCCCGCTAGGCGGGATCCAGGCCTGCGCTTTCCTTGCCCGCCTGCATACCTGCCTGCTTGCCCTCCCTGGCAAAGACGGGCCGGGGACGCGATGGCATTGGACTTGGGAGTCCGGGAAGCGCAACGGAGCTGGGGTTTTTTTTGTTGTTGTTAGTTTACAAGTTGGAAAAATGCGGGGCGGGGGGGGGGGGAATGAGTTGAGACCTGGGTGAGTCCTGCCGGCCTGTAATGCCTGGTGGGGGAATGACAAGGGCCTGGATTTTCCCGATCCACTCGATCCGGGATCCACTCGGCTCTATTCTGCTTTTCCCCCCGTGGGTTTTGCAAAAGCGCCTTGCTTTAATAAAGAGGCGTTTGAGCCGAACGAAGGTGGGTGATTGAATTGGGAGACGTGCAAATAATATTGCAACGCACAAGAGGCCGCTAGCAGGCCGGCGGGGAGAAAATGGAATCCTGGTTTGTTGAATAAACCACAAACTGGGCAGCTTTTGCACCGTGAACAAGTCGCAGAAGCGGACGTGATTGTTTTAATCATGTGACCATTCATTGCAACATATTTATGCCGGTTTCATTTTTCACCACTTAAGGCAGCATACAGAGTAAGACAGTAGATACAATAAAAATTAACAAAAACAATCCAGGCCCATCTTCTTTTCCCCCAAAGCATTTTGGAATACAGTAATTTATTTTTTCACATACCACGGTGTGGCTTGTTTGGTTTGGAACGAAAACATTGTTCAAATTGTTCTTTGTGTTTTCTTGGCATGTTAGGTGAACTCAGTCAGTGGTTGTTTACTCAACAAACTGGTTTGTGATGTGTGACTCCAAATAAAAGCTAGCAGTCATAAGCAAAACAATTTTGGAATACTAAATTTTCTGGTCAGTTTAATCACTAACCTCCAAGGCCGAAGTGATGGTCAGCATATTTATGGTGTCCGCTTGGCAAGACTGCTTTAAAATGGGTGGGCCACCAGTAAACCACCCAAATGTTTATTTTATATACAGGCTGTCTTCAACTTATAATTATTCATTTAGTGACCGTTCAATGTTACAATGGCATTGAAAAAAGTGACTTACGGCTAGTCCTCGCACTTAAAATTAACACAGCATCCTCATATGATCAGAATTCGGGTGCTTGGCAACCAGTATGTATTTAAAACATTGGCAAAGTCCTGGGGTCATGGGATCGCCACTTGCAACCTTCCCAAGCCAAATCAATGGAGGGGTAGCCAATTCATTTAATGACTGCATGCTTCATTTAACAACTGCAGCGATTTCCTTCACCACCACGACAAAAAAGGTCATAAAATCAGGCACGACTTACTTAGCAACCACCTTGCTTAATAACAGAAATTCTGGCCTCCATTGTGGTCATGAGTTGCAGGCTACCTGCAGATAAAAGAGATATAATTTTTATTAAAACTTTGAAATGAGAAGATAAAAATTTAATGCAAAGTAATATTAAGTAGGGAAAAGAAAGGGAAAGGGAAAAAAAAGCAAGAATAAAATTGAAAAAGAAAAATGTATCAAGAAGTCACTTTCAATGTTCTTCACAGCAGTCATAAGTTCAAATATATTTTAACCTCTCTCTCGTAAAGTTACATCATACAGATAGTCCTCAACATACGACCACAATTGAGCCCAAAATTTCTGTTGTTAAATTGAGACATTTGTTAAGTGGGTTTTGCCCCATTTTACGAAGTTTCTTGGCACAGTTGTTAAGTGAATCACTGACGTTGTTAAGTTAGTAATCCGATTGTTAAATGAATCTGGCTTCCCCATGGACTTTGCGTGTCAGAAGGTCGCAAAAGGGGATCACATGACCCCGGGATACTGCAAGCATCATAAATATGAGTCAGTTGCCAAGCATCTGAATTTTGATCACCTGACCATGGGGATGCTGCAAAGGTGGTAACTCTGAAAAATGGTCATAAGTCGCTTTATCTAGTGCCGTTGTAACTTTGAATGGTCACTAAATGAACTGTTGTAAGTCGAGGACAACCTGTGTTGCTCTCCTTTCTATCATCTATCCCAGTGGTTCTCAACCTTCCTAATGCCGCCGCCCCCTCCCCACGTGCGATGAGGTGACAAAGGGCGTGGCACCAAGATGGCGGGCTAGCGTGCGCTTAGGCGACCCCTGTGAAAGGGTCGTTCGACCCCCAAAGGGGTCGCGACCCACAGGTTGAGAACCACTGCTCTATCCTATCTAATTATCAAAACCGTAAATCACATTTTGTAGGCAGAGAATCCAGAAGAGACTTTCAATCGTCAATAAATCCTCCCAAATGTTGAGCTCCAACTCTGGCCAGTCTTCAGCTAGTATGATCAGAAATCATGTGGATTCCAACAACATTTGGAAGGTGGCCAAACTTCAAACGATTGCTGCAAGAGGAAATAATTGTCTGAAAAGAAGAATTGGAAAAACCCCACGTTAGGACAGCTCCATCATCTTGGTGCCAGCAGTAAAAAGAAATCCCTTTCCAATCATCATGCCTGACTTCCAGATGCATTGGATGGAGATTGTATCACTAAAATACATGCTGGAAAGGATGCAAATACAACAGCCAACTAGATTAGATTAAGAGTTGGAAGGGACCTTGTGGGTCATCTAGTCCAGCCCCCCCCTCGCCCAAGCAGGAGACCCTACACCATTTCTGACAGATGGCAGTCCAGTCTCTTCTTAAAAGCTTCCAGTGATGAAGCTCCCACAACTTCTGAAGGCAAAAGCTGTTCCATTGGTGGATTGTTCTCACTGTCAGGAAATTCCTCCTTATTTCCAGGTTGAATCTCTCCTTGTTCAGTTTCCATCCATTATTCCTTGTTTGGCCTTCAGGTGCCTTGGAAAATAGCTTGACCCCTTCCTCTCTGTGGCAGCCCCTCAAATATTGGAACATTGCTATCATGTCTCCCTTGGTCCTTCTCTTCACTAGACTAGCCATGCCCAGGTAGTCCTCAAATTACATGAATACCTCAAAAATGAACAGGTAGTCCTCAAATTACAGCAGTTCATTTAGTGACCAAAGTTATAATGTCATTTAAAATGTGTCTTATGGCCATTTTTCACACTTGGAACCGTTTGCAACATCCCCATGGTCACGCCATCCAAATTCAGACGCTTGGCAACTGGCTCATACTTACGACATTTGCAGTGTCGTGGGGTCACATGATCACCTTTTGCGACCTTCTGACAAGCAATGTCAATGGCGAAGCCAGATTCACTTTAACAACCGTGTTATTAATTTAACAACTGCAGTGATTCGCTTAACAACTATAGCAAGAAAGATCATAAAGTGGAGCAAAATTCACTTAACTGTCTCATTTAGCAACAGAAATTTGGGACTCAATTGTTGTAAATCGAGGACTGCCTGTAGGAGAGATTTAAGTCTTCTTGGGATTTTTGGGGTCTCTAGACTCAATTCTCAGTCCCCACTGAGTTCAGGAGAATACTTATTCATTCCCATCTGCCATGTTGCCTAACGGCCATTGGCAGAAGGAAGATTGTAGCCCTTAAGTCAGATTGACTTTCAAGATGGGTATGAATTCATTTATTTATATTTTCATTCTATTTTATATATTTTCACCCATCTTTAACCCTAAAAAATATCATTCAAAATTCCTATACTAATACTGCAAACAATTCTTTGGAACATAGGGTTAAGTCTAATCTTAATTCTTAGAGCAAAGTAATGATATTTCTACAAAAGATCGAGGGAAAAATGGATAAAGATAAAACCTGGCAGTGTTACAGGCTGGAATATTAAAAAAAGAAACCAAAGGCTTGATTTTGGCTGGTCAAGAGCAAGCAAGCTATTTGAACGAATGCAGTCAAGGGCAACATTGAAAAACTATCAAAGGATTCAAAGCAGAGGTGGGTTCCTCCCAGTTTGGACCGGTTCGCCCGAACTGGTAGTGACCCGCTGGTGATGTCACAGTGACGTCACGGATCCGGTTCGGTTGGTGCCAGTCCGTGGGCGCCGCCATCTTTTTTGTTGAATTTTTTTCCGGGTTATTTTTCTTCTGCACATGCGCAGAAGCCGAGTTTCCGGCACTGCGCATGCGTCGCCATCTTGTTTTTGGCTTTTATTGGGGGGGATTTTTTTCGGATTTTTCGGCACTGCCACACGGCGCGGGAGGAAGCAAACCGGCAGCGAGGTAAGTTAGAACCCACCCCTGATTCAAAGTATAGATTGTACAAAGAAGCAGAAGAAACAGATCGTATATTCAGCTTGTGCAAGAAGATTGCACAAATTGATTCTAAACAACATAACACTGTTGCCATAATGAACTGTCAAAATTATCATGTGGCAGAAATAAAAAACAATTGCTGGAAACGTATAGTTGAAAAAAATAGTTGAAATGAGCAGGTTAAAATATGGTGGATTTCTGAATATGGACTGATAGAATCTTAGCCCACAGTGCACCAGATATAACTCTGATTGAAAAGAAGAAAGTGCGGACAAGTGATGTGGCAATGCCAGGGAGATACTACACAAAGAATTGGAAAAGGACACAAAGCATCAACAACTGAAAATCAAAATAGAAAGACTAGGGCATAAACTGGCCGTGGTGGTCCCACTGGGTGCCATACCAAAAAAATCTTGGTTGCCACTTAGAAAATATATACATGACAAAATTTCCGTTTGCCAATTACAAAATGCCCACACTGCTTGGATCTGCACATACACTAAGCCCGTGATGGCGAACCTATGACATGCGTGCCAGAGGTGGCACGCCGAGCCCTCTCTGTGGACACACGCGCCGTCGCCAGCTGCTCTTCTGTTTTCCAGCATGCGCAGGCACGCCGGCCAGCTGGTCTTTGTGCATGCCGGAGCGCCGGAAACCCGAGAACCAGCTGGCCGGTGCGCATGTGCGTGCCGGAAACCCGAAGACCAGCTGGTCTTTGGGTTTCTGGCCCTCCAGCGTGCACGCATGCACACATGCACACGTGTTCCAGTTTGGGCACTCAGTGCCAAAACGGTTCGCCATCACTACACTAAGCTGATGCATTAGGATTCTTGGGAAGAATCAAGCTAAAGAACTGGCAGCTGTGATTTAACACTTTGTGTACATAATAATAAATTTTCTCCAGTACAGAACCATCATGGCCTTTAGAAATCCCGCTGTTTCTAGTGTTATGCCAACCGGGGTTAACTGGGAGTCAAGATAATCTAAAGTGCATGCTATTATTCATTGGGTAAGGAAGGCCAACCAGTTCAAATTGTCTGGATTCTAAAGTTTCCTTTTGCAAGCCAAATTACAGTTACGAGAAATAGATTGAGAAAATGTTCTCTCTCACCAACTTCCACACTTCTCTGGCATGGTATGCTGCCAGGGAAGAAGTAAAGTTAAGGTTCAACTCAGACTCCGCCCAACGTAAGCCGAGAGGCAACTCAGCATGACTTGCTGAATGATTCAAGACCCAATTTACACTGAAAATCCACAACTGCATGGCTGCTACCCAGCAAGATACTTCAGCGTGGCTTCAGAAGGACCTCCATCTGTTTGTGCTTTTAACCAAATGCAATATATTTAGTTTCCAACTGAATGCAGTTTATGTTAATGGCCTTCAACTGTATTGCACCACAAATCTCTTTAACCTTGCAGCTCAAAAATGATGGAGTAGTTCAACGTGTATCTGAACAGCTGTTGTTCAGTGTTCAACAGCTCAGGCTGCTGCATTTCGTTATGTTATTTGTTTATTTGTGAATTTATATACTGCCTTTTAAAAAGAAAGAAGGGTACAGCAGTTCAATATTTTCTAAAACTGAATTTAACGCCTGGAGGTAAATGTGTATTACTTTCTGGGCCCAGGTTCTCTGAACAACTACTAATTTTCATAATTATAAACACATCACAAAGTAGGGAACGTTATTTTTAAAATATATAATCAATGAAAAAGATTTGTAAAAGAATTATTCATTTTTTAAAATGTCTGGTTTAAAATGCTGCCTTTAATTATTGGTTACTTACAACTTATTTTCTGGCTGCTTGTTTCCTATGAACAACTATATGATTATCTAGGCCAGAATCCAAAAATGACATCCTTGATATATCAAAAAAAAATTCTTCTACCCACTGGAGAAACCCAAACACTGGAATTCTGCAAGATTTTAGATGTTTTGTCATGTATCTATTTAAAGGAGACACAAATATAACAATCCGGAAGATTGTGGATAGATCAAAACATGCTTACTTGCTCATCTGTTCACAATTTTGCACATGAATGTTCATGCTGGACGGTGTATGATTAGGACCACCAGTTCAGTTAAGAACCATGTAAAAAATATCTCATTTATGCACTGGGAATGAGGCAAAGACAACATGAGATCCTGATAGAAAAAAAAGATGTAACTAAGATATGTTTGTGATGTTTAAGTGCATACAAGAAGACATTTTTCATTAGGGCTTAATCAATGAGCAGGGTACAGAAAGTAGAAAATACTGAATGTTTGGGGGGTTTTATTCTCAAGTCCTACACTATCAGCACAACATTAAAGAGGAAGATTTTATAATGTCTCACAATAAAAAAAAAAGTAAGTTTAAAGACAAGAATACTACCAAGTGACGAAAATGTCCAATGTTAGATCAAATGAACAGCGTTAGAAAATTTTTAGAAAGTTGTTCATTGGTCCCAATGAATAAACTTCAGTTAAGTGCCAGGTGAATTTGGATGCTTCTGCAGAGCAGAATTTTTGACTTAAGGCTTCTCCCTTCTCTCAAGGGAGAAGGCAGTAAAGATGGGATTTTAAATAGCCACCATAGTTTAAACAGACAAGGATCCTGTGATTACCATCCCTTCTCCATCTTAGGCCTAAGAATAACTAAAATAACTTCAGAAGACCACGTAGATTTCCCCCTCCCCTCCAAATCAAACATCTCCTGCCAAGCTAGCAGTTCGAAAGCATGCAAGTGTGAGTAGATAAATAGGTGGGAAAATAACAGCCTTCCATGACGTCATGCTGGCCACATGACCACGGAAATGTCTTCAGACAGCGTTGGCTCAATGGCCTTGAAACATAGATGAGCACCACCTCCAACCACTAGTGGAGTAAAAGCCACAGGGACTTCTTTACTTTTTTTAAAAAACCAAACTAAACATACCATTCCATATAATAATGCATATTAGAAATGTAAATTTAGTCTAAGTTTCAGTAGAAGTGCTACATATCATTTACTACGTAGAGGGCAGCTTTCATAAGAATTGGAGCAGGGGAGTATAGGGAAGAAAATTTTAAAAACCAGAAAGTCCAGTTGCCTCTTGGAAAAGCACCTTTGGGACAACCATGACCCGGATGACTGAGAATCTTCATAGATGAAAGAAAATTAAGCCCAGAATTTATGTTGCTAAGTGAGAAATGTGTTAAGTGAGTTTCGTCCCATTTGATGACTTTTCTTGCCAGGTTTGTTAAGTGAATCCCTGCAGATCAGAGGTGGGTTTCAGCAGTTTCTGACCAGTTCTGGAGAACCGGTAGCGGTAATTTTGAGTAGTTCGGAGAACCGGTAGTGGAAATTTTGAATAGTTCGGAGAACCGGTAAATACCACCTCTGACTGGCCCCGCCCCCATCTATTCTCTGCCTCCCGAGTCCCAGCTGATCGGGAGGGAATGGGGATTTTGCAGTATCCTTCCCCTGCCACGCCCACCAAGCCATGCCCACCAAGCCACGCCCACCAAGCCACGCCCACAGAACCGGTAGTAAAAAAAAATTGAAACCCACCACTGCTGCAGATGCTAAATTAATCTGGTTGTTCAGTGAATCTGGCTTCCCCGTTGACTTTGCTTGTCAGAAGGCCGCAAAAGATGGTCACATGACCCCAGGACCCTGCAACCGTCATAAATATGAACCGGTTGTCAAGCATCCAAATGTAAACCACGTAACCATGGAGGTGCTGCAACGATCGTAAGTGTGAAAAATGGTCATAGGTGACTTTTTTCAGTGCCGTAACTTCGGTCACTAAACGAACTGTTGTAAGTCAAGGGCTACCTGTATTGTTTCTCCCCCCTTCCCCCCCCCAAAAAAAGATCATAGTTCTTGCTAGCAAATTCAGTATTCCTAAGCTTTTGATACAGAAAGCTTTTAGAACAGAAAGAGGTCCTCATTAATTTGGATTTGAAAGGCACCTTCAAGAAAGAGAGAAGAGGGGGTGGGAAATAAGTGGAAAAACAAGGAAAACGCTACCCCCATCCAAAACCCAGTCGAAAAAAGTAATACAAGGTAACCTCTCACCTAGCCTGACCAGAATTGAGAGCCCTTAGCAATCACAGATGCTGGTTGAGTGTTCATAGGGAAACTGGAAGACAGATGAGGAAGGGAAGTAGAATCGTCTGGCCAGAATCACCAACCTCATGCTGCAACATCTTAACCTAGCTCCACGTGGTTAGACCAACGCTCTTTGGCACTGCGATTGTGCAACCGATGAGTTTAAAATGTACAGTGAAGCAATTGCACAATCTCCAGAGCGGCAACTTGAGATGGCGGTAGGGGGTGGGTGTTGATATTTTTTTTCCCCTAATATAAAATTTTATTAAGCGTTTCTAAAAAAGAAAACAAAAACAAAAAAAACAAAACCTAATATAAAATAAAGAAAAAGACAAACAGAACAAGACAAAAGTTCAAAAAGGAAAAAAAATGAACATTGAAAATAGCTTCCGATTTTCTTTGCAGCAGTTGTAAGTATAATTACAAAACTTGTTACAAAAGAAAGTTCTCTTTTTCCCCCTTTCTTACTACTGTATTTTTTTCTAATCGTTAAAACCATAAGTTTCTTTTTTTCCCGTTTCATGCAAAATGACAGCATGAGGAGACCATCCAGAAGGTGTTTAATGGCACTCGTAAGACCACATTCCACAGATAACAACAATCGCACTGAAGAGAACCTTAAAAGACTTCCGCAGGCAGACAGAATTTGGAGATAATTATACTTTGTGACTTGTAGCTGATAGTTCTGGCCATGTAGCTCTTTGTGTGCATTTGATTCATATAAGTTCAGCAGATGCCATTCAATTAGAAACAGATACATTTATTTTGAGCCTTCATCTCTTCCATTAAGAGGGAAAGAAAAATACCATTTATAAATCTGCTTGCATGTGTCTGTAAATAGATTGACAGAAGTGAGGAAAGTGGACTTAACATTATATTTCATTTATTTATTTTAACCCTGCCTTTATTCATTTTTATATAAATAACTCAAGACAGTCAACATACCTCATATTCCTTTTTCCTTCGATTTTCCCCACAGCAACAAACCTGTGATGGGGGTTGAGAGAGAGTAAATGGCCTGAAGTCACCCAGCCGGTTTTTCATGCCTAAGGCAAGACTAGAACTCACAGTCACCTGGTTTCTAGGCCAGCACATTGGTCACTACACCAAACTGGCTCTACAAACACTACAAAGGATAGTATGTCAGTCATATGCATACATACAAACAATGTACTTTTTTCTAAAACCGAGGTGCATTCTTGTATGGCCAAAAGTATATCATGTATGCCAGAGGTGGGTTCCTCCCGGTTCAGACCGGTTCACCCGAACCGGTAGTGACCCTCTGGTGATGTCACGATGATGTCACCGATCCGGTTCGGTTGGTGCCGGTCCGTGGGCGCCGCCATCTTTATTTATTATTTTTTTTGAATTTTTTTTCTTCTGCGCATGCACAGAAGCCGAGTTTCCAGCACTGCGCATGCGTCACCATCTTGTTTTTGGCGTTGTTTTTTGTTTTGTTTTGTTTTTATTTTTTTGCACCGTGCCCACAAGGCGCACGCACGCCCACAAGGTGCGGCCATGCGGAAGGAAAGAAGCGAACCAGCAGCGAGGTAAGTTAGAACCCACCCCTGATGCATGCGCATGAAAGACGAATCTGTACATTTGTGTGTGTGTAGGAAGACAAATCTGCAGAGGTATTAAAAAAAGAACCTTCTAAAAAGTAGAGGGAAAACCATGGCAATTGATCATTTTTAAATGCATGGAATTTTGATTTACTGTCGGGAAAGGAAAGAAATTATGTTTTACTTTGTTTGATTCTGAGTGAGTTGTTGGATTCCAACTGAGAGTTGATTTTTGGGAGGTCACGTGACTGGGGTTTGTTTGTTTATTTAACAAAGCTTCAAATATATTTTGACTAATTGTTGAATGACTATTGGGATTGTTTCGTATGTATTTTAAGTTCCTGTTGAATTGTCACAAGGTGTACAGTTTCCCGGAGAGATTTTGACATGAAGATTTTGAGATTTGTCTATTTGAAATTCGGCAATTATTTCAATCTGAAGCTACAGTTATACTTCATTTTGAGGCACCATTTGGCAGAGAGGAGCTGGTGAAACCCTGATGCCCATGAGTAGGTGCTACCAAAACTACCCTGCTGCTACCAATAAAGGAGAATCTTTGTAGCTCAGGGTTGACATGAGGGGTCCTTGGTGCTCTCTGAGCCTTCAGACATTTCATTACCCTACTAGGTAACATCATCAGTGCTAGTAAGGAGTGCTGTTTGCTGTCAGTTTATACAAACTGAGAGCACCAAGGACCCCGCTGCTAAATTATTGCATGTTCTTTTATGCACACAGTTATGTACTCAGGGCCTTCCTTCTTTATAGGTGAGCATTTCTATAAATGTGCATTCTGGATGTGCATACACTGCAGATACATTTTTAGAGCAACATGCTTCTCAAATCCCTCAGATTATTTCCTTCTCCATTTCCCTTTTGTCAGATTTATATCCTACCTTTTCTTCATAATATCAAGAATAAGACCCAAAGGTGCTTTTTTTCAAAAGGCAATTGGACTTTGTTCTGAAGAAGCATCTTGGATGAGAAGCGAAACATCTTCAAGGAAAAACAAAGTCAAGTTGCCTTTTGAAAAATGCACCTTAGGGACAACCATGACCTGGATGACTGAGAATCTCCATGGGCATTAAGAATAAGAACTTCCTTTCATTTTACTTCCAGAATAACAACATTGTAATTCTAAGAGGAAGTGTGACTGGCCCAATTTCTCTCAATTGATTTCTGCCATTAAATCTGAACTTCAAGCTGGGTTATCTTCAGTTTTGGTCCAACACTGTAAACACTATCGTAGAAGAAGTCTGTATCTTAGGGGTCCCCAACCCCCAGTTCGTGGACTGGTACTGGACCGTGGCATGCCAGCAACCGGTCCACTCAAACAAGCGAAGCCCCATCTGGGGATGCAGGCAGCACGCGAAACCATGCCATCCTCCTCCATGCAAACCAGCATCTGCATTTTCTGCATCGGATGAGGAGAGCACATCTTTCTCCTTCTGTCCCGGCCACTTTTTACAGAGGCATGATTGGGAGCGTTTTAACAAACTGCATCACTGTTTGGTTTGGTGGCAGCAGTGCCTCAGATAGAAAGTCCATACAGAGAGTGGTAAGGACAGTGGAGAAGATTATAGGAAGCTCACTTCCTGTTATTCAGGATACTGCTTATAAGCGCTATGTGCTGAGAGCTCAAAGCATTGTTAGAGACCCCACACACCCACTTTATGGTCTGTTTCTGTTGCTCCCCTCTGGGAGGAGGTTTCAAAGTATTCCTAGAAGGACTACCAGACTCTGTAACAGCTTTGTTCCCTAGGCCATCCGTCTGGTAAACTCGCAGGATTCGTTTCTCTCACCATGTACATGTATACATCCGAACTAAACTGTGTTGTTTCTCTATGTCAAATAATATATCTCACTAGCAAATGTTATTAAAAGGCATAAAAGCTTTCATGACCAACCCCTCGCTTCATCAGAGGTACACAATGCCGCAAAGCTTAGCCCTTACAATTAAATTTGTTAGTTGAAAAAGGTGCTCTCAGACTTTTGATTTTTTTTTTCACTGTCATAAATCTACACGGTTCTCTTCCTACAATATAAGCTTGATGCTGCACTGTCTTTCCAGGTGCCCACACTTAAATGTAAGTAGATCTGAAGCAAGGTCAACATTTGGTGCCAGAGAAATGGGTGTTAATTCGCCAAGAGGACACGCGATTGCTACTGCTCTCTGGAATGTGGTTGCGCAAGTTGCCTAACATCGCCTACAGAACCCTTTCCCTCGTAAAATATTTCTGTGATTCTTGGCCTTAAGTCAATATTCCTGTCTTACTTCCTCTTCATTGGAGAGGGAATTTATATAAGTAGGGTGGGACAGCAAAAGTCTTAGGCCTGTCTACGGATCTGGGCAATCTGTATCAGTCCTTGGTACACCTCCTGTATGTCGTGATGAGGTTCCGAGACTCGCATGAGCCTTGAGAAGTCAAGCCCATAAACTATGGATTGGGCTTCTGAGCCTTCGGAGATGCAAAGTGGGACCCACTGGTCCAACTCTTGCTTCATTCTACTTTCTGACTCCTGGAAGGACACCTATCATGGCCCCATTACCAAGCTCCCATCCTCAATAAATGATCGGAGGGTTGCCTTTGTTTCTTCTCCTCCATTGTGGGAAGATGGGGGTGGGAGTTAAACCATTTCCCCATAATAAACCACAGTGTGGGGCTGAAAGAGTGCAGTGAATGTACTTCGGTTGGCATTCTTTCTCTGCATCCTTGCCTGATTATATTGCTTTATGAAGACTCAAAACTTTGAGTCAATATTGCTGAAGGGGGTCTATGAGTGCGAGGCCAGTGGCTGTGAGGAGACACAGAACATGCCATGTAGCAGGAGAAGGGACCTAATTCTTTACAGATGTCTAAAGGTAACAGAATTCTTACATTCCCATGCTCTCAGCATGCTAGCTGGCTCTAAAAGATGTTGCCTACATTCTTCCTGTGAGATGATACAGATAAGTTGATTCAGATGTTGATATGGATACAATTGCATTCCTTTCCTCCTAACACACCTATATGTTCAGATATACAAATAATCTGGGCAGAGTGATATAGATTGTGAAAACAAGATAGAAAGTAGTGGAAATTTCTCTATCCCCATCTGTCATAGATCTCCAGAGCCATGTGAGTTTGGTCTTGGTAAGACCACACTTGGAATACTGCATCCAGTTTTGGTTGCCACGAAGTAAAAAAGATGTGGAGACTCTGGAAAGAGTGCCGAGAAGAGCAACAAAGATGATTAGGGGACTGGAGGCTAAAACATATAAAGAACAGCTGCAGGAATTGGGTATGTCTAGTTTAATGAAAAGAACGACAAGGGGTCACATGATAGCAGTCTTCCAAATATTGAAGAGGGTGTCACAGAGAAGAGGGGGTCAACCCATTCTCCAAACACCAGAAGGCAGGGCAAGAAGCAATGGATGGAAACTAATCAAGGAGAGAAACAACCTAGAACTAAGGATAATTTTTTCTGGCAGTTAGAACAATGAATCAGTGGAACAGCTTGCCTCCAGAAGTTGTGGATGCTCCAACACTGGAAGTTTTTAAGAAGAGATTGGACAACCATTTGTCTGAAATGTTATAAGGTTTCCTGCCTGAGCAGGGGGTTGGACTGGAAAACCTCCAAGGTCCCTTCCAACACTGTTATTCTGGTCTTCTGTTGTAATCCTAGTGCCCAAAGAGGATGGATAAATTCCTCTTGCGGGCCTGTTGGCTTGACATGGGGATGCCCTTGAAGAGCATCCAAAAGTTGAAGCTGGTACAAAATACAGCAGTGCGAGCAATTATGTGCTCTGCTCAATCAATGCATGTACCCCATTGCTTTGAAGGGCTGCAGTGGTTGCTACTCTGTTTCTGGATTCAATTCAAGATGCTGGTTATGACCTATAATGCTCTATATGGCATTAGGCCAAGTTATTTGAAGGACCGTCTATCCATGCTTAGATCTATCCATCCCATCAGGAGAGGCATGTTATGGGTCCAATCTATGAAAGTTTGTCATCTGGCAGGATCCAGGAAGAGAGCCTTTTCTGTGGAACATCATCGCTCCGGATCTAGATTGGCCCCAACCCTCCCGGTCTTTAGGAAGGTCCTGAAAACACCGTGCCTGGGGATCTGGCAAAGGTGGGGAGCTCTTACAATATGAGCTGCTGTGCTGATGGAGGATGAATTCTACCGCTGATCATGATTTTCTGTTTTACACGGAGCATGGATGGTTTTTGTATGTTTGTATATTGCCTTTTAGCAATAGCAATAGCAATAGCAATGGCAATGGCAATAGCACTTAGACTTATATACCGCGTCATAGTGCTTTACAGCCCTCTCTAAGCGGTTCACAGAGTCAGCATATTGCCCCCAACAATCTGGGTCCTCATTTTACCCACCTCGGAAGGATGGAAGGCTGAGTCAACCTTGAGCAGGTGAGATTTGAACTGCTGAACTGCAGCTAGCAGTCAGCTGAAGTAGCCTGCAGTACTGCACTCTAACCACTGTGCCACCTCGCCTCTTTTAACTTGTTTTCATTGGACTGTTGTGAGTCTCCAAAGTGTTGCTTAGATGAGATAGGTGGCCATACAAATAAAATAATAAATAAATGGAACTCTTGGATGCTAGGAAACTGGAGGCCCAAGTAAGGTCAACAAGGGCAGCTCTTGCTGGCTGTCGTTAAAGTTAACCTAACTTGCCGATAGTTCAAACTTTCCACTATAATGGATGTCCGGTAGGAAACGAATGTAATGATTATTTGACAATAGCGATATATTACCCAATCAGAGGTGGGTTTCAGCAGGTTCTGACCAGTTCTGGAGAACCGGTAGCGGAAATTTTGAGTAGTTCAGAGAACCGGTAAATACCACCTCTGACTGGCCCCGCCCCCATCTATTCTCTGCCTCCCGAGTCTCAGGAGGAAATGGGGATTTTGCAGTAACCTTCCCCTGGAGTGGGGAGGGAATGGGGATTTTTGTTGTGGCTTGCCCAAGTCCCGCGCAGCTGCTCATGAATCCGGAAGACCAAGAACCGACCATGGGGTGGCAAGAGCAGGCTGTATCTCCGGCACCTGAGTCCAAGGCCGAGGAGGACGCAGGGCCAGAGGACGATACTCAACCAGGGCCTTCTGCACCTCCCCAGCAGGAGTTAAGTGACTCCAGTGAAGAGGAGGAGCCTCTGATTGATGCTAGGGCACGCAGGGCAGCTAGCCGGCAAGAGTGGCTTTGTAGAAGGAGGTCTCCTCACAGGTAAACCTGCAGGCAGAGGGGCCACGCCCTAAGACTATATAAGGTTGAATCACAACGGACACTCTTGCTGGAAACAACACATGTATTTTACCTGGCTGCTGTTTACACTTTCGGTGATATCAGTTGGACTAACTCCAGTCCGGGCTCTCGGCCAATTCCAGCAAGAGAGGAATTTAAGGACTTAATGATCTGTTTGTGTTTTTTTGTATTTGAAATCCCGGCCAAAGTGTTCTGTGAATTGCAACAGGCACTTTGGGAGAAACCCTGAAATTAACTTATTACTAAGCATTTATTAGTGATAAAGCCTTCTTTATTTTGGACAACAGTGTGTGTGTGTCGTTTCCTGGGGTCTTGCCGCGCTGGGTCACAACAATTTTACAGTATCCTTCCCCTGCCATGCCCACCAAGCCACGCCCACAGAACCGGTAGTAAAAAAAAATCGAATCCCACCACTGTACCCAATATACAATCTATTTACATCCAAAAGCAACAAACCCGTAGAAAATATGCTATTTCTACAAAATTAAACTGGCTTGGTCCAGAGCTTCATTGTGGTGCCTTCCATTAGTACTAGGTCCATATTGGAGGAAGTTTTGCTACCTGACATTTAGACACAAGGTGTCTGGGTTGTTGTTGTTTTTCTCTCATAATGGCCTGGAACAATGTTATGTTTGTGGCATGGTGATATAAAGGAGATTCCAACTTTTTGTCTGCCAAAGCCAGGATTCATTTGAGCCATGGTGGACCTTCCTGGAGAGTCCGTGCCCTTGGCAGTTTCCTTAAAGTACCATATGCTAATCTGGATGTCTGGGTGACAAACGTTGTGGGGTGACTGAGCTAGGAAATACCCATTGCCAGTCTGAGATCTTGGAGAGCTGGTGCCAATTTGGGTAGAAAACAGGGTAGAGGAACTGAACGTTTTCAGCTAGGGGGGGTGGAGAATTAGTCACAATGACTTCCTCAACAAGTGGAATGGGAAATAGTCTCCTCCCCCAGTTGATATAAATTTATACAGTAGTCACTCTACCTGGAGTGGATGGAATTACACAACCAAAATGTCTCTTAGAAGCAAAGCTGTAATCCAAGACATTCTACTAGATAAGACATCTCCAACCAACTCAGTGGAAGACTCGGTTCCCTCTTCCTCATTCAACTTTCTGGCCCAAGCAGGGTGGAGCTGGACTTGCACCATCCACCACCACCCACCCCAAATGGCAGTTTCTTCTCAGCTGATTAGAAGGCTAAAGCCAACGTTATCTTAAGCTACTTTCTAAATGGGCAGGAGACATTCGAGTTGCTGGTTCTTAAAGCCGGCTGTGGATTAGGTCTGATAAAGGAGGTGCGGCTGGTTTGAAGCACTCTAGAGGGAAGACATTTCTTCTGAGAAATAAGACCTGCCCTCTTTATCTTGCGGATCCAGTAGGGTTCACGAAGATACACTCCCTAGGGTAGCTGTGTGTAGTCCATTTTCATCTTTCCTGATCAACCAGATTACAGATTAACAGAGTTGGAAGGGACCTTGTAGGTCATCTAGTCCAACCCCCCGCTCAAGCAGGAGTCCCTACACCATTTCAGACAAATGGCAGTCCAATCTCCTCTTGAAAGTCTCAAGTGTTGGAGCTCTCACAACCTCCGAAGGCAAGCTGTTCCACTGGTTGATCGCTCTCACTGTCAGAAAGTTTCTCCTTATCTCCAGGTTGAGTTTCTCCTTGGTCAGTTTCCATCCATTATTCCTTGTCTGGCCTTCTGGTGCTTTGGAAAACAGATTGACCACCTCCTCTCTGTGGCAGCCCCTCAAATATTGGAACACTGCTATCATGTCTCCCCTGGTGCATCTCTTCGCTAG
Organism: Thermophis baileyi; assembly: GCA_003457575.1. NCBI lineage: Eukaryota > Metazoa > Chordata > Lepidosauria > Squamata > Dipsadidae > Thermophis > Thermophis baileyi. The sequence continues at coordinate 266,944 of QLTV01003669.1, forward strand.
ACTAGCCATGCCCAGTTCCTGCAACCGCTCTTCGTATGTTATAGTTTCCAGTCCCCTAATCATCCTGGTTGCTCTCCTCTGCACTTTTTCTAGAGTCTCAATGTCTTTTTTGTAGTGTGGTGACCAAAACTGGATGCAGTACTCTAGGTGTGGTCTAACTAAGGCTTTATAGAGTGGTATTAGTACCTCCCTAGACCTAGATTGTATCCCTCTATTAATGCAGCTTAGGATTGTATTGGCTTTTTTGGCCGCCGCTGCACACTGCTGGCTCATGTTTAGCTGGTTGTCTACTAAGATTCCAAGATCCCTCTCGCAGTCACTGCTATTGAGTGTGGTTTCACCCAGTTTATATGTATATTTTTGGTTTTTCTTACCTAAGTGTAGGACTTTACTTTTCTCTGCATTGAATTTCATTCTATTAGATAGGGCCCAGTGTTCAAGTCTGTCCTGCCAACACCCCCAAAATGGGACATGATCATGCTATTCTTTTGCCGAGCCCAGTAAAATCTACAGTTTAATCTCTCCTGCTCTAGACCACGTTGTGCTAAACAGGCTACAAATGGTTGAGATCATGTAACATGCTAAGCCAAAACCAACCCTTTTATGGCTTAGCATGTTGGCGCCTCTCATTTCTGTGCTTGGACAAATGTTACGTAACAAGTTCAGAATGAAGAGCAGAATGGAAAGTCTATTAGATCAAGCCCTACCAACGTTTTTCGACCATCTTTCTTTGTATGTTAGTGGTCCCATCAGCAGAAAAAATTGGAGCACAAGTCCAGGATTGTACTCAGCAGAATGAGCAGTAGCAATATGACTGATTTTCCACCTGTTCGGGTAAGTAAAATACTGTACAATGTTGTTTAAACCCTGTTCCACACATCATTCTAAATTATCATTGACTTAATCAGGGTTTGTCCATTAAGCCACCATTGGCTGGATTCACAAATTATACCAAGTCATGATTTACCAACCACAGCAACGCAAAAAAACAATAAGCCAGCCAACCATCAAATCTTGATTTGGCTTAATATGGTGCGAACCTAGCCAAAATAGGAATATGCTAAGACATTACAGTCTAACATTATCTTATGAAACCACTGAAATTATTCTTTAAGCGAAGAAAGAAAAGGAAAATAATTCACCTGGCTTGTGGCATAGACCACCAATTGTAGATAAGTTGTGTCTCCTTCTGAGTAGTGCTGAAGATAATTCCCCTACATTCCAGAATCTTCTAGAATTCCTTGTGTGCTTGTTCATCAGCCACAGTTGATCTTCAAGAGGCCAGCAAAAGTTCCATACAGTATCAAAGGTGGACCACTGTACTATTTGGCCAAACGTAAGAAATAAACAAACACATTAATGTTTACTTCAAGGCAGAGAGAGAGGATGGCCAATATACTGTAATTAGCATCAGAATCTGCATTATAGACAGCTAATCTGAAGCTCTATGCATTAGATTTATTGATCATTTTACATGTGGACACCATTTTGAGCAACTTCCTGTAGATTTTGCTACAAATTTCCACTCTAATCTTCTCTTTCTTGTTGTTCATGGAACAGGAAGAGGCTGCCTTTAGTAGAGTAATTATGCCACCTTTTCTGTTCCTGTGTTGACCCAGTCTCTTCAACAACTTGTCTTTCCAGTTTGCAGGTCCTCAGGTAACACAGATGAAGCTGCTGCTTTGAAAACCACTGCCAGGGGTCCCGCAGCCCGCTGGTAGGATGGAGAACATACAAAAAGTCACCAAGAAGAAAATGCTGTCCCTTCAATTTTCATGTCAATGAAAGGACTAGGGGTGACATGATAGCAGTGTTCCAATATCTCAGGGGCTGCCACAAAGAAGATGGGGACAACCTATTCTCCAAAGCACCTGAAGGCAGGAGAAGCAGCAATGGATAGAAACTAATCAAGGAGAGAGCAACCTAGAGCTAAGGAGACATTTCCTGACAGTGAGAAGAATTAATCAGTAGAACAGTTTGCCTCCAGAAATTGTGGGTGCTCCAACACTGGAGGTTTTTAAAGAAGAGATTGGACAGCCATTTGTCTGGAATGGTATGGGGTTTCCTGCTTGAGCAGGGGGTTGGACTAGAAGGCCTCCAATGTCCCTTCCAACTCTGTTCTGTTATGTGTCCTCCTCCTCCCATTTCATGTGCTTGTTTTGTCCCATTGGGGCAAGGATTCTTCACATCTCTTGACCCCAAAGAGAGAAAGATAAATATGTGAGTATTGAATGTGTAATGGTGAGAGCAGCAATAAGACATCAGACTAGGTTGATGCATTGCATTAAACTGGTTTTTCCTAAACTAGAAATTCCTTCAAAGTATAATGAACTAACCACAAGGATATTATATGCTACTTACTAGAAAAGCTGTTTGATTCCATCCTTGGCAGAAGGATGATCAAGTTATAGGAGGAGCATGTTTTGATCTCCAGAGTAACTCTGATGTTGAATTAAATTAGTGATGCATCTCAGCAAACCATGTTTTTATCATGGTTAATTACACAATTAGCTATGGAGTTAGACAATTCATGATGCACCCATTCCAGAGGTGGGTTCCTCCCGGTTCGGACCGGTTTGCCCGAACCAGTAGCAACCCACTGGTGATGTCACGGAGCTGGTTCGGTCAGTGCCGGTCCGTGGACGCCGCCATCTTTTTTTGGGGGAATTTTTTTTGATTTTTTTTTTAAATTCTTCTGCGCATGCGCAGAAGCAGAGTTGCCGGCACTGTGCATGCGCCGCCATCTTGTTTTCGGCTTTTCTCTTTTTTTGGAATTTTTTTGGAATTTTCGGCACTGTACATGTGCGGCGTGGGAGGAAGCGAACCGGCGGCGAGGTAAGTTAGAACCCACCCCCGACCCATTCAAAGTCTGACTCAGGGTGGCTAGGTTCCTCTAACTTTGTAAGTCATAAACCATGGTTTCCACATTACAGTGGAAGAATATATGATTTAATGTTTGTGTGAAGCCAACTGCACACAGGATGGGACTGGGAACTTGTGGCTTGTAGAGTAGATTCTGGCTGCTCTAAAATATGATCACGTTCTAATTGCTGGTAATTTGATAATTTAAATAATGAAGGGACACTATCATAGGTCCTACGAAACCTATACTAAGGTATAGATGAGTACACAAAAAAAAAACATTGGTAGTAATAATGTGGTCTAATGGTAGGTTGAGAGTCAGATTGGTATTGTGCTTAGGGCACTGACCTAGAAATCAGTCCAGCCTTAGACACAGAACCTAGCTGGAGGAATTTGGGCCAGTTCCTTTCTCTTGGCCCTAAAAAGAAGACAATGGCAAACAACTTCTGAAAATGTTGCCCAGAAATCTGCTTGGACTAGTCAAGGTGCTCTTCAGGAGTCAAGACTGGCTCAAAGGAAACACCCCCCCCCCAAAAAAAGAAAGTTAGCTTAAACTTGTAGAACAACATTCGCTCACCAGATATGAATGGACTTCAACACCCAGAATGGGAGCCAGCATGGTCTTGCTGTTTAGGGTTTCTGGGAGTTGAAGTCCTAATTTTTTGGAGGACGCCAAATTGGGAGAGGTATGTAAGGAAACATTGAAAAAATTGCATATATTCTTATGAATTTTATATCTGCCAATTGCAGCCTTTCCATGTTGACTGCAGATACATGGAAAAAGAGGGGAGTATCTACAGATGTTCTTCTTCCAGATATGAGGTCTCTGGTTCTGAAGGCCACATCCCCTATTTTGATTATCAGTTTCTTGGCACGTAGCTTCGGTTGGTTCAAGAACCAGACCACACCTTACATGACATATTGAGGGTTGCAGTCCAAAAGCAAGTGTTAACACCCACAAAGGGAAGGTTGAGGCAACCTTCAGACCTGGGGAGCTTAATGCAATCTGCAGGTTTAGAAGAACTGTGTGGGCAGAAAGATACCTCTTCAAGATGCCTCATAATTTCAAACACAAAAGGAAGAGAAGTTGCTTGAGTGAAGGCCAGTAATTCAAAATATCCAATGATAGGCCACCTGGCATCTTGTAAATGCTTTGCCCTTTAAGTTCGTTGACCCCACTGAGTAAAGTCCAAGGCACCAGGAAAACAATAGGCTATTTATACAAATATGACTCACCTTGGCCCATTGCAAGGTGGAATGCTATACAGGTGCTCCTCGAGTTACAACCACAATTGAGCCCAAAATTTATGTTGCTAAGTGAAACATTGTGAGTTTTGCCCCATTTTGCGAGTTTTCTTACCACAGTTGTTAAGTGAATCATTGCATTTGTTACTAACATGGTTGTTAAGTGAATCCGGATTTTCCCATTGACTTTGCTTGTCAGAAGGTCACAAAAGCTGATCAGGTGATTCCAGGACACTGCATCCGTCATAACTATGAACCAGTTGCCAAGCATATGAATTTTGATCATTTGACCATGGGGATGCTGCAATGGTCGTAAGTGTGGAAAACGGTCATAAGTCGCTTTTTCAGTGCCGTTGTAACTTTGAGTGGTCACATGAACTGTTGTAAGTCAAGGACTACCTGTACTTTTTTCCAAAATGTTCTTCTCCATTTCTGTGTTCCTCTTCCAGTGGTCCATGATCAACTTCACTGGATTCTCATGTTGACTGAGACAGAAGTGGCTCCAATCATACATTGGCCTAAACCAGGGGTGTCAAACTTGATTTCATTGAGTGCCGCATCAGGGTTGTGTCTGACCTTGGGGGGCCAGGGTGGGTGTGGGCGGGGTGGGCGTAGGCGGGGTGGGCGTGGCCAGCTCAACATCACGCGTATTGGGGGGCAACTGTGGTGACCAAGTGCTAAGGCAGAACTTCCCTCAGGCCCTCTCTCCCTCTCATAATCTCCCTTCCTTCCTTCCTTCCTTCCTTCCTTCCTTCCTTCCTTCCTTCCTTCCTTCCTTCCTTCCTTCCTTCCTTCTTTCCTTTTCTTCTTTTTCCTTCCCTCTTCATTCTCCTTTCTTCTTCCTTCCCCTGTTTCCTTTTTCCTTCCTTGCTCTCTTCCCATCTTCCCATCTTTTTCTGCCTTTTCTCTTTCCCTTTCTTCTTTCCTGTCCCTTCTTGCATGCTCAAATGCAAAAGGGGAAACATTTCTCCTTTTGTTTTGTTCTTAGTTTGTTTTGATAGCCGTCTGCCAGCGAAAAGCAAAGGACCAGCCCACGGTGCCTCTGCCAGCAAAAACGGAGCCCGGGCCTCCCAAGCTCCGTTTTTGCTGGCAGAGGCACTGCAGGCCGGTCCTTCGCTGTTTCCAGGGCAGCCCCACGGGCCAGATCTAAGCACCCTGTGGGCCAGATCTGGCCCCCGGGCCTTGAGTTTGACACCCCAGCCCTAAACCATAAATCTTAGTTCACAAAACACAATGGTAGGATGCACCTCAGAGGTGGGTTCCTCCCGGTTCGGACTGGTTCT
>QLTV01003669.1:273854-289985 GCA_003457575.1 Thermophis baileyi
TTGACCATTCTGATACATAGTCAAGGTCTTTCTGAAGGGTAGTAGCATTGTCAGTGGTGTTAAATAGTTTGACATCGTCGGCGAGGAGAACGCAGTTGCTTGTAATGTGATCACAAAGGTCATTTATGTAAAGTATGAAGAGTGGTGGTCCTAGAACGCTGCCTTGAGGGACACCACTATTGACAGGTGCAGGATTTGATAGAGAACTCTCTATTTTAACCACTTGTTGTCTGTTTGACAGGAACGCAGTTATCCAATCATGTAGGGGTCCAGAGATGCCATAAGATTTTAGTTTCAGAAGTAGTTTGTCGTGTACCACTGAATCAAAGGCTTTACAAAAGTCTATGTAAATTGCGTCTATTGCTTTACCCTGATCGAGTTGTGTAGTCCATATGTTTTTGCAGTGTAGGAGTTGAAGATTACAGGATATTTTTTTCCTGAAACCAAATTGTTTATTAGAAAGTAGGTTGTTAGTTTCTAGGTGGAGGGTAATGGATTGGTTTATGATTGATTCCATGACTTTGCAGGTGACGCAACATAATGAGATTGGTCTGTAATTTTCGACGTTGCTGGGATCTCCTTTTTTGAAGATAGGGATGACTGTGGCTAGTGACCATAAGTTGGGTAAGGAGCTAGTCCTGAAAGATTTATCGAAGATTATGCTAATTATGTTAATTAGATTATGCTAATTATGTTAATTATGATTATTATGTTGGAGCACCAACAACTTCTGGAGGCAAGTTGTTAAAATGATTAATTGTTCTCACTGTCATGAAATTTCTCCTTAGTTCTAAGTTGCTTCTCTCCTTGATTAATTTCCATCCGTTGCTTCTTGTCCTGCCTTCAGGTGCTTTGGAGAATAGGTTGACCCCCTCTTCGTTGTGGCAGCCCCTTAAATATTGGAACTCTGCTATCATGTCACCCCTAGTCTTTCTCTTTGTTAGACTAGACATATCGCAAAAGGTGATCACATGACCCGGGGACACTACAACCATCATAAATGTTTCTGCTGTAAGCCGCCCAGAGTTCCTTGGGAGTTGGGCGGCATAGAAATCTATCTATAAATAAATAAATAAATACATAAATAAATAAATATGAATCAGTTGCCAAACATCTAAATTTTGATCAGGTGACCATGGGGATGCTGCAACGGTCATAAGTGTGAAAAACAGTCATGAGTCACCTTTTTCCAGTGGCACAATGGCGCTGAAAAAAGTGACATGACCATTTTTCACACTTACGACCGTTGCAGCATGCGATCCTCTTTTGCGGGCTTCTGACAAGCAAAGTCAACAGGGAAGCCAGATTCACTTAACGACTGTGTTACTAACTTCACAACTGCAGTGTGGTTCGCTTATCAACTGCGGCAAGAAAGGTCAAACTCACTTCACAGCTGTCTCACTTAAACAATGGAAATTTTAGGCTGAGTTGTGGCCATAAGTCAAGGACTACCTGTATTATGACATCGAGTCTCCTGTGTGAAGGTCTATAAGCTTGGATGCATAGATATTTTCAGCTGACATGCACAAGGAAAACTCCAACAGCAAAAACGTTACAGCCTGTGACAAAATAAAGTCTATAGAGCACGCTCAGTAATTGAGAACACAGGATTTGTAAACTCTGTTAAATAAATCAACATGTACCTGTCATAGGAACAATTAATTCTGTAACTCAGAGCCAAATGGAAACATCAAGCATACTGGTTTCTCCCTGTTTCCAACATCCAATGAAGATTCCAAATAGCCATGCATTACCGGTTGCCATCAGATAGTATTTTTTTTTCCCCTGATACTCTTTAAGGGGCTCATCCTGAAGGCTAGGGTTTATTTTATTTATTTATTTATTTATTTTGTACTTCTGCAAATTTTAGGTTTCCCACCCACAAAAAAAACATGCCTCCCGAAATGGAACGATGCCATTTTTGGCTGCGGAAAGGAACGCGTTGCTCTACCGCTGATCGTACCATCGCATTTATCCCAGAAGTGTTTTCCGTGAGTGATGGATGACTGAATAAATGAATAAATGGGTCAGCAACCATGAAAGCAATGGAGGCACCCGTGACAGAAATGGCTTGTGTGATCTTTGAAAATTGCCCACTTTACTGGCAAGCATGTATCTTCTTGTGGCTGCAAATTCTATAGTTAACATTGACAGGCAGTATGAAGTTGCAGTTTTATCCATCCTGATTCAGCTAACATTTAGTTGCTTGGTTGACCTCCAGGTTCTGCTATGAGAGAGGAAGCTGCAAAGCACAGCCTCCAATTCCTGTCACTTTCTTCAAACCAGAGTTGCTTTAGCACCCAATCATTTTGGTTGATCTTTTCCATCCAGTAGCTCTACAAGATCTCTTTCAAAGCACCTTGCTCAGAATGTTCAAGGCATGCTAGCAATGGCAGTTTGATTTTTTTCATTGCTTTCCTGTTGATTCCCCAAGATGCTTGCCATGCTCACATGTGCATTGCGACACCCTATAGAAATAAAGCCTCTCTCCTGTTTTGGCCAACTCAGAACCCATCATTGCAATCAGAATGTTTTCCCAACATCCATCAATTTACCCCATCTTACTTATGCTGACTGTCATTTCTCAACCGTTCCAGTCCATTCCTCTTCTGTTCCTTTGTTTTTAGCAAAAGAAAAAGAAAAGAAAAAAGAAGGGGAAGGGAGGGGAGGGGAGGGGAGGGGAGAGGAGAGGAGAGGAGAGGAGAGGAGGAAAAAAAAAGAAAAGAACTCCAGTAATTTTACCCGTAAGCCTAACATCAATACCTGGAAAGATGTTAGATCATAAAATAAAGCAGGTCATTTGTAAACATGTTGAAGATAACATAGATAGCATGACTTTGTCAGAAGCAGTTCATGTAATACAAATTTAATCTCCGTCTTTGACAAGGTTACTACAGGAAGGAAGGAAGGAAGGAAGGAAGGAAGGAAGGAAGGAAGGAAGGAAGGAAGGAAGGAAGGAAGGACTAAATTCCGTAGTGCCTGCCCTTGTGAATTGCATCCCTCAACAGGACTGATTGTTTTATATAATTATAGATTTCATCCAAAGCAATAATAGATGGAAACCTGTCATTCCAGAAGTGAGATCAGGTAGCAGTAATACACAGTAATAAGCATTCCTGCACAAAAACAACAAGAACAACAAGAAGACGCTTTATACAGCAAGTGAAAATACAAAATAACAGAAATGGAGCCTCAGTCATTGCTGGTGCTCTTTGGACAGGTGGGGACACCACACTGAAAGAAACCTAGGGGTCTCAACATACTGGACACCGTAAATTTGGGGTCCATGCCAGTGGTGAAATCCAAATTTTTTTACTACCGGTTCTGTGGGCGTGGCTTGGTGGTGTGGTGTGGCTTGGTGGGCGTGGCTTGGTGGGCATGGCAGGGGAAGGATATTGCAAAATCTCCATTCCCACCCAACTCGGGGGCCAGCCAGAGGTGGTATTTGCGGGTTTTCTGAACTACTCAAAATTTCCGCTACCAGTTCTCCAAACTACTCAAAATTTCCACTACCGGTTCTCCAGAACCTGTCAGAATCTGCTGGATTTCACCCCTGGTCCATGCGAGTCTGATGACATCAGTCAACAGCCCAGCTCAAAATAGGGCTTTAGCCTAGGGAGGCATGGTACCAGAGATGCCAAGGGGGTCATGTCCCCTATCACATGGACTCCAAGTTGATAATCACTGAAGAAGTTCAGATTAAGGATTTTAGCAAGAGCACTTAGATTCATATACTGCCCCATAATGCTTTACAGCAGGGGTCTCCAACCTTGGCAAGTTTATGACTTGTGGACTTCAACTCCCAGAATTCCTCAGCCAGCGCATGCTGGCTGAGGAATTCTGGGAGTTGAAGTCCACAAGTCATAAACGTGCCAAGGTTGGAGACCCCTGCTTTACAGCACTGTCTCAGTGGTTTGCAATGTCAGCATATTGCCCCCAACAACAATTTGGGGTCCTCATTTTACCGACCTTCGGAAGGATGGAGGCTGAGTCAACCTTGAGCCGGTCAGGATCGAACTCCTGGCAGTAGGCAGTCAGCCTGCAATACTGCCTTCCAACCACTGCACCACCCTGGCTCTTCATTTTGATGCATAGTTGGCTTGTGTGAATGAATGAATGCCCTGAAGAACTTTGCACTGTGGAGGTGATGGGGGTCTCTCATCCAGACAAAGGGTACTTGCAAAGGTCCGGTTTTCATAAATGCTGGATGAGGAAAGACAAGTCCCAGAGCTGGTTTAGTCTTAAAAATGAAGGGTCTTCATTGTCTTGCACAGAAACTTCAAACAAGCTGCAAAAGGCCTCCATCTCTGCTGATGGAGGAGCAAGGAGGAAGCCAGTAGCAGCTCGCTGAAACTTGCCCGGGTGCCTCAAAATGTTTCCAAGATTTTGGCAGCATCTTTGGGCAATTATCTGGCAACTCAAGATCAAGGAAGGTACTAATACCACTCTACAAAGCCTTAGTAAGGCCACACCTAGAATACTGCATCCAGTTTTGGTCACCACACTATAAAAAATATGTTGAGACTCTAGAAAGAGTGCAGAGAAGAGCAACCAGGATGATTAGGGGACGAGGCTAAAACATACCATGAACGGTTGAAGGAACTGGGCATGGCTAGTCAAGTGAAGAGAAGGACCAGGGGAGACATAATAGCAGTGTTCCAATATTTGAGGGGCTGACACAGAGAGGAGTGGGGTCAAGCTATTTTCCAAAGCACCTGAAGGCCAGACAAGGAATAATGGATGTAAACTCAACAAGGAGAGAGCTTCAACCTGGAAATAAGGAGAAATTTTCTGACCATGAGAACAATCAACCAATGGAACAGAAGTTGCCTTTGGAAGTTGTGAGAGCTTCATCACTGGAGGCTTTCAAGAAGAGACTGGACTGCCATCTGTCAGAAATTCTGTAGGGTCTCCTGCTTGGGCGGGGGGTTGGACTAGATGACCTACAAGGTCCCTTCCAACTCTGTTAATCTGTTAAACTCTTACCCTACGCTTGTCAGCCAATTGATTCTTCTTTTAAGCTGCATATCCAGAGTTAACTAGAATTTCTCTTCACGCAAGGAAGTTGAAAATTGATTCGGGTGGACATGTTTGAAATATTTCTTTTTTTAAAAAGGCAAGAAAGATCTTTGAGTTTCCATGAGGAATGTGATGTTTCCTTGTTAAGTGAATAATTTTTTTCTCTCTGCTGTTAAAGGACAGTAATCATTAATCTCAACTGCAAAACTGATATTCTGATTAAAAAAAAAATACAGTGACAGAGCAAATAGTAACCTTTGCCCTAGCACTGGTGAGATTGAGATTGCATTCTTGAAAAGTATATCGTGGATATAACAGAATAACAGAGTTGGAAGGGATCTTGGAGGTCTTCTAGTCCAACCCCCTGAACAAGCAGGAGACCCCTAGACAATTTCAGACAAATGGCTCTCCAATCTTTTCTTAAAAACCTCCAGTGATGGAGCACCCACCATTTCTGAAGGCAAGTCATTCCACTGGTTAACTGTTCTCACTGTCAGGAAATTCTTCCTTATTTCTAGGTTGCTTCTCTCCTTGATTAGTTTCCATCCATTGTCTTTTGTGTTGCCTTTTGGTGCTTTGGAAAATATTCTGAGGGGGAGCTGGGTTAATTAGTGATGGCAAACACACACCACACACACACACACACACACACACACACACACACACACACACACACACACACACACACAGAGTCTTGCAGCCTCTTAAAGCCTAAAGTCATGACTAAGACACACCGCTGACCCGCGTGGACCCAGTTCATCAAATGCTTCAAGAGAATTGCTACCTTGATCCTTCAAGAGAGGCTCCATATGTACAACTACCCCTTATTGGGTCCTTAAAGAACTACATCCTATATTAAACAATTTTAATACATTTATATGTTCACCTGCTGGAGAAGACTCCTGCGAGTCCCTTGGACTGCAAGGCGATCAAACCGGTCAGTCCTAGAGGAGATCAACCCTGACTGCTCTTTAGAAGGCCAGATCCTGAAGTGAAACTCAAATACTTTGGCCACCTAATGAGAAGGAAGGACTCACTGGAGAAGAGCCTAATGCTGGGAAAGATTGAGGGCAAAAGAAGAAGGGGACGGCAGAGAATGAGGTGGCTGGATGGAGTCACTGAAGCAGTAGGTGTGAGCTTAAATGGACTCTGGAGGATGGTAGAGGACAGGAAGGCCTGGAGGAATGTTGTCCATGGGGTCACGATGAGTCGGACATGACTTCACAACTAACAACAACAACAACAATATGTTCACCATCTTTTCCAAGGAAGGCTTTCAAAGTAAAATGCAAATGAAAAATAGAAGGCAAAGAAAAAACATGCCGTAAAATGATATATGTGAATGGTCCCTGCTTATTCTATGCAGAATAGTTGAAGTCTGCAGGACTTAAATTAGACAAACTGTGCATGTAAATTAGACAAACTGTGCATGTATTTGTTTCTCTGTGTGTGTGAAAAAGAAAGAAGAATACAGTATACTATACGCATACTAAGAAAGAGAGAGGCAGAATATGCACAGAGAAACCAAACTTGATTTGATTTGATTTATAGTGATAAGTAAGAAGAAACAAAAAGTATGGGGAAACACCGGGTGGTTAAAAGTCTGTAGAGATTCTCAGTCATCCAGGTCATGGTTGTTCCAAAGGTGCTTATTCTGGAGGCAACTGGACTTTCTTGTTTTTTCTTTGAAGATGTTTCGCTTCTCATCCAAGAAGCTTCTTCAGCTCTGACAGGATAAACCTCCAAGTCAGAGGTGGGTTCCTGCCGGTTCGGACTGGTTCTTTAGAACCAGTAGCGGGAATTTCCCCCCGCTCGCCGAACCGGCAGCGATGGCCGGCTGGACACACCCCCAAACCTGCTCTCTCGGCAGCGCCATAGGTGCCGCCATCTTGTTTTTGCTTTGCACGCACAGAAGCTGTTTTTTTGCTTCTGCGCATACGCAGAAGCTGGATTTTCAGCACTGCGTATGTGCACGCGGCCGTGCGGTGCGCAACATGTGCACGCCCACGCGGCGCGGGAGGAAGCGAACCGACAGCGAGGTAAGTTAGAACCCACCCCTGCTCCAAGTGCTTCAACAACCCTCTAAAAGGATGCAGATTACCAGCTGTCTGCAAGGAATATAAATCCTTCCATTCTCCACTATCCTGTCAGAGCTGAAGAAGCTTCTTGGATGAGAAGCGAAATGTCAGAAAAAACAAGAAGTCCAGTTGCCTCCTGAAAAAACACCTTTGGGACACAGGGTGATTACAAAAAAAGATGTATTCTGCAGCTCTAATAACTTTCCTGCCCCAGCTCCTGCCAATCTAGTACTTCAAAACCATTCCAATGTGAGTAGATCCTGTAAATAGGCACAATTTTGGTGGGAAAGTAACGGTGTTCTGTAAAGTCATGGAGGCCACATGACCACGGAAGCATCTTTGGACAACGCTGGCTCCCTCAGCTAGGAAATGGAGATTAGCACCGTTCCTAGAATCAGACACGACTGGACAGGGAAACCCTTTACCTTTTTTCTTTAATAACTTAAACTATTTTGATTACCTCGTGCTTCTAGGGACTATAGAATTCTGTGATTTCTCAATACCGAGACAGACTAATTTGGACTTTAAAGCAAGCATAACTAGTTCCAAGACGGGTTTTTTTTTCTCCTAAGGTTCAGTGGCATTTGAACTGCAAGGGAAGCCAAGTAGGGCTTCATTTTAGGACAGGACAGGAGGGAGCGAGAGGCTGGGAACTGCTAGTCCAGAACCAAAGTCCATGGTAGCCAAAGTCCACTTTTTTTGCAAATGCTATGTCTCAGATCTGCTGCAATGCAACTCCCATTTTCATGAGTATTGGCCAAAATCGACCAGGGGAGACACAATAGCAGTCTTCCAATATTTGAGGGGCTGCCACAGAGAGGAAGGGGTCAAACTATTTTCCAAAGCACCTGACAAGAAATAATGGATGGAAACTGAACAAGGAGAGATTCAACCTGGAAATAAGGAGAAATTTTCTGACAGTAGGAACAATCAACCAATGCCTTGCCTTCAGATGTTGTGGGAGCTTCACCACTGGAAGCTTTCAAGAAGAGACTGGACTGCCATCTGTCAGAAATGGTGTAGGGCCGTGATGGCGAACCTATGGCATGTGTGCCAGAGGTGGCACGCAGAGCCCTCTCTGTGGACACATGGGCTGTCGCCAGCTGCTCTTCTGGTTTCCAGCGCTCTGGCACACACGAACACCAGCTGGCCGGCGCGCATGCATGCACTGGAAACCGGAAGACCAGCTGGCCAGCGCGCATGCGTGCACCGGAAACCGGAAGACCAGCTGGCCAGCGCACATGCGTGCACCGGAAACCAGAAGACCAGCTGGCTGGCACGCATGCGTGCACCAGAAACCGGAAGAACCGACGTGCGCGTGTGCGTTCCCATTTCAGCACTCGGTGCCAAAAAGGTTCACCGTCACTGGTGTAGGGTCTCCTGCTTGGGCGGGGGGTTGGACTAGATGACCTACAAGGTCCCTTCCAACTCTGATAATCTAATCTAATCTAAAAATTAAACAAGGCAGGTAGCCTGCTAGCAGGGAACAGCCAATGCGTTTTTGTTATAGGTAGCCCTCTGCATATTCGTTCCGTGTCCGTTCAAAGTTACAATGACGCTGAAAAAAGTGACTTACAATTGGTCCTCACAGGTATGACTGTCAAAGCATCCCCACGGTCATGTGATCGAAATTCAGGCACTTGGCAACTGGTATGTATTTATGCCAGCATCACAATAAGCAAAGTCAATGGGGGATGCCAGATTTGCTTAACAACTATATGGTCCGCTTAATGGCCCGGGCAAAAAAAGTTCATAAAATTGAACACTACTCACTTAATGACTGTGTTGCTTAACGACCAAACTTCTGATCCCAATTTTGGTCATAAGTTGAGGACTTCCTGTATTTCACTATCTTGCTCTCTATGCTGGGAGTTTGGCTTTTTCAAAACTTAGTCCAGACCATAAAGCATTAAAAAAGGGTTGGTCAGAAGCCAATTTGGTGTAACAGTTAAGATGTTGGACTAGAATCCGGGAGGCTGTGAGTTCTAATTCTCCCTTAGGTATGTAAGCCTAGTGGGAAATTTTGTTTTTTCAAATAATTTTTATAAAAAAAGTACAAATAGAAACAATATAAAGTAATGCAAACTACAAACATGTAGAAATACAAAAAAGAAAAAGAAAAAGTGTAGAAAAGAAGGAAAAGAAAAAAAAAGAAAAAAACTACCCCCTTCATCTCAATAAGTAAAGCAATTTTAGTATTGTATCCATCTTTTAATACAACATACACTCTTTCACTCCATAACTTATCTCTTAACTAAAATAAATAAATTGATAAATGCAAAGTCTCATCATTTGTTTTCTATCAGCAAAGGTCCAGCAAGGAAAACCCAGATATGGCTGATTTTCTATTTTAACCTTTATCAAATAAGCCAATCCTATGTTCCTTCCCTGAACATTTAACAGTCTTAACACCATCAAATAGTCCCAGAGCTTGTTTTTTATTCATCTTTTATTATTTTTTACTCAAGAATCTTTCAAAACTTTAACAGACCTCAGCTGGGTGAGTTTGGACAACAAGGTTGTTGTTCTTTTGTGTAAAGCAAGAGGCAAGAACATTATATACCCCGCACAAAATAAAGGGGTGATCTAAATTAATAATAAACAAGTAAAGGGCATTCTTGAAGGCTATATTTTGCCATATTTCTCTACCTGTTGCCTAGGATCTTCCTTGCAAGATCTAATCAACAGCTTCCTTAGAATTTCACACTGTTCTTTGCAAGTTTTATTATGTGGAATGTAGAACTTTTATTCCTATTAATTTTCCTTTTAGTGTTTGATTTTCTGTGCTACTATAATGTTAATTTTTATGATATGCAGGTAGTCCTCAACTTACAACTGTTCATTTAGTGACCTTTGTGAATGTTTTATTTTAAATATGGATGGTTTTTTAAAATTGTTTTTATTTATTTATTTTATTTTTTTATTTATTTGTTTGTCAAACATGTACAATAGCACTTAGACTTATATACCGCTTCACAGTGCTTTACAGCACTCTCTAAGCGGTTCACAGAGTCAGCCTATTGCCCCCAACAATCTGGGTCCTCATTTGACCCACCTCGGAAGGATGGAAGGCTGAGTCAACCTGGAGCCGGTGAGATTTGAACCGCCGAACTGCAGCTAGCAGTCAGCTGAAGTAGCCTGCAGTACTGCACTCTAACCACTGAGCCACCTCGGCTCTACAAGATAGCAGGTATAGGTATAAACATAAACATAATCAAAGTGAATACAGACACTTACAACTGTTGCAGCATCCCCCTGGTCACATGATCAAAATTTGGACACTGGCATGTATTTATGATGGTTGCAGTGTCCTGGGGTCATGCAATCCCCTTTTGAGTCCTTCTGACAAGCAAAGCCAATAGGGAAGCCAGTGTCACTTAACAGCCACAGTCCCAAACTTAACAACTGCAGCGATTCGCTTAATGACTGTGGCAAAAAGGTCGTAAAATGGGACCAAACTCACTTAACAACTGCCTCTCTTAGTAATGTTGAGCTGAACTGTGGTCGTAAGTTATCTGAACTGTATCTGAATGGATTTGTGCAAACACCCTGAAGAATTGCACTCCAAAATTGAGACAGAGACAGATTGAAAAGCTTCAGTCCTCGTCCAACCTAATAAATTCTTATTTCAGATAAAATAACAAAGGAAGGTGAGGGTGGAGAGCATTGCAAGAAAGCACCAAACAGGACTGAGCATGTTTAGCTCGACTCTCATAAAATTCAACCCTCTTTTGTCACCGATGCATAGAGAAGCATTCGATAAGGAGGGAGAAAAACGTGCCCTGTGAGAATTAATTTTTATAAAGCATCTAAACCTGAAGTCAAGGTGATTTTTATGACCGTCCCCCAGTTTCTAACTTCAGATGGAGTTATTTTTCTTTCTATTTTTCAGTCCAAATATCTAGTAATATGCAGAACATGTGTGATGTCATCTAAGAAAGGGCCTTTTCTTTAATTTATTTAAATAAAGATAACTCATTCATTCATTTATTAATAAATTAAGTAGATAACGGTAATAATAAATATTTTGTTTGTTTACACATTATTAAAATATGATCATAAAGTATCTATAACTCTTTTTCTCCCCTTATCCGTTATATATCCAATATTAGAATTATATAGGCTGGACAATTATTTTGTATGTAATATAATAGATATTAGGATAAACATTTTAATATAAATGGATATGAAACTATGGAAAAACTATGAATGAGAATTTATTATTAATTGGAAAATGAGAGTTTGAATGATGGTATTATCAAAAGTGTATAAAGTATGACTACTGTGTATGTAATGTGATAAGTAGATATATCTATACGTATTAATAGTAGAACCATATGGATAAGAGGATTGGAAAGAATATGAATAGAGGTATGAATAAGAATTAAGTTCTAATTGGAAACTAGACTTTGAATGATGATATTAGAAAAAAATATAAAATATAAAATAGATGTATTTTGAATGCTTTTAGAAGTTTAGTTAGTTTTAGAAGTTGGTTTTAGAAGTTTAGAAGTTCCATTTCTTTATGGAAGAAAGAAGAGAGGGAACTTTAATATATTTAGAGATGGAGATTCAAATAGTGGGATGAATAATAAAATAGATGGGAGAAGAGAAATGTTATTATCACGTCTTGTAATGGAATATCGATAAGAGGCAGGGGTGGGTTCTGCTTTTCTTCACTGCTGGTTCACTCAGTGATGCGCCGCGTGGGGGGGCACGCTTCGCGCATGTGCAGTGCTTTAAAAAAGCTTCTGCGCATGCGTAGAAGCAAAACACAAGATGGCGGCGCCTACGGCGCCACCGAGAGAACCAGCTCGGGGGTGTGGCAGGTGTGGGTCGCTACCGGTTCTAGCGACCCACGTTACTAATGGTTCTATAGAACCGGTCCGAACTGGTAGGAACCCACCTCTGATAAGAGGGGGGGACTGTTAAATGAAAATGAAATGTAATAACCATGAGTAATAATATTTATTATGTTTATTTGTATTGAAATGTATGATACTCAGGTATCACACCATTCACACATTGCGATGTGCAAACAATATAAAATAAAAAACTTGATTAAAAAAATATTTTGTTTGTTGTTTGTTTGCTTGTTTGTTTGTTTATAAAAATTATCTGGCCACTCAATTTACTGTCAGTGCCTGCAAAGGTCAATAAATAAATGTTTATCTATTTACAGTGGCACTTAGTGGAAATCGCAATAAGCAGAGGGCAAAGGAAATTCTTGTCCAGGAAGGAATGCATCCAAATGAGTTGTGAGATACAGCAAAAGAATTTGCAAACCGCTGTGTGCAGCCTTAATGTTTAGTAATTTTTTTAAAAAAAATAAAAATCATTTATTTATTTATTTGGCTTGTTTTGTCCTCAGCTGCCCGCCCCTTGAAGTGAAATTAAACCAGAAAATGCAGTGATCCACTCTGATCACAAGCATGCCCTGGTTTACAAAGAACTCTTAGAAAAAATCTCTCTACCGTTCCACTATTCCTAAATCCCAAATGCTCATAATTATATGTATGATTCAGATAGCAATAACTAAATAAATTCTGGTTGATAGCATTCTTGAAGAAGAGCTCAAAGCCATCTCTGTAGCTCTGCTTGTAATGCACACAGCGTAATTGTTACACAATTCAGAGTTGTTGTTGTTGTTTTTACCGGTAGACAGTAGTAAGTCCCACTTCAAAGAAGTCTTACCCTACTCCATTCAAGCACAGACTTTCCAAGAAGTTTAAAAAAAACAAAAAACCAAACCCCTTTGGGGTGGGGATTTTATGTTTCGTAACCCTTTTCTGAGAATAGCAATTTGAGTGTAGGAAAACCAGCTGAAGACAACAGTTCTTTGGCAAGTGCTTTATGAAATAAACAAACCCAGGCACTGCAATTTTGCAACATTAAAATTATATTTTAAAAAATAAAGAAGAGAAAAGCTTAATGAGCAGCCATCCTATATAACACAATTACTCAGAAATACATCCCAATGAGTTCATCAGAGCTTGCTGGCATGTTTTGATTGATTAATTCATTTATCAGGGAGAAGAACAATCAATCAATCAATCAGTAGAACGGCTTGCCTACAAAAGATGTTGGTGCGCCATCACTGGAAGATTTTAAGAAGAAATTGGACAACCATTTGTCTGAAATGGTATATAGAGCCTCCTGCTTGAGCAGGGGGCTGGATTAGAAGACCTCCAAGGTCCCTTCCGACTCTGTTATTCCGTATTCCATATTCTAAGTTGATGTACTAGCAGTCTGTAGGGTATACGGCATCCAACACACTTGTGAAAATATTTCTCATTGCAATATATAGGATGTTTGTGGAAGGAAAAAACAGGAAGAGAAAAGAGTAGCTGTTCTGACCCAGCTCCCCAAGCATGACAAACCCTCTGAAGTTAACTCAAAGATTCCTTTATTAGGAGCACCGGTAGCCCCGGCAAAAAGTTTCTCAACACAGGCTAACAAGTCTGGCTGGCCGGGAGATGAATAGTTGTCTGCCACATCTATTCATCTCCGTCCCCTGCCTTTTATCCCCAGAGCTAGGGTGAGGCTTCGCTAGCAGCGGTGGTTCTTCCTTCCCAAGGATCGGCCCATGGATTTCCACTGCTCTTCTTTCCTCTGCCTTCTGCGCATCCGCGCGTCAGGCACTGGACCCAGCTGTTTCTCCTCTTCCTCATCAGCCACCTCCAGACCTGGGGGCTGTTGACTCTCCATCTGAGGACTGACATGGGAGGCTTTGCCTCTGTCTGTCTCTCTCTCTCTCTCTCTGCCAGCTCCAGTCCCTCTTCCCCCTCGGAGCTCTCAGGTTGCCTTGATGCTGGCCCTGATTCCCACGCCTCCTCCTCATCTGATTCGGCTGCTGGAGGGGCCGGCGGCCGACAGGCCACAACAGTAGCATGTCATTATTTCCTTTGGATAGAATAGCCCAATTCTCAGGAATCCACAATGGCCCTTGAGATCAACTTTCTATAATCAGATCCCTAGGATCTCTCGGCAAAGTTAATCTACAAAACAAAGACATCTACAACACTAACTTTTAATAATATTTTAATAAAGCAGAATATAGTATGTTCATCTTTGGTTGAAGGGTGATCGTCCCCCCCCCCAAGGTATGGCTTGTAAACTATATTTTACAACACAGGTGTACAGTAGCCCTTGACTTACAACAGTTCATTTAGTGACCGTTCATAGTTACAACGGCACTGAAAAAAGTGACTTATGACCATTTTACACACTTATGACTGTAGCAGCATCCCCATGTCACATGCTTAAAATTCAGACTCAGCATCCGACTCATATTTATGACGGTTGCAGTATCCCGGGGTCACGTGATCCCCTTTTGCGACCTTCTGACAAGCGAAGTCCATGGGGGAAGCCAGATTCACTTAACAACTGTGTCAGTACCTTAACAACTGCGGTGATTCGCTTAACAACGGTGGCAAGAAAGGTCGTCAAATGGGGCAAAATTCACTCAACACAGCAGCAGAAGTTTTGGCCTCAATGGTGGTCGTAAGTCGAGGACTTACCTGTATTCTGTTTAGGGGCTGAATGGCACGCTCACACGCTCACTTTCAATTTGAGGAACAGTTTGATCAGTGTAATTCGCCACACATTGCAACGTATTACTTTGACTTTAAGAGTTGCACTGCCTCATAGTGGTTGAAAGAAGATTCTTCCGGCTATTCATCTGAGAGTGGGCGTAACAACACAATCTTCTGCACACTTTCAGTGGGAGCAAGCACGAAAGGCAGGGGAGTGTTAGTGAAAGCACTGGCATCAGAACATCAAGAATTGTGTCAAACGTGCCTCCTCCTCCTTCTACAGGGTAGGATGGGGCGGTTTGACTATTTTTTTTTCTTTTCTTGCTTAAGATGATTTCACACAGCTCACTAAGCCGCAAGGGTGCTTCTTTGAGTTGGGCATAATCTCTTGTGTGAATCCAGGCACTTTATTAAAGCTTTATTAAACAAACCGTCGTTTAATGAGACACATGTGCCCATTTTAGTGCCCTAATCCACAAGGGAGGCAGTAATGTTGACATGTTGTACAGTATTGCCATAACAACCCTAGCTATCTAAATATGAAGCACTTTGAATAATTTAAAGAGACATACATTTTCATCATCTTCATTATTCTACAGTATATAGGATTAAGGCCAGGGGTGGGCTTCGAAATTTTTTAGCAAGGGGTTCTCTGCCCGGTTGCTGGGTGGGTGTGGCTATGGTGGGCATGGCCTAGTCGGTCTCCTGCACCACAGCAGGGGGGAGACGTATTTGCCCTCCCTGGGCTCCGGAGGCTTTCCTTGAGCCTCCAGGAGGGCGAAAACAGCCTCCCCAGGCTCCGGAGGCCCTCTGGAAGCCGGAAATGGGCCCATTTCCAGCCTTCCTGAACTTCCGGTAGACCCGTTTTTCACCCTCCCGAGCCTCCACGCACACCCTGCACTTACCTGCATCCAAAACGGGCCGCGTGGGGACTCTATACAGTTGTAACGAGAGAGAGAGAGAGAGAGAGAGAGAGAGAGAGAGAGAGAGAGAGAGAGAGAGAGAGAGAGAGAGAGAGAGAGAGAGAGAGAGAGAGAGAGAGAGCTCTCCATCGTAAGACTTCTTATGTCTTCATAAGACTGTTATTTATCTAACAACCAAAAACCAATTAGAATTAGATCCATATAAATGCTTATCTACCTTGGTCTGCGAGGGGCATTTGAATTCAGATCTTTTCATTGATTGATTTCAATATTAAAACTAATAGCCTGGGTTACTCTGAGGTTTTCTCCTGGTTAATCGATAGCCTCTATCTAAAAAGATCTAGTCCTCAGCCCCAAAGCCATCCTGCTTTTGGGCATGACCTTGGAAAAGTAAATGCATTTGTGAGCTCTGAGTTCACCCCATGCATTTAACACAAATATTCACAACAAGGCAAAGAAGGAGAAAGAAAGAAAGAAAGAAAGAAAGAAAGAAAGAAAGAAAGAAAGGAAGGAAGGAAGGAAGGAAGGAAGGAAGGAAGAAAGGAAGAAAGGAAGGAAGAAAGGAAGGAAGGAAGA
>QLTV01003669.1:299905-317048 GCA_003457575.1 Thermophis baileyi
TGTTTCTCCCTTTTCTCTTGTTTTGCCTTCTTGTTTTCGGCTTTTTTTTTTGAATATTTTTCTGTTTTTTTGTCACTGCGAATGCGCGCGCGTGCAAAGCGCACGCGCCCATGTGGCGCACCCCACGCGGCGCACCCCACGCGGTGCACCCCACACAGCGCCGGAGGAAGCGAACCGGCAGCGAGGTAAGTTAGAACCCACCCCTGGTCCTAACTGTGAAAAAACAGTCATAAGTCACTTTTTTCAGTGCCGTTGTACCTTTGAACAGTTCCTAAGGGAACTGTTTTAAGTCAAGGACTACTTGTATGACATAGTTCCCTTCCTCAACCCTTACATAGTCTCAGCCCTTACTTTCCATCCATCTTCTAAGCATTCCTACGACCCTGGCTTCTATTCCCAATTGAAGCCATCACAGAACTTCTTATTTTGCTTCCCACCCATATCAAGTCCCTCCATACCTGAAGTGCTATAAGAGGAAGTAAAGAAGAACTCATATCAGGAAGGTATGTTCCTGATATGGTCCTAGGGAGTTACTTATATTGTATGTATGTATGTATGTATGTATGTATGTATGTATTAGGGGTGAAATCCAGCAGGTTCTTACAGGTTCTGGAGAACCGGTAGCGGAAATTTTGAGTATTTTGGAGAACTGGCAAATACCACCTCTGGCTGGCTCCAGAGTGGGGTGGGAATGGAGATTTTCCAATATCCTTCCCCCAGGAATGGGGAGAGAATGGAGATTTTGCAGTATCCTTCCCCTGGAGTGGGGTGGGAATAGAGCTTTTGAAGAATCATTCAGCTTCCTGTTTGTTAGGAAGCTTATGATCCACTTACAAGTGTGTTCAGGTACCGCTAGCTGGTTCAGCTTAATTAGAAGAATGTCTGGAAAGTTAATTAGTTAGTTAGTTAGTTAGTTAGTTAGTTAGTTAGTTAGTTAGTTAGTTAGTTAGTTAGTTAGTTATTACAGATTTATTATTTATTGTTCATTTGTTTATTATTTGTTTATTTATTTTATTTATTTAGGGTACTGATTTATCACACAGATGGAAAAAAACCCCGCTGTTTTAGAACTGCCAAACCTGGGCTGCAACAATCCCAATGGCCGACAGAGGGGGAACTACAAGGAGCGATTTCTGTCTCTTTGCTGCCATCTTGTGGTTTGGGATCCACAGGACACTCCGTTATAAACTTGCGTAGAGCCACGTGGAACACACAGGAAATTAAGACAGAGCTCCCACCCAGGGCTTTTGAGCCAACCTGCTGTTTACTTCTTGGCACTTAACAGATCCCGGACATAAACCTTCCTTGGCCAAAAGTTGCATCAGGATCCGTCCCCCTTAGGCATTGTGCATTTAGACTTAGAATAACTTTATTGTCACTTTGAATGTACACTAATCGGAATGTACATTAAAATGAAATTCTGTTGCATACAGCTCTCAAAGGGTCTCCACCTCCAATATACACTACATACACATGACTAAAATAATTAAATAAATACAAAATTATGCATATACCCACATATATTATTAGACCCGGCAGCTGACATTACAGCCCCGGCTGCTTTGGCTCAGCATTGCAAGTAGAGACGGCCAAGTTGGCTAGTATACGGAGCTTGGCGTCTCGTGCGAAGCGAGCTCTTGAGTTTGGGCATCGCTGACTCACGAGGACAGCGTGGGCGCGTCGCTCTGTACTTTTCGCAGCTCTACGGACTCCCTCTGAGGGAGAGCGAGCGAGCGAGCGAGAGAGAGAGAGAGAGCGCTCCTCGGCCCCCTCCCTTTCCTCGCCGCGTTGGCGGTTCGTCCGTTCGTCACTTCCGGCGCACGCCCGGCCGGGACCCGGAAGTGGAGGATGGCTGAGGTGTCGGGATGTGCCTGGCAACCGGCGATCGGCCCGGCGAGACCGCGGAAGAGGCGAGGGAGGTAAGGAGCGGGCCGGGGAAGGGCGCTTGCGACCCTGCCCGCCTTTCGGTTCTCCGTCTTGGGCTCCAGGGGCGCTCTGGTAAAGGAGGAGGGGTCGGGGGGGGCGAGTCGCCCCGGTTTTCGCAACGGTTTTGCCGTTGCCTAGGAGACGGGGCCTGTCGCTGAAGCGCTCGGGCGCCTCTGCCGACGAGAGATCAGGAGGAGCTTACGGCGGGTAAGCCCCATGGGCTTTGTGGTTGCTGGGGATTGGACCCATCCTTGGGACACAAGGTTGATCAGCCTTCCAGAGGAGCGCAGACTACAATTCCCATAATCCCCGGGTTGATTTACTTCAGTGTTTTCAGCCTTGGCTACTTGGAGAGGGACGGACTTCCACTCCCAGAATCCCCCTGACTGGGGGAGAGGCTGGATTTGAAACTGACCCATCGCAGAGTGGCCAAGGCTGAAAAGCACAAAGCACGTTCTTCTACCTAGATGTCAGTGAGAAAGATTTAATTTAGCTTCCCCCCCCCCTTTCCTACCTTTATCTTCTTTCATTGTGTTTGATCTTAGGCCATAAATGCAGGTAGTCCTCGACTTATGAGCACAATTGAGAATTTATGTTGCTAAGTGAGAAGTTTGTGTTAGGTGAGTTTTGCCCCATTTTACGACTTTGCTCCCCACATTTGTTAAGTGAATCACTGCAGCTGTTAAATTAGTAACACCGTTGTTATATGAATCTGGCTTCCCCGTGGACTTTGCTTGTCGGAAGGTCGCAAAAGGGGATCACGTGACCCCGGGACACTGCAAACCGTCATAAATATGAGTCAGTGGTCAAACTTCTGAATGTCAATCATGTGACCATGGGGATGCTGCAACGGTCATAAGTGTGAAAAATGGTCATAAGTCACTTTTTTCAGTGGCGTAACTTTGAATGGTCACTAAACGAACTGTTGTAAGTCGAAGAGTACCTGTATATATTTTCATTGATGCCAGCCTTACAATAGTTCAGATACTACTGAGAATACTGTCAATCTGCCATTTGACATTTGACATATCATAATATTATTATCAAATACTTTGGCCACCTAATGAGAAGGAAGGACTCACTGGAGAAGAGCCTAATGCTGGGAAAGACTGAGGGCAAAAGAAGAAGGGGACGGCAGAGAATGAGGTGGCTGGATGGAGTCACTGAAGCAGTCGGCGTGAGCTTAAATGGACTCCAGAGGATGGTAGAGAACAGGAAGGCCTGGAGGAACGTTGTCCATGGGGTCGCGATGGGTCGGACACGACTTCGCAACTAACAACAACAACAACAATATTATTATTGTTCCACTGTTCATGGCAGCTGGCTTATGTTTTGTAACTTTTTATGTATTTTAATCATAATGTTTTATGTGGTATATTGAATCTTAAATGAGAGAGTTTTTTAAGGATATGTCTGTATTGTACAGTGCCTGAAGATACGTGGCATAAAAAGTAATATGTAAACATTTTAAGTAACTAAATGGATTCAACATTTTTAATGTCACAGCAGCTGTTCAGGGTTATGAACAGTTTCTACTGAGAAAATGTCTTAATTTTTATCACATTTATGTTCTATATTCCCTATTTAGTTTCCAAATGAGATGGCTTCTTCCAGTGTTTCTTCCATGGAACTATTAAGGAACGCAGCTTGCATTAAACATTTGGTGTCTTCTGCCCAAAGGTTACTGTGTTTTAAAGGTAAGCAGACATAACCTTTTAAATATTCTACTGCACGTTTGAAAGCACATCCTAAAACCAATTGAAGTTTCACTACAGGAATTATAAATATCTTTTATAAGTGGAAATTACAGGTCATGAAATCTTTTGTGAAGGGCTTAGTTCTATTAATTACTTCAAAAATATATGCCAGTTTGAAAACAACAAAAAAGGCATATATTTTCCAAATATGGCAAGGAACAAGATCTCCTGATCTTTCTGCTATATTTTAGAGCTTATAAATGTTAATACTAGGAAGGTCTTTGTTTGTTTCTAAAATTCTGTGTATCTGTGTTGGGCAGGCAAAATTTTATTTAAAAAATGAAGCTTCATATCTGTACAGAGTAGTATTCAGCCAAATGCTGATCATCATTTCCTTTTTCAGATAGAATGAAAAAAAACACAACGACTGCTGTATGCTAAAAGTGTATAGAGTAATTGGAGAATAGATGTGAGGTGCCTTGAGTTAGATATTATCTCTCAGTCTTACTTCTTGAGGGCAGAGGGAATAAAAGAAGCATAACTTTATGCATACCACTTTGAACTTCCTGGAGGATATGTTGGCTAACGTACATTAATTTGGCTTCATGGCATTTCATCCGTTTTAGCTTGAGTGAACATGCTACCTTTTAATTAATATTTTACAGTTCCCACTTGTTCCATTGGTTCCGGGGATGAATCTTGTGCCTTATGAATCTGGGCTGACCATAAAAAGGCAGCTTTTTCTGTGGCCTAGTTACCCTGGTCAGAAATGGGTAGGTGAGTATCCAAATCTTGAATTAGTAAGAACAACAAAACTTGGTGGAATTAAATAACTGTCGAAATGTGTTTGATTTTTAAGTTTCAGTAGCCAGAAATTTAATGTTTCCCCAGTGTGTCCCCCCCCCCCAAAAAAACCTGTACAATTTGAGATACCAATGTTTGTTAGTCGTCTGATGGTTTTTGTGGCTGACAAATGAGCAATACAAAAATAGCTTTAAGAAAGAAAGAATGATTAACTTGAATTATGTGTGCTAGGCACTTGTTTCAGGTGATATCTTTCCTGCTTCTGCCAGTCCTTTTATGTACAACAAAGCCTATTTTATCAAGAGTGGCTAAAGATGAACAGGTCAGGGCAGTCAGGGAGCTGTCCAGCATGAACACAACAAGAAAGCTGTCACTTAGCAACAGTGCCTTCATCTATGGAACTATTGCTCCCTTCCTTTTTTTGGCTCCTCATTGGGTCCCAATTCAGAACATACTTTGGGGGGGGGGTCTTAGTATATAACATACTGCCAGATACATCTAGAGGCACCAGTTTTGGTCATCTGTCTCGAAATGCTGATGACTTTTTTCTTTGAGTTCTGGACTAACCCTGATTGGCTTGGAACAGTTTAGACACACAAAATATTGGATTTGTCAAATATTCTATTCTGAATTAGTTCAGTAATCCTTAAACAGCCCTGTAAATCAGTCCAGTTGCCTCCATGTTGCAGATCTGAAGCTTGAAACTTTGTATTGCAATAAGTCACCGTTTGTTGGCCATAATTTATTTTTTTTTGTAGTAAGTGGGGAGGAAAAAAGATCTTAATGTGGCTTGTTTGGCTTTAGCCAAATGTGTGGACTGTTATCCTAGCTTATAAGCCATGAGTTATGACTTAGCATGTCAGGTCATCCAGGTCACTTTTGCTAGTTTTGCTAATTTTGTAAAATTTTATTACAGTAAAACATGACAGTGCAAATAAATTAGACCAGGGGTGTCAAACTCAAGGCCCATGGGCCAGATGTGGCCCGCGATGTGGTCGCATCCCACCCGCGGGGCCGTCCTGGTCTACCCAATGCGAAGATGAAAGATCAGGCCAGTGTAGCTTCGGCCCAGTCTACCCAATGCGAAGAGGAAACATGCCAGCAGTTTGGGGAGTGGTGTCAAGCTGGCCACGCCCACCAAGTTGGCCACACCTACCAAGTCAGCCACGCCCGGCTGGCGCCCCAAGGTCAACCACAGGCCTGATGCGGCCCTCAATGAAATTGAGTTTGACCCCTGAATTAGACATTTTAGTTCTCCTAATATTTACATTTCTTGATTCATAGTTCCCTTTTAGAAAACATGCCGTTCCAACAACAGTGTTTCAGATGTTCACACTGGAAGAGCTGAACTATTTAAAACTATATTAAAAATGTTTCAGAATGTTAATCTGTTTGCCACTTCCAGCAATTCTCAATCTGGCTATTTCATTCTGCAATCATTCCTCTCTTCCCAAAGTTCTTGCTTGTTTATAATTGTTAGTCTTGCTTATAACCTTATAATTGTGTATAGTCTTGTTTATAATTGTTAATTACCGTGTTTCCCCGAAAATAACACCCCCCCCCAAAATAAGCCCTCCCCTGAAAATAAGCCCTCGCCGGTCCCCGCCATTTCCTCTGGTTAGGGTTAGGGAGACAGAGCTGGAAATCAGGTAAGACAGCAAGAGGAGCCCCGTCTTGCTCCACGCGCCCCAAAATAATAAGACCTCCCCAAAAATAAGGCCAAGCGCTTATTTCGGGGTTCAAAAAAATATAAGACAGGGTCTTATTTTCGGGGAAACACGGTATAAGAGCATTGTTTCCTGATTTCAGTTGAGTGTATATATTTTTAAAAAAAGGATTTAGCTTGCACTTGTTCATTTATTCAACCATAAATAAAGATTTGATCCTTGGATTTTCATATATTTTCTGAATACATCTCCTTGTTATAGAAAGACAGGGCTATAAATACTGTCAGATAAGAATATATCCGTGTTTGTAAAGAAATGTTTCTAAACTTTGGACCGAATAGTTGCCAGAAAAAAAAACTTTTTTTATAGTTGCCAGAAAAAACTATTTTTTTCTCTCTGAAAAGTATTCTTTTTTTTTTTAAATGAACAGTGATAGATTTCAACATTTGGCTTCCAACAGTTGTATCTGTGGGGTGCCAGCACAGAATTTTAAATGCAGATGTCTTGTTTTTCTTCATTCCAGGATCAGCTTCTCTTGCCTTTTTCCTGCTTCCTGGCACTTCAGTATTTCCCCTGTTGGGTGTCCACGGATACTGAACACCACATTACGGCAAATTATTGTCACTGGACTCCTTGCTGCTGCATTTTTCATATTATATTACTCTGTTTTAAAATACAGCTCCCAGGACAAAAAGCTGCACAGGTAATCTTTGTCCGGTGGATTAAAAACAAATCCAAAGCTGTATATACCTAACAAAATGAGACAGATCACCTTACATTAAACTTATTCTTTTTGTTAATACCCCCTCCATTTCTGTGTAAATTTAAATTGGCATAAATCCGGGCCTCCCCTCATTTAATCTCTACAATGACAGTCCTCTGAAGTAGTAGGCTGGGCTGAGTGTTGGTGGCTAGTCCAATATCACTCAGTGAAAGACACAGCTGAAGAGTTGAACCTCCAAATCAACCAAGTGAAATTTAATTGTATAATTGCTCTTACATAATATGTGTTTCCGCAGCTATCAAGTTCAGTATGATTGACATTAAGGCTTTGTCCTGCCCCTGTTTCCATTGCAGCCTTCCTGGGTTCAGTGAGACTGACTTCTGAGCAGTTCTTCTGTTCTCTCTCTCCCAGGTATCTTGCCCGAGTTACAGACACCGAAGCCACAGACACAAACAACCCAAAGCTGAATTACGGCATCATGGTGGATTGTGGAAGCAGTGGGTCTCGGATCTTTGTCTATTGGTGGCCAAGGCACAATGGCAATCCCCATGATTTACTTGACATCAAACAAATGCGGGACAAAAACAGAAAACCAGTGGTTATGAAAATTAAGCCAGGTACCAGGGGAAGTCATACCTATTCCACAGCTGCTTGTTTGCCTATGAAGAAACTCTGTCATGCCAAAGATTTGGCAATACTTGTTTCTTAAAATGCAGCGGATTCTTTCCTCCCTTTTGTTTGGGATCTGCAAGACTTGGTCTTCCCACATTTGTCCCCCTGTTTTTCATTTATTTCTTAAGATTCTTAACGCTTAAAAAAAAACCCCAAAGATGAAAACAGGTTTCATTTTATTTGATTTTATTTTTTATTGCTAATATTTGTATACTACCATTAAAGGCCAAGTTTCGTTCAGGACAATTTTTCACAATTTCTTATTTAAAGTAGTTGAGATTGCTATACAGAATGTAATTTTAAGACAGGGGTGTCAAACTCAAGGCCCGGGGGCAGGATTTGGCCCACGGGTTGCTTAGATATGGCCCGCAGGGCCAGCCCAGAAACTGCAAAGGACCAGCCCACGGTGCCTCTGCCAGAGAAAATGGAGCTCAGGGGGCTGCACGTGGCCTCCCCGCGCCCCGTTTCACCCGCCACGGCCTCCTGCAGCCCTCTGCCAGCGAAAACGGGGCTCAGGGCTGCAAAAGGAGAAATGTTTCCCCTTTTGCATTTGAGCATGCAAGAAGGGACAGGAAAGGAGAAAGGGAAAGAGGAAAGAGGAAAAAGAAAGAAAGATGGGAAGAGAGCAAGGAAGGAAAAATAAGGAAAGAGGGGAAGGGAGAAGAAAGGAGAAGGAAGGAAAGAAGGGGCGATTATAATGAGAGTGAGGGAGGGTCTCGGGGAAGTCCTACCTTAGCACTTGGCACCACAGGTGCCCCCGACACGAGTCCCGTGTCACGCCCACCACGCCCACCCCCGCCCATGCCCATCATAGCCCTCAATGAAATCGAGTGACACCCCTGTTTTAAGATAATATCCTGCATTTGTACACCCATACTGTATTTTAGAAAGGCATGACTTTTTAAAAGTTGCAGTATTTTGCCTTTGACTGAATTCCCACCTTGGGTATTGAGTGTGAAAAATACTCTCCTTATTAAAAAGTGTGTTTTGCTTTCTCATGTCAATGTATGGTTAAGTGCATTTATCTCCCTTGCTCTGTAGGCATTTCAGAATTTGCTACCTCTCCTGAGAAAGTTAGTGACTATATTTTTCCGCTTCTGAACTTTGCTGCTGAACACATACCCCGTGCAAAGCACAAAGAAACCCCTCTGTATATTCTCTGCACCGCAGGGATGCGAATACTGCCAGAGAGGTAACCTGAATATCTTTAGTTCCTATTAATGTTTAATAGAAAGATTTGCCCACAGAAATAGATCCTAATTTACATTTAATCCATTTCAAATCTTGCAGCCAGCAAAAGGCGATACTGGAAGATCTTCTTACTGATATCCCAGTGCATTTTGATTTTCTGTTTTCGGATTCTCACGCTGAAGTGATTTCAGGAAAGCAAGAAGGTAAGAATACAGACTGAAACAAAGAAAGCTTGGAATTTTAGTCAGGAGTCTGATGGAATATGTAACCAGAGAAAAAGTGAGAAGGCATGGTCCTTAAAAACTGGAGAAAAGAGGCCTCATTATTGAGAGTATCTTAGCTTAGAATAACAGAGTTGGAAGGGACCTTTTAGGTCATCTAGTCCAACTCCCCCCCGCCCCCCCAAGCAGGAGACCCTACACTATTTCTGACAGATGGCAGTCCAGTCTCTTCTTGAAAGCTTCCAGTGATGAAGCTCCCACAACTTCTGAAGGCAACTTCTGTTCCATCGGTGGATTGTTCTCACTGTCAGAAAATTCCTCCTTATTTCCAGGTTGAATCTCTCCTTGTTCAGTTTCCATCCATTGTTCCTTGTCTGGCCTTCGGGTGCTTTGGAAAATAGCTTGACCCCCTCCTCTCTGTGGCAGCCCCTCAAATATTGGAAGACTGCTATCATGTCACCCCTGGTCCTTCTCTTCACTAGACTAGCCATGCCCAGTGGTAGTGACAACATTTGAAAGTACTGACTCTTCTTTTTAGTTTTTGCAACATCAGAAATAATTTAGGAGAGGCCTGTGTTTTGTGATCACTGAGCTAGCCAGAGTGAAACTGTCCAGTCCAGCAAAGAATAGAGTACCAATGTATCTTTATTAACCCTAACCCTAACCCTGTAAATATTTGTCCTGTGTGTGTGAGATCACCAGGAACCAATTTATTAGGTTGTGAGACATAAGGGGCTTAATGAGCTAAGGAGCATTGCCTTCTTCAGTTTTATAAAGTGCTGGAGCATTTTCACTTGCAAATATATATTTGAGTTTTCAAGAAAGTACAGTTTGAATTTTTTAATGTATATTTGATATATCTCTGTTTTGCTACTGTTTTGGTTTTGTTAAGGTGTTCTTTTTTAAAAGCCCTCCCCCCCCCAGTGATATTAAAATATTTACAAATGTACTTTTTACACTTTATCCAGGCGTATATGCATGGATTGGCATCAACTTTGTCCTTGGAAAATTTGAACATATGGATGAAGGTAAGGGCCTTAATATTAATTAATTCCAAAAATTGCTAAAGTATCATTGTTAGTGTACAGTTTCCTTCCTCCTCTGGCTTTATTCTTACAAATGGAAATTGCTCAGCCTCAGTACTTGGTTAATAGTGTCTCCATAACAATTCTTCAAATCTGCATTTAGGGTTTTATTAGAGAACAAAAATCAAGAAAACATTTCTCTTAGTGACTGTCTCTCAAATCAGTCCCAAATTAATCTGAAATAGCCATAATATTGCCTCTACGCACGATGGGGAGGGGGGAATACAAATAAAAAACATACATACATGTACATACATACCGTGTTTCCCTGAAAATAAGACCCTGTCTTATATTTTTTTGAACCCTGAAATAAGCGTTTGGCCTTATTGCCATGCACTCAAAAGCCTGATTGGGCTTATTATCAGGGGATGTCTTATTTTGGGGGAAACAGAGTATATACATACATACATACTATCAGAAGAATTCTGGGAACTCAAAAATCGTCATTCTTTTTTATATAATTTTTTGTTGTTGTTGCAAGTAGAGGTATGGCCTCCTATGGATTTTGGATTGCTCTGATTGCTCTTTATTCAATTTAAGTGCTTTTTCTGCAACTTTCCCAGCATCTTTTGAGCCTATTCATTTGGCATTTGGGAAGTATTTTTCTCAATATTATTAAGAATATTATTGCATTATTAAAAATATTAATTAATTAATATAAACAAATCTCAGATCTTAACTTCTCGCACTACAGTTTAGCTTCTTTTTTATATTCAGAAACTTTCTTTGCAATGTCCCAACATCACATCCCTTTCAGACTTTCTACACTAGCAAAGGCTCTTCTTGGGCAAGTTATATTCTTTCTAGCCTCTGAATATTAGGCCGACATTGTCGAGATCCTGTTGGTTCCTTGACTGTTGCTAGGCCCAGCAAGAGTTTAGATATTGAGAAGACTTTATTTATTTGTTGGTTTATTTAATCTGTATGCAACAAGTGACTCTGGCTAGCAAACGAATTAAGAATCAAAACAACTACAGGTAATCTTTGACTTACCACAGTTTGCTTAGTGAACACTTGAAGTTACAACACTGAAAAAAATGACTTCTGACTGTTTTCCACCCTTACGGCATCCCCATGGTCACATGATCAAAATTCAGATGCTTGACAACTGACTCATATATATGACGGTTGCAGCGTCCCAGGGTCACACGGTCTCCCTTTTGCAACCTTCTGACCAGCAAAGTCAATGGGGGAAGCCAGATTCACTTAACAACCGTGTTACAAACTTAACCACTGCAGGGATTCACTTAACAACTGTGGCAAGAAAGGTCATCATTCACATTAGCCACTCTCTCACTTAGCAACAGAAATCCGGGGCTCGATTGAGGTCGTAAATCGAGGACCCCCCCTGTACAATAATACAAAAATTGAAACGATGCCCCGTTTTCAGCAGCGCCTCTTCCCGTCTTGTCTTCTAGAGGACGAGGCGGTAGTAGAAGTGCACGTTCCTGACAGCGAAAGCAAAGAGGAAGTCGTCCGGAAGAGGACTGTGGGTATACTTGACATGGGTGGTGTTTCAACTCAAATAGCGTATGAAGTCCCTAAAACTGTAAGCTTTGCCTCTTCACAGCAGGTTATTATCTGTACAACTTTCCTTCTTTTGTTTTCCTGCATTTTAACCCATATCCATTGATTCATTTTCTTTTGCACGGCGTGAGTCCTGTGCCCTACGGTCTGCGAGCAGTTTCACCCCGCATGAAGAGAAGGAGCTGAACTTCTGTGTCCCATCAGCTAAGCAATCCATAAAACGTTATTTTCCATTTCATCAGTCAGTGTGCTAGAAATGTGTTTGCTTACGATGCGGAGCTTATGTTGATGAATTTTGCTGTTGAAATTATCATTTTTTTCATACTGTACATAAAGAAAATTATGCACTGTTAACATAGCTTGCGGTTACTATTTGATGCAATTTCTTAATGGTTGACGTGTCGCGGAATGCCTTTTTAAAATCATTATTCTAAATGTAAATATTGCCGGGAAAATATTAATAGGAACCGTTATTTGTATGGTATACCTGAGTGACTGTGTAGCACTCAATACAAGGAAAATTCTGACCTACAGCCTTTTGAGATGAAAAGGAAACATTGGATTCACTCATCATACTTAGCCATTACAAGGTTTGTTTGGTGTTGGCTTAGTTGGATGTGTAACTCCAACCGTTGTACCTTATTGAATGAATCATGGTCAAATAGTCAAAAGTACAGTACAGTGTGGGAGTTCACATATTTATTTTTTGCTGTTCTGAGTAGCTTTTACAAGAGGAAAAATAAAATCCAGAATTCTCCTTTTTTAGTACAGCAGATTTTTCTAACCTATTGCTGCTCCAGGCTTCCTTTTCTACATTACTTGTACCTTCTGCACCACTTTTTGAAATTGAGTATAGACTTGATTCTTTGTTGTAAATAGCAGTAGGCATGGTGTGTTTGTTTAACGCTGGCTGAAAACTCAGATATAGAAGAAAACCTGAATATAGGGGCTCAGAAATGTCCTGTTCTCAGGAAATATGCTTTGAACATGATCAGTCAAACGTTTAACCACTATAAACAGTGGATTCATTTCTTAACTATGGTTTATAGTTGTATGTATTCAAAAACTTCTAACCTGTGTTTACAAACAAAACCACAGTTAAGTATTATAGCTACATAGGGCTTTAGGGTTACATCTCTGTAGAATATACCGTACTTTTCGGAGTAGAAGACGCACTTTCCCCCCCCCCCCCTAAAAGAGGGTGGAAATGTTGATGCATCTTATACACTGAATACAGCCATTTTTGGCCTCCCGAAACCCTGCCCCGCATGTCCCGTTTTCGCAAAAACGGGACACGCAGACGGTTTGGGAAGTCTGCAGAGTGCTCCTGGGGGCCGGGGAGGGCAAACACTTTTTTTTCCTTGTTTACCTCTTCGAAATCTTGGTGCGCCTTATACTCCGGTGCGTCTTATAGTCCAAAAAATACGGTACCTGATCTGTGACAGAAGGCAAGAGAAATCCACAGATTTTGAACATTAAAATCTATGGCTTGTGAAACCTCTGCTTTTTCCGTTTCTATTTTTGGGATCAAAAATAAAGCTTGTCTTGGTGCCAGGATAAAGTGCACCAAGAATATTTCAATTGTGATTAAGGTTTCAGGCTAGAAACTAGGAGACTATGAGTTCTAGTCCCGCCTTAGGCATTAAGCCAGCTAGGAGACTGGGCCAATGACCAGGAGACTGGGAGTTCTAATCCTGTTTTAGGTATGAAGCCAGCTGAGTGATCTTGGGCAAGTCCCTCTCTCTAAGCCCTAGGAGGCAGGCAATGGCAAACCACTTTTGAAAATGTATCATTATTAAAAATTACTGTAGGGGAAGGAAAGGTGTAATATTTGCTCGCATAGTCTATATGGGCATATGCATAGCTGTCCCTGTAGTTGACAAATATTTGCACGTTGGTGTTCTTTCCATTGTGCAGGGCCAGGAAACCAGTGTCTTTCCAGATGTATCCCTTTGTATTAAGCTATGATGGCTGGAGCTGTTGGAAGTTGTACCCGACAACATCTCGATGGCCCATCCTTGTCCCATCCTTGGGTTACCGCTCAGGTGTTTTCTGTAAATGACTGTTGCCAAGATGGTTTTGAAAAGCCACGGAGCTGGAAGTGTTCTTGACTAATCAAAACCTGGGGAATGAAAACAGCAGAGCCAAGCTCTGCCTCTCAATCTCTTTCTTTGGTGGCCGGCAGGAGGAGGTGGCCAAGAACCTACTGGCGGAATTTAACTTGGGATGTGATGCTCACCAGAATGAACATGTGTATCGCGTCTACGTGGCAACTTTTCTGGGCTTTGGCGGTAACGCTGCTCGTCAGAGATATGCAGACAACATATACACCAACACAGTATTGAGAAACAGGTGCGGTACTGTAATGAATTTGCTTCCAAATTATAACTTTCGTGACATGCTTAGCATAAAATCTTTGAAACAGGCAATGTCAAAAAAAAAATGAATATTAGATTTCCAGTCTTAAAATGCAGTATGAGCTAGGGGTGACTAACAGTGACTTGAGGCTACGTGAGTTAGTACGATTAGTTGTCACGTCAACTGCAGAAGGAAAAAGTCTGTTTACACAATTGATTTAACACAGCTGGTTTTCTGCAATTGCCAATCCCAGACCCTATGTATGAAAATAATTCAGTGTTTACAGGAAAGGTCCAGATGTGTTTCTTTTTCAAGATATTTCTAGGCCACATTTCTACCAACTAGATCCTTGGATTTTCAGAATTTCAAATCTTTCGTCAAATGACAATGACATTGCAACAGCAAGGTGTAGAGTACAGTAAAAAAAAATCCTGCATCAAACATAGCATGGTCATCTTCATTCTAATTAAGTAAATTACCAGGAAAAATAAAATAAAACTCTTTGCTA
Source organism: Thermophis baileyi (assembly GCA_003457575.1). Classification (NCBI taxonomy): domain Eukaryota; kingdom Metazoa; phylum Chordata; class Lepidosauria; order Squamata; family Dipsadidae; genus Thermophis; species Thermophis baileyi. The sequence goes on from QLTV01003669.1 coordinate 314,286, forward strand.
GTTGCCAGAACGTAAGAGCTAAATTGGGGCATGGGAAGCTTTTTATATGAAAGGCCCTAGTTCAGTTGGGGGGGGGGGGGGAAACCAGCCAGAAGTAGGAATTGATAGTAGATGGTGTCAGATCCACACCTTTGGGTCTCCTGTCATCAGGCTGGGTTCCTTGGTTTGGGGGACGGTAGCTACTAGCCCCTTTACACATCATTCTGTGAGGCTTAGAGTTATGACTGAGTCAGATCAGCACGGCTTGTTCAAACAAGAAATAATCCATGGCTTGGTGCTTTCCCAAATATAATTGATGGCGGGAAGAACCCAACATGGCAGGGAGGAGGGCTCAAGCACAGAACTTGAGTCACTGCACAACTGCAAAAAGGATTAAGATTTACCACTGCCACCGTCCAAGTTCCTTGGAGTCTTGTTTGCTCCCAAGAGAAGTCTGCCACTCTGAGGAGATTCCTGTATTATAGGCAGACCATAATAAAGTAGTTAGCTTGAACTCTGCACACGTGGGTCTGGTTCAGAGGTGGGTTTCAGCAGGTTCCGACCAGTTCTGGAGAACCGGTAGCGGAAATTTTGAGTAGTTCAGAGAACCGGTAAATACCACCTCTGACTGGCCCCGCCCCAATCTATTCTCTGCCTCCCGAGTCCCAGCTGATCGGGAGGAAATGGGGATTTTGCAGTAACCTTCCCCTGCCACGCCCACCAAACCATGCCACGCCCACAGAACCAGTAGTAAAAAAAATTGAATCCCACCTGGTTGTTCATGCCTGACCCTATAACTGAACTGCAGTGATTTGGGCTAGATCAGGGGTGTCAAACTCAAGGCCCAGGGGCCGGATCCGGCCCACGGGGTACTTAGATCTGGCCCGCGGGGCTGCCCTGGAAACAGCAAAGGACCAGCCTGCGGTGCTTCTGCCAGTGAAAACGGAGCTCGGGAGGGCCGCATACGGCCCTCCCAAGCTCCATTTTCGCTGGCAGAGGGTTGCAGGAGGCCATGGCAGCTGAAAACGGTGCTTGCGCAACCCTGATGTGGCCCTCAATGAAATCGAGTTTGACACCCCTGGGCTAGATGGTTATGCTCCCCTGTTCCCCTCCCTCCCCACAAAAGAATACTTTTGTCAGGACAGAAGAATCAGGTTCCATATTTCTAATTGAGATCTAGTCCCCTCTGGCTGTTCCATTGATTGTCCTTTGGTGTCCTTTGATCCATTCTGCTTGCAGGCTTCTTGGTAAACAGATCGGTCTGACCTCCGAGACTCCCTACTTAGACCCTTGCCTGCCCTTAGACGCTGAGGACGAAGTCCAGCAGAATGGGCAGACTCTGTACCTTCGAGGGACAGGAGATTTCCACTTGTGTCGCGATGTCATTCAGCCTTTCATGAACAAGACCAACGAAACGCAAACGTCCCTGAATGGCATTTATCAGCCACCCATCCATTTTGAGAATAGCGAATTCTACGGGTTTTCGGAGTTCTATTACTGTACCGAGGACGTCTTAAGGATGGGAGGAGATTATAACGCTGCTCAGTTCCTCAAAGCTGCAAATGTAAGGCCAGGAATATCCCACTTCAAGGTTTGGCTGAGAAATTAGGAGTAACTTCAGTGCCATTAGGAAATCTAACCTGATTTTTTCCAGCTCAGGCTGGAGATCGCATATAAATATACCAGGGGTCTCCAACCTTGGCAACTTTAAGACTTGTGGACTTCAACACCCAGAATTCCTCAGCCAGCAAAGCTGGCTAAGGAACTCTGGGAGTTGAAGTCCACAAGTCTTAAAGTTACCAAGGTTGGAGACCCCTGAAATATACCACACAATAAAATCCCTAAATTAACACATTCTGTAATGTCAGAATTTTAGATAGTAAATCTCTCATAGGGTAATATTGATTTTAAAATGCTCTTTATTATATATGATATACCAGAAATAACAGGGCAGCCAAAATTTGTTGATAAATCAGGAAATAAATTCTTAAGATAATAACTATCCATATGTAGGAAATAATGATAATAAAAAAGAAACCAGAATAACTGAGTAGTAACTGATCAGTTTTGAGTGACTGCATTATTACTTCTGAGACGTCTTATATGTGCATTTATATAAATAACGTGTGTATATTTATTTCCATATTTTTCCCCCTCAGGAATATTGTGCCACAAAGTGGTCTGTTCTACGGGAAAGATTCGATCGTGGCTTGTATGCCTCCCATGCAGATCTCCATCGAGTGAAGTAAGCGTCCACATTCTTCTGTGCCTACATGGGGTCAAACAATCCTTGCCAGAGAGAGACCCCAAACTGAATTCCTTAAGTAATTGTTTCAAGGAAGACAATACTTTGATATACAGTGGGGCAAAAAAGTATTTAGTCAGCCACCAATTGTGCAAGTTCTCCCACTTAAAAAGATGAGAGAGGCCTGTAATTGACATCATAGGTAGACCTCAACTATGAGAGACAAAATGAGAAAACAAATCCAGACAATCACATTGCCTGATTTGGAAAGAATTTATTTGCAAATTATGGTGGAAAATAAGTATTTGGTCACCTACAAACAAGCAAGATTTCTGGCTCTCACAGACCTGTAACTTCTTCTTTAAGAGGCTCCTCTGTCCTCCACTCATTACCTGTATTAATGGCACCTGTTTGAACTTGTTATCAGTATAAAGGACACCTGTCCACAACCTCAAACAGTCACACTCCAAACGCCACTATGGTGAAGACCAAAGAGCTGTCGAAGGACACCAGAAACAAAATTGTAGACCTGCACCGGG
>QLTV01003669.1:327908-355502 GCA_003457575.1 Thermophis baileyi
GCCCCAGGTCAGGTCCTCTTTTATGATAACACCCAGAAACTTAAAACTGGCCACTTGCTCCACTCGGTCTCCATTGATAAGCAAGGGCTGGATGTCTGATCGATTCCTTCTATAGTCCACTATAAGCTCCTTGGTCTTATTGGTGTTAAGGACCAAGTTATTGTCTCCACACCACGAAAGCAACCGGTCCACCTCATCTCGATAGGAAGACACATCTCCCCCGGAGATGAGTCCCACCACTGTTGTATCATCTGCAAATGTAATAATAGTATTACTGGCGTGATTGGGAATGCAGTCATGCATATAAAGAGTATAGAGTAAGGGACTCAACACGCAACCCTGTGGTGTACCAGTGTTAAGAATAAGGGCTGAAGAAGAGTGGCCCTGAGGCCTCTTGTTAGCCCAGCCACTTAGCCATACCCATCAAATGTTCTTTCTTTCTTTCTTTCTTTCTTTCTTTCTTTCTTTCTTTCTTTCTTTCTTTCTTTCTTTCTTTCTTTTTTGCTTCCTGGCTTACAAAACAGCTCCTGATCAACCACTGCAAACAATTTCCTCGGACAGAACTCTCCAACAAAGTTAGCTTCTTCTCCTTTTCTTTTATTCCGGGACCTTTTAAAAAAATATGGTTCGAACAAAAGAATTCCACTAGTGAAAACCTACCGAAAACAACCTAACAGAAAGGCTAGCCAAAAAAAAATATTTTATTATTATTATTAGTTTGGCGACAAGCATGGTACAGGGCATTCTGTCCTTCCTTATCTAGGCCATTGTTGCTCTCTAATGATGCATGGACCAAGAGCCACGTATACAGTAGTAATCCCTAAGAGGAATTTGCTCTACAGCGGGAGCACGTTCGTTCTTCAGAGAAAAAAATAATAATAAACCAAGTACTCCATGGAGTTGTTTTCGCAGATAGCTTGTGTTTCGAAGGACTTTACCTGAAATGCTCCTCAAATGTTATGCGTTCACACAGACTTACTTGGTGACTTTAATGCAGGGTTAAGTAGTCTTTCAATAGGTATTTCCCAGGGCCAAGTTTAGTTTCAGCCATATTAGTGTATCGTTTGTCAGCAGGGACAAAGAAATGCCACTCCATCTGTTTCTGTGATGGGATACTGGCCAGGACACAACATTTCTCTTCCAGAGAAAAATCCATAATGGAAATTGGGAGATTCCTCACTTTACATCCAGTTTTGAAAACATTTTAATAACATTATAGAGATACCATTCCTGACTTCTGGTTCCTTTCAGATGTGCTGAACATAGAATAATAGAGTTGGAAGGGACCTTGGAGATCTTCTAGTCCAACCCCCTGCTCAAAGAGGGGACCCTATATCATTCCGGACAAATGGCTATCCAGTTTTCTTGAATGGCACACTTCGACAGCCCAGAGTTTGGAGATGGCAGTTAAGATCCTAAACATCTGGAAGCTAGCAATTCAGAGAAGACTAGGCTACTACATCTATTTTCTACCTTTTCTATCCTATCTTGAAGTGGTTCAGTCAAGATCCAACTTTACAACTGTGTCTGTTTATCAAAGGTTCCAATGAGTGGATACTGATACTTTCATGTTTTTCTGATTTTAATTGGGAATGTGTACCAGTGCAAAAGACCAAAAAAGCCTTCCTTTTCTCCACCCAAACCAGTGGTGGGTTGCTGCCGGTTCGGACCGGTTCTTTAGTACCGGTAGCGGAAATTTACCGCCGCTCGCAGAACCAGCAGCGATGACCGCCGGTCCACGCTCCCGAACCGGTCCTCCGGTTGCCACAGCTTGCAAAAAAACCCCCTCTGCACATGCACAAAGTCTTCTGCGCATGCGCAGAGGGTCATTTCCAGGTCTTTTGTGCAATGTGACCGGGGGCGCGAGGGAAGCGAGAGCGTGCGCGCAAAACGCGCACTTCCGTCGCAATGCGAACCGGTAGGGAAGGTAAGTGGAACCCACCCCTGACGCAAACCTGATCCAATTTGCAACATCTGTACCTAATATTAAGGGCTTTAAAAACCAACCCATCAGTTCGCAGACTTTGCTTCTTGCCTGCTTTGGCCTGCTTTACAAATTGCAACAAACTATATGAAAGTAAAATGTGATTATTAGTATACTGAATACCCAATCACATATAATCATATTAACACTGATCAGATACTTTTTGCATGAAGTAATCTTTACACTATTGTATGAGTATTTTCTTCATTTCTCTCTCCCTCTTTTTTTTTTTTTTTTTTTTTTTTTTTTTTTTTTTATTCTTTCTCTTTTTTTTTTTTTTTTTTTTTTTTTTGCCAAAGAACATTAAAAGTACATAAAATGCTATTAATCAGTTTTGGTACAGAGTGCACATGGTATTACCTAAAATCTTAAGGAAGCTGCAAATGCTAGGGTTTTTGTAACCAACTACTAACTGATTGTGAATAGCAATAACACTTAGACTTACATACTGCTTCACAGTGCTTTACAGCCCTCTCTAAGCGGTTTACAGAGTCAGCATATTGCCCCCAACAATCTGGGTCCTCATTTTACCGACCTCAGAAGGATGGAAGGCTGAGTCAACCTTGAGCCACTTAGGATCGAACTCCTGACAGTGGACAGAGTTAGCCTGCAATACTGGATTGTAACCATTGCACCATTATGATAAATCTAGGTAATATGGGTGGCACACAAATTTAATAAATAAATAAAATTAATAAATGAGTATAAAAGAGCACTACTAAGTTTACACTTCAGCACTAACTTGATTATCCTTTTATAAGTTTTGCTAAAAAAAAATAGAAAAAGTGTTTACAAAATAACAACATTACAAAATGACAAACGTTCTTATTTAAAGAAATAACAAGCAGGACTTGCCATAGCACGGGAATAATGCTAGGAAGAAGATTTAAAGAAATAAAACATTTTTTAGAAGACCTATTTTGATTATCCTTAATGGATCAAATTCAACTTCTTGATTAGTGCTAATTCAGCAATTTCACTCTGGGTTCTTTTCAATTGTAAAAATGCTTTTATATTTTGAATTTTGAACAAGAGGGGATTATAATCAAATAGCTGGAATTTACTGTATAGTACTGTGATGGTGAACCTATGGCACGCGTGCCGGAAGTGGCACGCAGAGCCATCTCTCCGGGCACACGAGCCGTCGCCTGTTGCTCTTCCGGGTTCCGGCGCGCCGGCCAGGTGGTCTTCATGTGCGCGGGAGTGCCAGAAACTGGAAGAGTAGCCGGCCGGTGCGCATGTGCGCACCGGGAAGATGATCTTTCGGTTTCTGGCACACGCTTGCGCAATGGCCAGCTGGTCTTTGCATGTGCATGTGTGCAAGAAACCGGAAGACCAGGTGGCCGGTGTGCATGCGCGCACCAGAAACCGGAAGATCATCTTCCCAGCACGCGCATGTGCACCGGGCGGCTGCTTTTCCAGTTTCCGGCACTCCCGCGTGCGTGAAGACCACCTGGCTGGTGTGCCGGAACTCAGAAGAGCAACAGGCGACGGCTCGCGTGGCCGGAGAGATGGCTCTGCGTGCCACTTCCGGCACGTGTGCCATAGGTTCGCCATCACGGGTATAGACTATGATGTCAAGATATCTGAGAAGTGAACTTTATGGGTGGCCTAGCTAAAGGGTGCATCGAACTCAAAAAAGTAAGCAGTGCCAGATATGCTTAGTTATCTTGGATGGGAAAATACCTGGGAATCCTAGGGAAATGGTTTTTAAAATTCTATATCAGTGTTTTTCAAACTTGGCAATTTTAATACCCATGGAAATTCAACTCGCAGAATTCCCTAGTCAACACTGACTGGAGAATTCTGGAAGTTGAAAACCAAGCATCTTAAAGTTCGAAAAACGCTGATCTAGATGGTAGTAACAAAATGCTTCCACAATATTCTCCAGAAAACTTCCTGGACGTGTTCCTGAACATCTCCAGCAAGCCAAGTCCTGCATCTGCCAAGACTTTTTTTTTTTTTAATATAGAATTAAAAAGATGTTACTAAGTTTAGAGGAGATGCTTTGGTGCTCAGACAATATCCACAGCTGCATAAGCACATAATACAAATGGCATTTTATGCAGTTTATTTATCTAGAACAGGGGTCCCCAAACTTGGCAACTTTAAGACTTGTGGACTTCAACTCCCAGAATTCTCCAGCCAGCTATGAAAGTTGCCAAGTTTGAAGACCTCTGATCTAGAAGGAACCAAAGCCATTTTCCTGGATAGTTTTATCAAAGTTGAAAATCATCTCAAGGTTGAGATTACTTTGGGGCAAATGAAGACAGAACTAGTATTGTCAGCATGTGATGAATTTGTGAATGCCGACCAAACCAGGACCTCTTCCAAATAAACTGAGAAAACTAGTACCTCTCCCAAATAAACCCGGGTTCAATCAGTAAAGGGTCCAACTGTAGAACATAGAAGATAGAATAATAGAGTTGGAAGGGACCTTAGAGGTCTTCTAGTACAACCCTCTGTTCAAACAGGAGACCCTATACAATTTCAGACAAATGGTTGTCCAATGTCTTTTTCAAAGCCTCCGGTGATGGAGCTATTCCATTGGTTGATTGCTCTCACCATTAGTACATTTCTTCTTAGTTCTAGGTTGCTTCTCCCCTTGGTTAGTTTCCAACCATTGTTTCCTGTCTTGCCTTTTGGTGCTTTGGAAAATAATTTGATCCTCGTCTTTGTAGGAGCCCCTCAAATATTGGAACAGTGCTATCATGTCATCCCTAGCCCTTCTTTTCATTAGATTAGATATATCCAATTCCTGTAACCCTTCTTCGTATGTTTTAGCCTCTAGACCCCTAATCATTTTTGTTGCTCTTCTATGTACTCTTGCCAGAGTCTCAACATCTCTTTTGTATTGTAGTGACCAGAACTGGATGAAGTATTCCAAGGGTAGTCTTATTAAGGGTTTGTAAAGTGCTACTAGAACTTCACATGATCTTGATTCTATCCCTCTATTAATGCAAATAATACTTTACAAAATGTAAAGAAAAGCCTTGTGCATTTCCCATTTGGGTGGCTTTAGTTGTCAAATTACATAAGCCAACAGCTTCAGAGAGGTCTAGCTCTTATGGTAACCATAATATAAGCTACAAGCAGGTAAACGATCATGAAAAAAAAACCTGTGTGTACATTTGGTAGCGCTTGAGTCCACGGGTGCAGTTTGCTCAACTGAAAAGTGTCAACATCTGCCACAACAATGAAGCCACAATTATATCAGCATAACATTGCAATCACAAGATTCTGCCTTTCGGGGCACAATATCTTGAGTTGGCAAAGTCTTTTAAAATAAATAAGTTCCTAAATAAAGGTACATTAACGCAAGTGCGCACAGCGCTCAGCTTAACAATGCCAGGCTTGGGCGATGGAGTTCAAGCACAAACAACATTCCTTCACTGCCAATTGTCGTTGCCACATCTCATTGTGTGAAGAATTTCTGGTCCCGCTAGTGATGCTGTTGTCTCATCCTATATGATTTGTGGAAATGTCTCTGCTCGAACCAGGCCAAAGATCTTGAGCCAAGTCTTCATATCTACATCTAGAAGGTTACGTTGACAAAGAATACAATACCCTAGCCAGATTATTTCAAAGGCATCCCTTTTTTTTTTCCTTCACACAATGTTCCTGCTTGAGATTTAACCTAAACACGATCGAGATGCTGTCCTATGGTCCTCTAAAACTCAGTTCACACGAGCAACAAGGGTGACTTTTTTTTTTTTTTTAGGTTTCAGGTACCCTCCAACTCACCTCATGGCATAGATTGGAACTGACATATAAGCTTTAGGCATCCTTTGAAATTCAAAATTCCGGGATGCGTTTTTACAATTTAAAAAAGGACACAGAGAAAGCAAGGCTCATCTGCGGCCATCATTCTGCATTGCACAGACTGATGAGTCAGCATGCACATTGAAATCGGAAATCAAATACCAGAAACGGGAGGGAGACTCAAGTGTTCAGGACACTGATCTTTGGCGAGATGAGGATGGGATTCCCCAGAAGGAGCCGTCACTTGCTGTGTTGTCTCATTAGCTCAACCCAGGGGTGGGTTCTAACTTACCTCACCGCCGGTTTGCTTCCTCCCGCGCCGTGTGGCTGCGCGTGCATTGCGTGCTGTGTGGCCACGCGTGCGTGCATGCGCAATGCTGAACATTTGCAAAAAAATCCCAAAAAAAAGCCGAAAACAAGATGGCAGCGCATGTGCAGTGCCGGGGACTCGGCTTCTGCGCATGCACAGAAGAAAAAAAAATTCCAAAAAATTCCCAAAAAAATGTAATCCAAAAAAAACAAAAATTTCCAAAAAAAAAAGATGGCGGCGTCCACGGACCGACAGAACCGGCTCCGGTTCTATAGAACCAGTGCGAACCAGGAGGAACCCACCTCTGGCTCAACCCTTCACTTGCCATTCTTCCACTCCCTTGCTTCTCCTGCCCTGTGGGGCCTGGCCCTTTGTGGGAGTTTTATAGACAATGGCTATTGTTTCCTGATGCACAAGATCCCACTTTAGCTAGGGATTAGCAGCATCATGAACTGGTTAAGTTAATATGGTGTCGTTTTAAATTGCTGTGGCTTAAACGCTAGCAGCCAACATACAATTTAAAGTGCCCTTGAGAGGAGGATAGCGAACCATTCTTTAGCCACACAACTTTAAAACAGATGTTCATTGGAGCTGCATTTAAACTCATCAAGAGATTCCATTCCAGTTCCTATACATAAAACATCTATAGATATCCTATAGATAAAACGTTTCACCCAATGCCACAATCTGCCTCAAGACCCACAATTTTTAATGGATGGTTGTGATCAATAAGTAAATTACCTCTTATCTTTCATACATTTCATGTTGCCATAATATTTCTTTCTTTTTTAAGGCTCCCCATCATTAACTGGGTGCCCAGATTGTTCCCAGGTGTCAACTAGATGACAGTGAAGAGTTAGTCATATTATAGCTTCAATCTAGTGTTTCTAGATCAGGGGTGTCAAATTCCATTTCATTGAGAGCCGCATCAGGGTTGTGTTTGACCTCTGGGGGCCGGGGTGGACACGGCCAGGGTGGGCATGGCCAGCTCAACATCACTCGTGTCGGGGGCACCTGTGGTGGCCTGAACGCTCTGCCAGCGAAAACGGGCTCCCAAGCTCTGTTTTCACCTGTGACGGCCTCCTGCCACCCTCTGCCAGTGAAAACGGAGCTCGGGAGGGCCGCTTGCAGCCTGGTGAGCTCCGTTTTCTCTGGCAGAGGCACCGCGGGTCGGTCCTTCGCTGTTTCCAGGGCAGCCCCACGGGCCAGATCTAAGCACCCCGCAGGCCGGATCTGGCCCCCGGGCCTTGAGTTTGACACCCCCCTGTTCTAGATCTATCTAGTTGGAATTCTTTAGCCGATATCTGACAATGCTAATCTTAGATTTGATTTGATTTTTCTCTATAGGTAGCAAGAGAGCGCTCCATACATTTGATAAAACAGACAGTAGCCCACAAAGCATTGTGCCAAAATAAATACATTAATCCATAAGGTATCACCAGACAATTTGCTACTGCAGATTAACACAACTTTCTTGGGATGGTATTTCTCCAGAAGTTGATGGCAATGGAATTGGTCACAGGACTGAAGGACTCTTCAGCTGCAAGCTGGGTTTCATGGCTTTTATAAGGGTTTTGTATGTTTTATATGGCATTCTGTTTTCAATCACATTTTGAATTGCCGCATGCTGCCCAGAGTTGTGTGTTTGAGATGGGCAGCTGTATGTCCTGAATAAATAAATCGGTTTGCTGATGGATTGTCTGCCTTGCCATGCATTACAATTTATTCACCTGAGAGTATCGCCTTCGCAATCTCTCCATGGAGAGCAGCTTGCTCGGAGGAGCTATTCAACTGCTTTAGTCAATATGACAGAAAGACCGTGGTGACCGATGCAAACCTTGAATCTATGGTTCCAAGGAGTCTAGATGAGCTAGATAAAGGCTGCTAAATGATCCCTTCCTGGTTTCTGGAAAGAGCTAACGATTGGGAAAAGAAATGCCAGGTTAGCAAAAGCTAACTAGATAGAGAAAGTCCAATAATGGATCATGATCTTCTAGCCATTGCTGGCCCATTTTAACCTTGGAGAACCACAATGTAAAAAACAAACAAAAACAAACAAACAAACAAATAAATAAATAAATAAACAGTCTTATTTCTAGAAACATGAAGAGAGAAATCAATGCAGGGCATCTCTGATGCTGAGCTGTTAATTACAATCTCTGCTTCTGAAGTTTTTAAAGGTTCAGAAATCTGCAGGCATCTCCAATTGCAAATTTGACCCCCCCCCTTTTTGGTCAAAAAGCCAGTTAAGACACACTTTCCTCTTTTGACCATTGCACAATTTGGCTGATGAAGTTGACCTTCAAGCTTTAATCAGGTTCCTGAATTTAAAAAAAATTGATACATTGTTTTGGAGACTGTTTAAATCAGAAATGAATTCGGTTATCAGGTCATAATAAATTATGGACTGATTGATATATGTATTTCCCGACCCATGAATTAGGAAATGAAATTCAAAGAGATGTTTCATGCAACCCTTAATATTATGCTTTTTCTTCTACAAGTGTCCATGTTCCTCTTCTCTATCTGTGATGTCTCGTTAAAGGTATGCCTCAGCAATAGAGCTTCATTATATTTTTATTCTTGAAGAAAGTATCTTAGAAGGATCCTGCTCATTAATAAGATTAAAACATTTGGGAGAGAGAAAGGTATATATGACCTTTGAAGGACACCTCTGGTGGGACCATGGAAAAAACAACACAATGACAAACAAAGAAATACAATTTGGTCAGATGAAAAGAAATATGACACTGCAATAATTTTGGGTTCTGGAATCTCCACTTAATTGGAGATTTAATTTTTCATGAATTACAAGAGCCTTAATATCACACTACATATGGGTTCACCAGCTCATCCAGGCAAAAGTGTCTTGGCTATTGTTGATCATAGACTGTTTCTTCTTCTTCTTCTTCTTCTTCTTCTTCTTCTTCTTCTTCTTCTTCTTCTTCTTCTTCTTCTCCTTCTCCTTCTCCTCCTCCTCCTCCTCCTCCTCCTCCTCCTCCTCCTCCTCCTCCCTTCTCCTCCTTCTTCTTCAGATTGAGATTCACAAAAGCTTCTGTCCTATTAACGTGATAATCTCTAAAGTGCCTAAATGACTGTTCTCTTTCTTGAGTACAAAAAATTAACACAGCGGTCTCTCTGGACATGTTGACTATCCAATACAGGTAGTCCTCGACGTACGACCACAATTGAGTCCAAAATTTATGTTGCTAAGTGAGAAATTTGTTAAGTGAATTTTGCCCCATTTTACGACCTTTCTTGCCACAGTTGTTAAATGAATCACTGCACTTATTAAATTAGTAACACCGTTGTTAAATGAACGTGGTTTCCTCATTGATTTTGCTTGTCAGAAGGTCGCAACTGGTGTTCACCAAACCCCGGGACACTGCAACTGTCATAAATGTGAGTCAGTTGTCAAACATCCGAATGTAAATCACGTGACCACGGGGATGCTAAAACAGTCATGAGTGTTTTTCTAGTCACAAGTCACTTTTTTCAGTGCCGTTGTAACTTCGAAGAGTCACTAAGCAAACTGTTGCAAGTCAAGGACTACCTCTCTGACAGAAAAAAGATGGCCTGCTTTATCTTGATTACTTTAATAGGTTATTCCCAGGATTAAATTGAAATTAAACTCCTGAAGAGAACAGATCCTGTCACAGAGCTAAAACAACTCTCCTCAGAACGAACTTTAATAAGAAGTCTGCAAAACTTCCTTCCTTTCTTTCTTCTTAAATAGTTGCAAGCTTTGTGTCAACGTCCGAGACAGCGTGCCGTTTCGGAGTTGCCACACATGTGCAGGGGGAGCGGGGTGCATGGGCTGCACAGGTGGGTGTTGGGTGATGGGACTCACGCTGGGAGAGAAGCCAGGAAGGCAAGCCAGCTGTGGTCAGTTCAGAAGCCATCTAGACCCAAAGAGTACTTGCTGGAGCTGGCCAGGGAGCAACCTCTCTACATGGGGCTGCCCTTGAAGAGCATCCGGAAGCTCCAGTTGGTGCAAAATGCAGTGGCCCGCATGGTTTTGTGCAGACCTCGGTGTGCACATGTATCACTTCTCCTGCGGGAGCTGCATTGGCTGCCGATTTGCTTCCGGGTGCAATTCAAGGTGCTGGTTGTCACCTTTAAAGCCCTTCATGGCTTGGGACCAGGTTATCTGAGGGACCGTCTCTTGCCGGTCACATCTACCCGACCCATCAGAGCAGGGAGGCAGGGAATGCTGCGGGTCCCATCCCCAAGGGAGATACACCTGGTGGGACCCAGAAGAAGAGCCTTCTCTATGGTGGCTCCCTCTGTCTGGAACATCATTCCCCCAGAGATTAGAACGGCCCTCACTCTAATTCTCCTCCGGAAGGACTGAAGACCTGGTTCTGCCAGCGGGCCTGGGGAACCCAGAGCGGGATGGAGCCCATTAAATGGCTCGTGTGATCGGCTGTCACTGGGGGTGGGAGGTGGGGGGTGGGGGTGATTTTATTACATTAATTTATTTTATTTTTTGTTAGTTTTACTGTTTTTAAATGTGGTTTTTATATTCTGTAAGCGGCCTTGAGTCGCCATGGGTGAATAGACGTTAGATTAGTGTATATGTGTGTTTATACTATGTTAGGCAATAAATGAAGATAATAGGATGCAAACAAGTTGTTATGGTTAAATTGTTATAGATAAACATTTAAATGACAGACTCATAAGAATTATAAGGAATTGGTTGCAAGTTCATTATAGATTTCAAAGGTCATACTTATGGCTCAAGAGGAGGAGATCTGTAGCCACCCAGTGTGACTGGAGCTCATTTAGAGAAGAGTTACAAAATGACACCGTTGAGAAGAATTATTGGGCATTTAAAAATGGTCCAGAAAAATAATTTTTTTAATCTCAGAAATCCCCCACCAAGGGTTTTACCCTAACCCTAACCCTTCATGGCTAGGGACCAGGTTATCTGAGGGACCATCTCTTTCCATTCACATCTACCCGACCCATCAGAGCGGTGAGGCAGGGAATGCTGCGGGTCCCATCCCCTAGGGAGATACACCTGGTGGGACCCAGAAGAAGAGCCTTCTCTGTGGTGGCTCCCTCTCTCTGGAACATCATTCCCCCAGAGATTAGAATGGCTCCCACTCTAACACTCTTCCGGAAGGCGCTGAAGACCTGGTTCTGCCAGTGGGCCTGGGGAACCCAGAGCGGGTTGGAACCCATTCAACGGCTCCTGTGATCTGCTGTCACGGGCAGGGGGGTGGGAGGTGATTTTGTTATATTGTACTATATTAATTTATTTGATTCTTTTTGTTAGTTTTATTGTTTTAAATGTGGTTTTAGATTCTGTAAGCCACCTTGAGTCACCATGTGCGGATAGGCGGCAATATAAATTCAATAAATAAATAATAAATAAATAAATAATAAATAAATAAACCGGGCTTGAAGAGTACATGCTGGAGCCGGCTGGGAGTAACCGGGAACAGGAGGCCGGGGTGTGCTGGGGCATGCTGAGTCCCTATAGTCAGCTGGCTAGCAGAAGCCAGGAATGCTGGCTACCTGTCATGGTTCCAAGCCAAGCCAGCAAAAGAAGAGGCCACACTGTGGCCCTTTTACCCTTTTACTTGTATTGTTCACCACGTGCCGAGCTGAGCCTCCAGTAAATAGACTTGGCTTGGCTTGGAACCGTGACACTTTTGACTTTTCATGAACTCCTCCACAAGTAAGAAGTCATCTCAAAGGATTCTCAGAAGCTCTTTTTAGAAATGCTTCCATGAGGTATTTCAAACATGATCTGAATATGGGTTGTAGAATACTCTTCTCTCCACCTGCCTCCAGCCTTCGGATCTGATTTCTCTCCCATTTTCTTTTCAGATAGGAGGTTGGAATGTAACTTCAGAAGGCTCTGTGGGATTCCCAAGAGGGTTTAATCTCTGGGATTGGTTGTTTGTGGTAGAAAAAGGGGCAGTTTTAGAGCCCCCTGGGTTTTGCTTTGGTCTCTGTGTCCTGAAAAAGGAGCTGCTTATGACGAGATTGGCAACTTCCCCTCAGGCACTTCAGTTCATTTCTATGAGAATCATTCATTTAACCCACAAAACAAGGAATCCTGTTGGCAAGGATCTGGGCGCCTTATCCTTAGCTAACCTACCATCTTACCTAGCATTCCTGAGAGGAGTTTTCTGGCTCTTCTTCTCTGATTCCATCCTGCAGCCAAAGCTCCATTCACCGCTTTGAAACTTCACAGTGTGAAGTTTGCTCAAAGGCGCTCTTCCTACGGGCTTTTGCCCACCAGCCCGTACTGAACCAGACGGGTCACCTGCTAAATTATACACCACAAGATGGTGTTTGGAAGATTATTATGACCCTCTTTTGCACACTGAGCGGTATTTTTAAGAATGGGTCCATCAGGTTGTGGTGACTCAGCGATTAAAATGCTGGGTCTCACACCATTAAAGGTTTACAGCTTGGCAGTTCGAATCCTGAGTGCCACGAGATGGAGGGAGTTCCCGTCACTCGTCTCAGCTCCTGCCAAACTAGCAGTTCGAAAGCATGTAAATGCAAGTTGATGAATAAGTACCAAATAATAAGCATGTGGGGAGGTAACCGTGTTCCATGTTTTGTCATATGGTCTGTGCTGCAGCATGTTATCCTGGCCACCTGTCTGTGGAAATGTCTTCAAACAATGATGTGATGTCATGCTGGCCATATGACCATGGAAACATCTCCTCAGACAATGCTGGCTTTAGAAATGGAGATGAACACCACCCCTAAAGTCTGTCATGACTGGTGAGGTAAAACCTGTGGGGACACCTATCTTCAGGGCAGAGTACATGCAGGAAGGCAATATTTCAACCAATCACACCATCATGGAGAATATCCCCTTCTCAAGGAGTCACCAGTGTCAGGCATTTGATAAGAACCATAGTCCTAAAGTGAGGTTCTGCTGACTATCTTCACACCACCTGGTTCTGCTTCAGTTCCTTCTTCCTTTTTGTTGCTGCCCCTCAATTGCTTTCTCTGGGCAGGTGAAAAGTTATCTGGGAGAAGGCTTTCAGGGACTGTGGAGAGAGAGAGAGAGAGAGAGAGAGAGAGAGAGAGAGAGAGAGAGAGAGAGAGAGAGAGAGGAATGGAATGGAATGGAATGGAATAGAATGGAAAGGAATGGAACAGACAGAGAGAGAGAGAGAGAGACAGAGACAGAGAGAGAGAGAGACAGAGAGAGACAGAGAGAGACAGAGAGAGAGACAAAGAGAGAGAGAGACAAAGAGAGAGAGACAGAGAGAGAGAGACAGAGAGAGAGAGAGAAAGAAAGAGAGAGACACAGAGAGAGACAGAGAGAGACAGAGAGAGAGACAAAGAGAGAGAGACAAAGAGAGAGAGAGACAGAGAGACAAAGAGAGAGAGACAAAGAGACAAAGAGAGAGAGACAAAGAGAGAGACAAAGAGAGGGAGAGACAAATAGAGAGAGCAAAAGAGAGAGACAAAGAGAGAGAGACAAAGAGAGAGGGAGAGAGAGAGACAGAGACAGAGAGAGAGAGACGGAGGGAGAGAAGAAGGGAGAGAGACAGAGAATCTGTTATGCAAGAGATGTAGTCACAAAATATATTTTGACAGGTCATGCTATGGGCACCAGACTGGGTGTTTAGCCTCATAAAGAGGTAATTAAAGGAAGACATGGTACAGTAATGCTCTCCAAACATTTTAAGACTTGTAGAGAGTAGAATCATAGAATCCTAGGGCTGTAAACGATAGTCCAATCCCCTGCATGACAAATGGCTGTTCAATCTTGTCTTGAAAACCGCCAGCAATGAAGCACCTACAGGAGGCCAGCTGTTCCATTGGTGTTTTGGAGAATAACTTGACCCCCTCTGTGACAGCTCCTCAAGTATTGGAAGATGCTATCATGCCTCTCCTAAAACTTCTTTGCTGGCCTGTCAGATCCCTCAAATTACAAATATAAAACGGTCCTTTATTACTCCAGAGAGCAGGATTGAAGGAACCAGTGGGTGGAAATTTCAGAAAGCAGATGTGAACCGAACCTGGGCAGGAAAATTTCTAATGCTCAGAGCTGATTGGCCATGTAACAATACTGCTTTAGGAGGTGGCAATATTTAAGCAAAGGCTAAAGAGATAATCTGTCCGGATGTTGTAGATGCCTGAACTGAGCTAATGGTTGCATTAAACAATCCCTTCCATTTTTAATGTTGCGTTCTATCTTGGCCACAAAACTGAAGAACAATCAATAAATGTACGAATAAATTCATGGCCGATAACTAAAGGGAAGCAGCTATGTGTGTAAACAGAAGGACTGGTGAAGATCACATGTGAAAGCAGGGAGGGAGAAACTCTTCAAAAGTGTGGCAAGTTCTATACCCAGTTAGCTCCTATTTTAACATCCAGGTTATGAAACTTATATGACTTTGATTTCCTCATTTCTCACTTTCCTCTCCAACCAATCAAAGTACTTCTCCCATCAAGAAATGTTAAGACTTCTATCACAGCTTCAAGACATGGTTTGACTTTCCATTAGATGATTTAAAAAAAATGTCAGGTGATCCAGAACAAGAATGTCTGAAGGCATCTTCAAATTTCCTACCCATTGGGAAGGGATGCTAATATATCCAAATGAATGCTTTCTCCATTTCTGTGCCTTGCTTGTTCTGTAGAGAAGGTGGCTTCAGCATTTTTTCTGTAGAACGAGCTGGTATTTTCCCCTCTGTCTGGACCACATCACAACTCACTGTTCAGCCTTGTCTACACAAGCAGAGTTGTTAGTATAGGAGAGCTGCCCACACCACTGAACTAGGCAGGTTAGGTCCACACGGCTCTTTCTAGCTACAGCAGATTGGAAGAAATCAAAAGTCAACACGTGTGAGATTCACCTTAAGAAGAAATGGTAAGGCATTTCATGTTGCGAAATCATGAAGTTTGGGAGCTGTTTTATGCTCAAAGGAGAAGTTCTGAATATTCTCTTCAGCATATGGTATTTAATTCCAACATGTTCGGCTATCATGTTTTTATTAAATTGTGAAGATCTGGCCAATAATATTAATAATTTCATTTGAGGGGATGGCCGTGAAGTCAAGAGTAGCACTAAGATCATAGATGCTTTAGACAGGGAATTTTTGCTGCTCAGAGTTGATCTCTATTGGAGCAATTCATAAGCATTATAAAATATATAAATAAAGAATCAATTACAGTGCCTGGTTTCTCCCTGACCAATACTGGAGTGAAAGTCTCACAGGTAGAGTAATTCAAGGACACAATAGAATAGTTGAACATATATTGATTCAACATAATAGAATAGAATAGAATAGAATAGAATAGAATAGAATAGAATAGAATAGAATAGAATAGAATCCAGAGAGATTTCCTGAGAAAAATTGTGAGATAGACATGGTGAATGAAGTTAGTTATGTGTCATTCTACCTAAGAGTAACTTCTGTAATTCATTTTCATTATTGTTATATTTTGAAATAGACTAGACTGGACTGGACTGGACTGGACTAGAATAGAAAATAATAGAATAGAATAGAATAGAATAGAATAGAATAGAATAGAATAGAATAGAATAGAATAGAATAGAATAGAATAGGAATAGAATTCTTTATTGGCCAGGTGTGATTGTACACACAAGGAATTTGTATCCGGTGCATCGACTCTCGGTGTACATGCAAGGAACAAAGTAATAAATCATAAATCATCAGATGCAATCATAAATTATAAGATATAACCAACAGACAGGTGATAGTCATAAGATCATAGGAGCAGGTAATAATAAGAGAGGAGAAAGGTAATAATAATACAGTCCAACTACATTGTTAGTTTTCCTTAGGCATATGACGGTGCTCTGGTAATTATGTATTTAGCAGAGTGATGGCGGGGGGGGAAATGTCTTTGTGTCCAACCCCCCCCCCCAAGTACTTAGAATAGAATAGAATAACAGAGTTGGAAGGGACCTTGGAGGTCTTCTAGTGCAGAGGTCTTCAAACTTGGCAACTTTAAGACTTATGGACTTCAACTCCCAGAATTCTCCAGTCAGCATAGCTGGCTGGAGAATTCTGGGAGTTGGAAGTCCACAAGTCTTAAAGTTGCCAAGTTTGGGGACTCCTGTTCTAGTCCAACCCCCTGCTTAGGCAGCAAACCCTACACCACTTCAGACAAATGGTTATCCAACATCTTCTTAAAGACCTCCAGTGTTGGAGCATTCACAACTTCTGGAGGCAAGTTGTTCCTCCAGAAGTTGTCCTTGACCCTTATCTAACTCTGACCTGGGGCTGACCTGGTTGAGAAGATTCCTGTATATAGGCTTTAGCAATGAATCAGTCTAAGTGAACTTTCATATGTGGACCTGATCTTTCAGGCCAGACACCTATGGCTTATGATACTATCACCCATCTTCCACATCATCTCTAGTCAAAAGAAGAAATCTTATATTTGGTAAAGCATGGTTCTCACTTAACTCAGTAGTCACTTAGCTCTCTAAATCAGTGGCCCCCAACCTTTTGGGCACCAGGGACTGGTTCTGTGGAGAGAGGTTTTTCCGCGGACTGGAGGGGGTGTGGTTTTGTGTGCTGCCTGCATCCCACGAATTGGGCTTCTTTTGTTTGCGCCATCTGGTTTCTGGCATGCCGTGGCCCATGCTGGTTCATGGACTGGGGGTTGGAGACCCCTGTTCTAAGTCACAAACCAGTCAATCACATTTTACCCAATAGGTTGTGAAACCCCAACTGTATGATCAAAGGACCCTGCCAATTTTGAAGAAAGGACTAAATTAAGGGGGGGGGGAGAAACAGAGTTAAATTAAGCACAAAGTATATTAGGTGAACCGAAAGGTGCTTTATCAAGAGGCAACTGGCCTTTCTGCTTTTTCTTTGAAGACGTTTCGCTTCTCATCCAAGAAGCTCCTTCAGCTCTGGAGACTTCTTGGATGAGAAGCGAAAGGTCTTCAAAGAAAAACCAGAAAGTCAGTTGCCTCTTTGAAAAAGCACCTTTAGGACAACCATGACCTGGATAACTGAAAATCTCCATAGACATTTATATTATGTGAATATAATCATCTTCTCCTGCTTCCCTTCAGTGAAGAGAAGAACGAGATCCATATTGCAGGAATGCTGAAAATCGGTGAGAAGAAAGGAATTAAGTCAACGAACATCCTTCAGATTTCCAGAACACTTTAACTTTTGGTCCATTGGCCCCTCTCTGCGTCTTTGGATCTCCCGGTGTATGCTGGGCTGCCTGTAACTCCTAACAGCTTCACCAGCTTGGACAGGAATCGATAGGCGTTACATAATCCAATATTGTAGCACAGCATTTCTTAATTTTATTTTTCCCTCAGGAAGCCTTCCCACTTTTAAAAATGACGGAGGACCCAAAAAACCCTGTTCTATGGGTGATATTAATTGACATTTATCCTATTTAAAAATGAAAATGGCCGCCACCATTTCTCACAATTCTTTGGTGGGATTTTAACGTGCTATTTTTTTTCAACATAGGCAGGCAAACAGTTTTGATTTCATGGACCCTGAAAGGATCTTGGAGGACACCCCCCCGCCCCACCCCTCAGGAATCTTCAGACCACACTTTGAGAAAAAAAAACTGATTTCAATAAAGGAGAACATTTGTAGCTCAGGGTTGAAATGAAGGGTCCTCTCTGCTTGAGGATGTTACCTAGTTTGGGTAATGAAACGTCTGCAAGAAAACAACCAAGCTCGGAGAGCACCAAGGACCCCCTCAAACACGGATTTAGCAGGATTCTAGTTAAAAAGGACTGAGCTACGCCTTCTCCTGCAGAGAAAACTGCAAATATTGTCCATCCAAAGCAAAAAAAAAAAAAGCAGATTTTCTGTTTATAATCCAAGCTCCATGGAAAGTTGTTTGCGACCCCCTCCCCTTGGCTGGCTGCCCCCTCTCCATGCTTCCGAGAAGGAAGAGTCAGTGGCATCCACAAAAAATAGTATCGGATTACAAAACGAAAAAAAATTGTGATATCGCCCATTTCAGCCTCCGCGGCTGAGTGTGGAAGGGGTGGGCCCCTGGGAGGGGTTTGGGAGGAGAAGTCCTGTGAAATATGCTAAACCAGGCTCTCTTCCCAGACTCGGTCAAGGAGAAGCGCTCTCGGCCAGCGAATTGCTTTCCTCAAAGCCCGAACCACGATAGGTAAGGCAGCAACGATTGCACTAAAGACAGAAATGATTCGGGCAAAAAAAAAAAAAAAAGGGAGGGGAGGAGTGTGTGTGTGTGTGTGTGTGTGTAGAATTGGGTTGATGTTTACAATTGATGCCGTTCTTTTCGTTTCTTCCTTCTCCTGATTTTTTTCTCTCTCCTCCCCTCCAGGGATTTTGCTCCCGTCTGAGTTGCCCCCAAACTGATAGAGATGGGACAAGCATACAGGACTCATAACTCAGCAGTGAGTTATTGCCCAGCCTCTGGAGATCTGGAGTCCTGGGTTGAACTCCCGCTGCAATCTCATGTGGGGCTGGAATGAAAAAGTTTTGCTTGAAACTTTGGAAAGTTACTTCATGACAGTAGATAGGAATGCGGGGACGGACGATAGGACTGGAGGATGACGAGAAGTAGACTCCAAGAAGTTCCCGTGTTGGGGAAAGGTGGGATGGATGATACTGAAAGAGAAGATCCTTGTCTGGTTGAATTTCAAGTAGTTTGTGGGGTTCTTGGTCACTTGGAAGATTTTCAGGATTTAGAGGAATGAGGTTAGAAAGGATCATCTTTGATCTCCTTCTCACTCCCATCATTAATCCATGTTCAGCTGTGAATCAACAGCCCTTCTGAATTCTCTTTAGCTACTTTAAAATTCCCTGGAATCATCATGTATTGTTCCTCCATGTGCATCCTCCATGTGCATAGATATATTTCTGGGGTTTTGGAAGAGGTGGAGAAAATTATCCTTCCTTAAGGTCCATTAAATAATCTGTCCAATTTAATAGTCCAGCTCCAGGAATAGATAGATCTGGGACTTAAAGAAAGATAATACTACAATTCCATGTATGCTTATGGTGGACCATTCTTATTCCTAATTCTTGGACAAGGTTAAATAAAATTATATGGTGGGCTAGATGAAGTACTACTTTTGGGCACATGAGATTTTCTTTCAATACCCAACCTACCATAACATTCTTACATTTTCACCTTAACATCCTTTCCAAGGTAGTTGTGATGCTACAGGGGGGAAAAACATTTACCTACTAGCAAAGTTCCCTTGGACTTTTTTGAGGGCAAATGAAATATTAATGGGAAAAGCAAATGTAATTCCACGGCCCTAAGAAAAATGAACAAACAGGCACTATATTAACTTATCAAAGGGCCTGGGGCTAAAAGATTAGGGTTAGCATGAAATGAAGAACAATGAACAGCTTGCCTCCTGGTTGTTGTCAGTGCTCCATTATTGGAGGTTTTCAAGAAAAGATTGGACAACCATTTGTCCTGGATGGTATAAGATTCCTGATTTGGGCAGGGGGTTGGACTAGAAGATCTCCAAGGTCCCTTCCAGCCCTTTGATTTTAATGAGTCCAATCTGTGTCTGCTACCAAAAAGGATCAGTATATTGTGTGCATTGAGAGGGAAGGAAACAGTCGCTCTTGCAAACAACTTGAGTCAGGATATAGTTGGCATCTATCTTCCTTTACCATCTGCTTCAATTCTGAAAGCCAAACTTCAGAATCTGTCTGGCACACTGGAGCCCAGATGTTCCAATACACATTGCGGTAATTCTGCATTATGGCTATTAGATGCCACGTAATCGTTGCTTTGATCCTTGACATCAAACAAATTAGTGGTAGAGCAATGGTCTATCTTGCAAGGTTCTTAGATCTGAAGGAGAAAAGGCATTTTGCAGCTTAGAGGGATGGCGGGTGATATAAATGCTAACTGTTTTAGCTGAAATCCTATCTACATTTACCCGGGATTTAGTAACCCTCGATGAACTAGCCAAGAGTTACTTGTAAATAGACATGCGTAAAAATTGTTTGGAATGGAGGAAACTCAATCCGTGAATTTGTACAAAGATTAGCCTAAAATAGGGTTAGATAGTTTGTGGTTTAGTGTATTGTGAGAGTCCAGGATATCCCATGAAGTAATATAATTTATAGTATGTTGCATGAATACTGCAGTTCTGCCTATTAAACAGGAGTTACGTTTAGTTTAGTTGCGAGAAGCTAGCCACTGTTTGGGGAGGGTTAGGGTTATTTTTTTTGTCTGAAATTTTGCTATCCACTTTCCCAGATGCTGAACACAGTTTTTCAGGGAACTGCAATTTAGAAATAAATACATGGAATGGACTGAAAGGTTTATTTACAATAAAAAGAATCAGCCGAGTTCCTTCTTTTAATAATTTTATTTGGGGAATGGAACTCCGGGGCAGAATATGTGGGGTCTTGGTGATCTCTGAGCTTTGCTATTCTATTTGCAGGCAGTTCATTGCCAGGTTAGGTAACCTTATCGATTCAATTCCCCACACAGTTGCCAGAGCAATAATATCTGGAAAACCACTAATTTAACGATGAGAAAAATGCAGCCACTGTGCAACCTCTCACTGTAATTATAAGTAGTCCTCAACTTATAACTATTTGTCCAGTGACTGAAGTGCAACACCCCCAACAAAAAGTGACTTGGGACCACTCCTTGCATCATGACTGTAAGAGCATCCCTGTAGTCACATCAGGGGTGGGTTCCTCCCGGTTCGGACCGGTTCGCCCGACCCGGTAGCGGCCCGCTGGTGACGTCACAATGACGTCACCGAACCGGATCGGTCGGTGCCGGTCTGTGGGCGCTGCCATCTTTTTTTAAAAAAAAATTTTCGATTTTTTTTCGATTTTTTTTAAATTCCCCCCCCCTTCTGAGCATGTGCAGAAGCCGAGTTCCAGCACTGTGCATGCGGTCGCCATCTTTTTTCGGCTTTGTTTTTGTTTTGTTTTTTCGGATTTTTTGTTACTGCGCATGCGCGCGTGCCCACGAGGCGCGCCCAGGCGGCGTGGGAGGGAGCGAAGCGGCAGCGAGGTAAGTTGGAACCCACCCCTGGGTCACATGATGGTAATTTGGGTGCCTGGCATGTATTTAGGACGGTTGCAGCACCTCCGGGTCATGTAATTGCCATTTGCAATTTTCCCAGCTGGTTTCCAACAAGCAAAATTGATGGGGGAAAGCTGGATTTGCTTAGCGACCATGTGATTTGCTTAACAACCACTGCGGGAAAAGGTTGTGAAATTGGGCACGACTCAAGAACCGCATTGCTTGGCAATGGAAGCTCCTTCCCAATTCTGGTCATAAGTCAAGGGCTACCTATATATTGGAGCAGGCTGAGCATGGAAATAGTAGATTAGATTAGATTAACAGAGTTGGAAGGGACCTTGTAGGTCATCTAGTCCAACCCCCCGCTCAAGCAGGATACCCTACACCATTTCTGACAGATGGCAGTCCAGTCTCTTTTTGAAAGCTTCCAGTAATGAAGCTCCCACAACGTCTGAAGGCAACTTCTGTTCCATTGGTTGATTGTTCTCACTGTCAGAAAAGTAGATTTTACTAAAAGAGAGGAAGAACGTGGCACCTGCCAGTTTGATTGCTGGTTGGCTGGAATTCTGAGAGGTCGCCAAACCCTGCAAGATGCTGGTTTTTCATTCTGCCTGAAATCTTGCAAGAATCCCAACAACTAATGAAATTAAGGAGAGGAAAACATCTTGTGGACTTTTGCAATCTACAGTATGAAACTCTAACACATGCACTATTGTATTGGAGTGTGAAAATGACATTGGGAGACAGGAAGGAGAGCTGCAGACTGGACAACTGGAGTTTAAAAGATACCTTAGAAGGAGGGAAGGTATGGAAAGCACTTCAGAAGGAATTCTCCTTAGTTTTTAGGAGAGTAAGAGAAGAGGATATACTTTCAATCTTGCAAGATGCAGCCGATAAAGTGAAAGCTAGGTTGTGCTTCTTGTCTGGACTATTATACAAATTTAATAAATAATAATAATAATAATAATATAGAACCAACCTAGAACTAAGGCAAAATTTCCTGACAGTGAGAACAATTAATCAGTGGAATGGCTTGCCTCCAGAGGTTGTGGGTGCTGTGTGTGTGAGTTTCTAAGAAGAGACTGGACAAGCTGAAATGGTATAGGGTTTCTTCCTTGAGCAGGGGGTTGGACTAGAAGACCTCCAAGATCCCTTCCAATTCTGTTATTCTATCTTATTCTAGTGCTTTCAACACACTAGATAGTCAATACTCTCAGCCAGGAGAGCTCAGTAACCTGAATGGTACTAAAACTTGGGTTTATTATTGGATCCAGGGCCTTTCCGGTCATTCTATAAACCGTGTGTGTGTATGTGTGCGTCCATTTTTGCAATTAAAACCATGTCTCCTTCAAATCAAGCCTTACTCTTGGCCGATTTCATGAACACGTCCTTTGTTAGCCGTTGCTTTCGTTCTGAGATTTTCTTTTCCTACTGTTGATGATCTCCCATCTAGGCATTCACCAAATATTCTCCTTTATCTGTAAGCATTTACCTCTTTGACCCTGGTTACTTTTCTAAACCATTCAAGATTGCCTACATGCTGCTATGGAAGCTAGCTATGGCAGCGGTTCTCAACCTGTGGGTCGTGACCCCTTTGGGGGTCGAACGACCCTTTCACAGGGGTCACCTAAGCACACGCTAGCCCGCCACGCCCCCTTTGTCACCTCATCACGCGCGGGGAGGGGGCGGGGAGGGGGTCGAGGCGGCGGGGCAGGGGTCGCGGCATTAGGAAGGTTGAGAATCACTGAGCTATGGGATGATAATCAGCAATGCCATCCAGATAGGACTCTTCACTCAACTGAAGAAACAGTAGACGTTCTCGGCAGAGCTAGGATAACTTAGCACTTTTTGATGTAAGGGAAATAGCAATAGCACTTAGACTTATATACTGCTTTACAGTGCTTTACAGCCCTCTCTAAGCTGTTCACAGAGTCAGCCTCTTGCCCCCAACAATCTGGGTCCTCATTTTACCTACCTCAGAAGGATGGAAGGCTGAGTCAACCTTGAGCCGGTGAGATTTAAACTGCCGAACTGCAGCTAGCAGTCAGCTGAAGTAGCCTGCAGTGCTGCACTCTAACAACTGCGCCACCTCAGCTCATACACATTGGCATCTAAATAATACACAAATAATACACATTGGCATCTAAAATGCTCCCCCTTATCTACAAAATCTAATTTTCCAGAGTTTCAGATTTCCTATTGATCTCATGATTGTATGATCTTTGGATTGTTGTCTTTACTAGATTCCAAGGATCATCACTCTTCCCTGTAGGTATGTCAGACAGCTAACCATTTGTTGAGATGGACTCCAAGACTTCTCCAAGAATAGCTTAGATTCCATTCCATTCCAACATATGTCAACAAATCAAGCCAAATGGTTTAAACTTCCTCTCCTGAAGTGTATCATAAGGTAACAATAGTAACCAAAAATGTCCATCTTAGGCTAAATAGAGCTCTCCCCCAAATTCCATATGGGTTTTTCCATATGGCGGCTATAAGAAGGATGATCAAATAATCCCTTCCAAGCAGATGGAGGAGCCATATTCAGTGGCTAGAAATAACCTCCTTGCTCCTTACTCTTTATTAGGCCATTTTCCCACCATGGGGGAAAGGTCATCTTCAGTGGTGGGATTCAATTTTTTTTACTACTGGTTATGTGGGCGTGGCTTGGTGGCCGTGGTGTGGCTTAGTGGGCGGGGCTTGGTGGGCGGGGCAGGGGAAGGATACTGCAAAATCTCCATTTCCACCCCACCCCACTAACCTCCTTTCCAGTTCCATTCTCCTGTGCAAGGCAACAAGAGAAGACACAGCCGATAGGCTGGGACTCGGGAGGCAGTGAATAGATCAGGGGTGGGGCCAGTCAAAGGTGGTATTTGCCGGTTCTCCAAACTACTCAAAATTTCCACTACCGGTTCTCCAGAACTGGTCAGAACCGGCTGAATACCACCTCTGGTCATCTTCTCTTTTTCATTGAGATGAGATGGGGAGGATTTGCCCCACCCCTCAATGGATTTGGCACCATCTGTATTAAAGTTATATTCTGCCCAATTTTGCAATCCAACTTCCTATGTTCCAGGTGGTTCAACCAGGCTTTTCAGGATTCCAACAATGGTCTTCATGGTTTTGGCCTGAACATGTTTTTAAAGCATGTATGTTTTCCTTGCTTTTGCATGATATGTCGCTTTGATGTCTTTCCATCCCAAAGAAAGACATGATGAGGATTTTTTAAAAAAAAAAAAAACTTTTGAAATTATTTTAATAAAAATAGTTGAGATTTGTTATTATCACTCACAGCTTCTGCAGGCAACCCCTTTCACTGGTTAATTGTTCTCACTGTCAAGAAATTTCTCCTTAGTTCTAAGTTGGTTCTCTCCTTGATTAGTTTCCATCCGTTGCTTCTTGTCTTGCCTTCTTGTACTTTGGAAAATTGATTGTCCCCCTCTTCTTTGTGGCAGCCCCTCAAATATTGGAACACTGCTATCATGTCCCCCCCCCCCAGGCCTTCTTTTCATTGAACTAGACATACCCAGTTCCTGCAACCGTTCTTCATATGTTTTAGCCAGGGGTGAAATTCAAAATTTTTCCCTACCGGTTCTGTGGGCATGGCTTGGTGGGCGTGGCAGGGGAAGGATACTGCAAAATCCCCATTCCCTCCCCACTCCTGGGGGAAGGATATTGCAAAATCTCCATTCCCACCCCACTCTGGGGCCAGCCAGAGGTGGTATTTGCTGGTTCTCCGAACTACTCAAAATTTCCACTACCGGTTCTCCAGAACCTGTGAGAACCTGCTGAATTTCACCCCTGGTTTTAGTCTCCAGTCCCCTAATCATCTTTGTTGCTCTTCAAAATTGCCAAGTTGGTCTTTTGATTAGGAAAAGACATCTTGCAACGCTATCCAATACTATTTATGAAAAATCCAGTCCTAGTTGCTGGAGCCAGGACTAAAATCTGGTCTCTGCTATTATGACATATTCTTCACTTAAATTACATTTCCACACTTGGCTTTTTCATTATGGATAAAATGTTGGCTCAGTAAAGGGGATTGGATTTATTGGGTTGATTTTGCCCAGGACAATAAACATGAAGACCTAAACTTTTTTTCCATGCCATCTTGAAAAGCTATTATGCCGGATTAATCATCTCCAGAAGCAGAGAGAGAAGATCTATTCTAATGGATTTCCAGCATGTACTTTTGTTTCTATGATAACAAAAAAAAAACAAAAAAAAACCAATGCATTTGTTAAATGCATGTATGGAAACATCTTTGTCCTGTGTGTATTATGGCAAATGTTCCTCTACTTTTCTGAGAAATGAGATACCCAGGGCTAAAATGCTTACTCAGGTTTAGTTTTCTTTGGATGGACATTCCTAGTGGCTTTGTTTTGCCTTTAAAAAAAAAAAATAAGTATACAGAATAACAGAGTTGGAAGGGACCTTGGAGATCTTCTAGTCCAGTCCCCTGATTAAGCAGGAAACCAATTCCAGACAGATGGCTATCCAGTCTCTTCTTGAAAACCTCCAGTGATGGAGCACCTACAATTTGTGGAGGCAAACTGTTCCACTGATTAATTGTTCTCACTGTCAGGAAATTTCTCCTTAGTTCTAGGTTGGATGTCTAATTAATAATCTCCCATCCATTACTTCTTGTCTTGGCCTCAGGTGCTCAGGAGAATCGTTTGACCCCCTCTTCTCTGTGACAGCCCCTCAAATATTGGAAGACTGCTATCACGTCATCCCTAGTCCTTCTCTTTGTTAGACTAGACATACCCAGTTCCTGCAACCGTTCATCGTATCTTTTAGCCTCCAGCCCCAATTAAGTAATAACTTTGTGCCTTCAAGTCAGTCTTGACTCCTAGCAAGTGCCTGGACAAGTCCCTGAAGTTTTCTTGGAAACTTTTTCAGCAGTATTTTGCTATTGTTGGCTTCTTTTTCTTCTTTCTTGGGCTGGGAGAACTGATCCAAAGTCACACAGGTGACTTCATGCCTAAGGCAGGACTAGAATTCACAGTCTCCCAGTTTCTAACCCTCTGTCATTAAGCACTACACAGATTTTGCTTATTCTATATTGTATAAAGATATTGCTTAAATCAGGGATCCTCAAACTACGGCCTGCCAAAGCCATTAATCCAGCCCACGCGGGACTACGAGGCTGCCCCGCCCACATTGCCCCGCCCACCATCGGCCCCCACCCTTCGGCTGAGCGCAGGCCTTACCTTGGCGAGCCCCGCGGGCTGGAACTGGAAGTTAAGGCCGTTTTTGCCTGGCAGAGTGCTTCTGGGGGCCGGGGAGGCCAAAAACCTGACACGCAGAGGCCTCAGAGTGCCTCCATGCATCTTGTTTTTGGCTGGCAGAGTGCTTCTGGGGGCTGGGGAGACCACAAACGTGACACGTGGAAGCCTCAGAGTGCCTCCATGCATCCTGTTTTTGCCTGGCAAAATGCTTCAGGGGGCTGGGGAGGCCAGAAATGGGACGCACAGAGGCCTCGGGGCACCTCCGCGTGTCCCGTTTTTGCCCGGTAGAGTGCTTCTGGGGGCCGGGGAGGCCAAAAATGCGATGTACGGAGGCCCTAGGAGGGGAAAATGGCACCCTCCGCCTCCGCTTCTTAGCTCGGGTTTCCTCCGTCCATCCGTCCCCAGACTCGGGGCGGGGATCAACAAGCGCTGCAGCGGCCCTGGAGCTCCCGGCCCGGGCCAAAAGAGACTCCTGCAAGTCGGCGGGCACCTGTTGGTGAAGCGGGACTGGCAAGAAGCAAGCGAGCTATGGAGCGGGCGCTGCAACAGCCGCCCCCGCTGCCTTCTCCCCCCCCACCCGCCGCTTGGCTGCCCATCCTTCTCCCGCTTGGCACTTGGCCGTTCAGGGGGCAGTGGCCAGCGAGGCTGCCTGCCCCCGAAAGAGAACGGCCCCCTCCGCCCCTGGAGAGGGAGGCAGGAAGGGCTGGCTGGCCAGCGGATCAGCGTCACTGAGCCCCTGCCTTGGGGCTTCCTCGCCAGATCCATTCCGAGCCATGCCTGCCTGGTCCGATCCTGCCTGCCAGACACGCGGAGCCCTTGCCTGAGCCTTTTGCGCACGTTCAGCACATGCAGAGGAAGTTTCGGGGTGGCCAGCAAGATTCCAAAAGCGGATTGAGACCGCCATGATGAGGATAGAATAGAATGGAATGGAATGGAAATAGGAGAGAATGGAATGGGAATGGGAATGGGAATGGGAATAGGAATAGCATGGGATGGGATGGGATGGGATGGGATGGGATGGGATGGGATGGAATGGGATGGAATGGGATGGAATGGGATGGAATGGAAATAGGATGGAATGGAAATAGGATGGAATGGGAATGGGAATGGGAATAGGAATAGGAATAGGAATAGGAATAGGAATAGGAATAGGAATGGAAGGGATGGGATGGGATGGAATAGCAATAGCAATAGCTATTGAAGGGGATCCTGCAGAAGATGCCCCAGGAGCCAGTCTCATCTCTGTGGAAAGAGAGAAGAGAGAGACACACACACAGAGATAGAGGATAGATAGATGATATGTGTAGATAGAGATA